>JAYEPQ010000011.1:45250065-45787565 GCA_036321105.1 Dracaena cambodiana
ATATTTTGGTCCAAAAAATTCGATGGCAAGATTGTAATATGATAAAAGTTTTTAAGTAGGCTCACTAGGAAAAATGGTGTGCACATCTAGAAACTCATATAATGGAGGTTGGCGAGAGTTTCTAATGAAGCACACCAAGAGAGAAGGGGAGAAGAAGGAAGACAGTGATATTTTGGTCAAAAATTCTACGGCAAAATTGTAATATGATAGAAGTTTTGAATAGTCTCACTGAGAAAAATGATGTGCCCATCTAGAAACTCATATAATGGAGGTGGGCGAGGGTTTCCATATTTCTAATGGAGCACACCCTTTTCCTCGCCTAGGCTTTAGGCTTTGTGCCCGCACCGTTGGAAAGTGCGCTCACTAGGAAAAATAATGGTGTGTTCCATTGAAAACTCCCGAGGTGGGCTGCTGGCGATAGCGAGTGGACCCACATGGAACCCGAGATCTGATAAGAAATTGTTTTATCTTTTTATTTTTAATTTTCTTTTTGTTTATTGCGGGGAGATTAGATGTGTGGTGTGATGTGACGTGTCCAATCAGATCAAAAGAGGTTCCGGCGGATTAATTTAATTCATGCGGAGTACTCATTCTCACGAGTTATGAGGATGTAATACGTAATTAAATTTGTATTTATTTAAATTTTTTTTTATTTCTTGAAAATATTGTTTCATAGTTTTACTTCTTTGGCGAAGAAATTAAAGTTGGCTTAAAAATTTAATCCATCAGGGAGTAGTATTCTAAATATTGAAATATATAACATAATTGTGAACGAATGTAAATGAAAATATTAAGAGATCATACCGATTATTGTTGGTACAATTGAGAATCTAATTAGTGTTACTTTATTTCATTCTATGTTATTTTAAAAATAATATCTTTTTTTTTAAAATTTAGAATATCTTTTTTAAAAAATTACCGGTTGCAATAACTTTTTTGCCCCATGATTCTCTCTTTTATTATTGAAATTGATAACTCCAATTTGCTGAACTTTTCTTCTTATCTTGAAAAGGAAATATTCTTCCTAATCTTGTGTGGTCAGGTTATATATATATATATATATTGGCAACTCAGGAAAAGTTACGTAAACTAACGGCAAAACTGTAATGATCAATTGATTTTTCTTCAATTTTTTTAACAATCACTATCTCTAGCTCTTTAACTTATTTCGAATTAAATTTCATAAATTTTGAATTTCTTTTACCTTTCATCAAGTGCATACAAAATATTTTATTTATTGAAAACTGTTAATTTTATATTATCTTAATGAAGGACCAAATCAAAACTAAAACCCAAAAAGTTGAACCTAGAGGGTCGATATCATAATCCAAAAAAAAAAATTTTAAAACAATTATTGGAGATAGTGATAATACAGCTCAAATATTTTGCATGAGCTATCAGCTTATTTCCATATATATATATATATATATATATATATATATATATATATATATATATATGAGCAAACAAAAAAGTCATCGACAATGAAGGAAGTTTCTTCACCGTCGGTTAGATGGTCCAATAAAATTATTATACATAGCACCACTCAAAAAATAGTTAAAGTAAATTTTTTTTATTTGTTATCTTGACTGGCGCTATATGTAATAATTTTATTGAGCCACCTTTAAGCAACGGTAAAAGAACTTCCTTCACCGTCAGTAAATTTCTCGTTCTAAAAATAATCAAACTATTTATTATGAATCAAGATATACATATATTTATTTATAGATAGATCTCGACACTATAAAAATAATCAAAACTAAACCTAAACTAAACAGGCTTTAGTTATAGACAGGAGAGTCTAATTCTAACCAATACAAGATTAAGCAAGCATTCGATGCACAGTTTTTATTGATATCATATAACAAACTGTAATAAAAAAAACATATATATATATATATATATATATATATATATATATATATATATATATATATATATATATTCTTCAAAGGAGGGAAACTACAATACAGCCCCCTTCTTATTTCTACCTCTCTGAATGCCGCCACCATTCAAAACTCTGAAGAAAACCCCCAAAGGATGAGAAAACAATCCCTGTACACAACCTTATATCAGCTGACTTGGGAAACTCTTCGTCACTTGGTGCTGCTGGTGCTTCCGGCTTGACACGCTCTTGGAGCTGCATTTTACCACGAGAAACATTGTTAATTGTTAATTGATACTATCCAAAAGGATATCCAAAAAGATACTGTATGTACATACAATATTCCAGTACAAACGGAGTTCGAAAGAACAATACACAACATGTTAGAACCATTATACAGTAACAATCCTTTGAAGCTTTTTGATAAAGCTCCTAGGTATTGCACACTTGAATTGCTGGAGCAATTCAATGATACAAAAATAAGAGTAAACAGTATCACGGTATCTACAACGGACAAAAATATGTTATTGAAAATACTAAAATGTCATCTATGTAGACCACTGCATATTGTAGAATCAGCTAATTACCTAGATTGACAGCCTCTGAACTCTTCATCAGACGGAGACGCTTGCATGATCCAACAAACATTCTGTGCATGAAAAATATAGAGATGATCAGATGTTGCTGATTATTTCTCCATAGGAAACAGTAATGGGAAAACTACAAGACTATTTTAGTGACTGATGTACATTCAATAAAGCCCGACACCTAGAACCATTGTGGGTCACGGCTGGAATATTCTGCCCATCCTGAACGACGATGCACATATCGTAACGTTCTTGTTTCAAAGGAGGCCATCACCGACACCAAATAGTGTTATTTGCTCAAAAGACGCAACTCATCGCCAGAAGAGTTACAGACAAAGGGGCCCTCGAGCTTATCTACAGCTGCTTGGTTCCGAGAGTCAGCATGGATACATAAGAGATTCCTTAGTCCACTTGCTTGTATGGAAAATATCATGGTTGGAGCAGTTGCTCCATCCTTATAATGGGGCCCTCTCTCACATATCTATTTCATCTATGAAAATAGTTTTGAAAGAGAAAAGCAAGAGCAAAAGCAAAAGAAAGAAACAGTAAGGAACAAACCACCTTGCCTACTTCAGTAATTTATTTGACGATTAAAAGTCTTATTTACTTCCCATCTATTTTTACGTTTTACCAAAGCTATACATAAGCTGGCATAAGGTTTCTGATGCTAATCTAGGGTTGGAACTCCCTCAAGTTTTGGGATATAATGGTTGAGTTAAAAACTTATACTTTCTGGCTACCAGTATGTTTGCAGAGCCCTCTCTTTTCCACATTTGCCATTAATATGCTAATACGATGCAGCATGAACTTTGTTTTCCTATTTCGGTTCGGAATTTTCACGATTTTCAGTTCCATCAAATAGCCAACTCATTTTGATCAAGAAAAAAAGTGTGCACGCTGCCACTTTGTCCTATTGGAAAACATTTCCATACAGCTTCTCTAGCAATGTACGACCAGTGAAAACTACAAAAGACAGTTCACATTATAAATCAGGACTCTAACCAGAATTGCTGGTCAATATGAATTTGGCTCCAGATTAACGGGAAGACTTGGAAAAAATGGGTAAATTGCTTATACAGCACACACATAAGATATTTAAGCAACCAAGTTCTCTTTTCCTCATTGTCAAGGAAGGAGACCTCATTGTCAAGAAAGGCGAGCATGCAGAAGGCAAAGGGAAAATTCCCAGGAGACATTTCGATGCCCCGCTTTTATTAAGATATAAGGATTTATCTTCTTCCATTAATGAACATTCGCAATAAGCATGTAATGAGGTGTTCCAGATCTTTTCTACCTTTATCTTACCCTGAACCTAACTTAACCTAACCCTAAAACCCTTTGAAACATCATTTGATTTGATTCCACTAAAGTGCAAAACTGGACATGTACCTTTGCCCAAATCCAAGTTTCTATTCCAAGCAATATTCATGGCAGAAAATCTAGACGCGCTTCTTGTGGCAAGTAGGTTTCACAACGAATCAAAAACTTCAAACCTAAGTAATGTCAAGAACGAAGCAACAGTTAAGCCTTTTAGATAAGGTAGAGACGCAGTATGCCGAAAAGTACTGTAGGCGCCATAACACTTGCATCACGTCAACTTTAAAATATGATGCAGAAAACCCCAGATCATCTCGGGATATGCTACTCATTTTCATTTCATAATTCAAATCAGACATAGCTTGAAATCCCTATTGACTTCTTGGAGAGGAACCGTCATAAATAATTCCAATATGAACATAAACTAAAATGGAAATAAAATAGCATAGCCCCCTTGAACATTGTCAGCGAATTTTTCACCTTCACCTAGTTTTAAGATGCAGATGTGTAACTATAAGATCAAGTGCAATTTACCTATAAACTTCAATTGGTAACCTAATCAACATAAAAAATGCAAAGTAAAATTTTCCACTAGACGTACATTTGAAGAAGAGTTGTACACTCTGAATGTAAATCTAATTTGTCTAGTAATCTTTCTTTGTATATACTTGTAGTATTTATTTCATTGGTCAACAGGAATCTCATTTGTCTATTTGGCTTAGATCATGCTTTATAAATGAATACATACCTTCCAGTGTCTCATTATCATCTTCTACTTCTTCTGTACCCTTTCTAGATCTGGAAATTTTAGGAGGTTTCTCCCTGTTTTCATCAGCTCAAAATGGGCCTTCACAGCAGCAATAAGCCAACTTTTCAGTGACAAGCTCCTCTCATTCTCATGTTCATAAAAATCTCCACCCAAGAATTTATCATCAACTTAAGGTGTTGATGATTTGATGTTCAATGTCATTGTTTAAATTTAACTAAATATACATAACGCCTTCATAATGGAGTGAATAGCAAATTGCAGCATTACAAATTGATACTTGCAATGCATTCCCACGGACATGCCTATACGAGGATTTATGCGCCTGAGTAAATACTACTTAACCTCTACTTTTCTTTTTTCCCCTTACTATATACAGTGTATGCACAAAATATCTCCATGGATAATTATCATCAATCAAGTTGGTATGTAATATCATAATTTTTTTTTTTTTAAAATAACTAGATTCAGAAAATCCAAGGAGTAAATCGCCTTAGGCTCTTAGCAATCCAAGCATTCATCCTCGGTCTTGAATGTTTACTAAGCAATCAGCTAAGACCCACCATTTTCTTTTGTTGGTTTGTGGTACAAGTTGGGCCCGGTGATCTTTGACAACTAGCATACCATATATGACTTCCAAGATTCCCAACACATTATTGTTTAAACTTCAATTGCTGAGGATCCCTTTCATGTTTCCACTTAGAGGTTCTCCTTATCCCGGAAAAATAAACACAGGAAAATACTCTCAATCAAATTTTCAGATCTACCCTATGTACCCCCATGCCATAAATTTTCTTTTTCATGCTTGCATTTAAAAACAACGATATTTGCAAATTCAATACAGAAGACATAACAAGAAGGCATATCACAACAAATAACTATGATATTATCTAGAATTAATTACAGTCAGACCCTCTGTAGTATTGGGAGTTTATAACTTAACCCTCCGAAATTTAAAACTCTCAAAAAATCTCCTGGACATCCTAACAGTATAAACTGGACGTGAATTAGTGGGACACGTGATATGCACGTACTATAAAAAGTCTAAAATGCCTCCAAGAAAGATGAGAAAGAGGAACTGCATCCCCAAATCCGCCGAGGCCGAGACCTCTGGACAGAGAAGCAGCAAAGACCACTCTCTCCTAAGACCGAGACCACTCTCTCCCTTAATCCCCTCCTCCCTCTTCATCCCGCTCCACTCCCCCACCCTCTCTCTCTCTCTCTCTCGCGGGCAGAGAAGCAGCAAAGCGAAGGGCAGCGATTGATGAGAAAATAAAATAATTAGAAAATAGGAGTTGAAATCTAAAAATTCTCCAATTGAAACCCTAGATTGATTGTCTCCTACTGATCAAATTCGGGGCAATTGAAACCCTAGTGCAGCTCAGTGCCCTTCAAAATCGGCGTAATTGGATCTATTCGGTGGATATTCTGTCGAGAAATTTGGTTTGCTTACAAAATTTTGATTGGGCTGATTGTTGTTAGGTGAAAGTTTCTATCTTTCACTCTAATTGGGTGATTTTCTGTTAGAATTAGGTTTCTTTTTTCTTTTCCTTTTTAGATGAATCATAGTAGCAATCTAGAAGAGTTTGAAGAAACTAGTCATATATATTGATTGAGAAAGTTGCTTTGAGCTCGAAAGTTGCAAGTTTTGCGGCTAATTTGTTGAGATGAGCCGCTTTAAATTGTAAAATTTTGATTTTGCAGCTGTGATTTTGCAGCTGAAGGTTTTGAATCTTTTGATCATCTAATTACCCTAGCGGAAATTAGGGTTTGATCATCTAATTAACCCCGCGATGGAAGGGGATACAACTCCAATTACCGGAATTTTAATCGCGGCAGCAGCAGGAGCTTCAGTCGCAGCAACAACAACAACAACAAGCCGTACCTCCCACCACCACAGCGTACCAAGGAGGAAATCCTCAGGGGAGAGAGAGAGAGAGACAAGAAAGAGAGAGGGAGCATGCTGGCTTAAAGAGGATGGTGAGAGTAAAATAGATATTAGGAAAAGAGTGTACTTTAATATAAAAAGGAAAATGATAATAACTAATCCCTCACTGATAGGAGGTAACGGTCCCGAGAGTTTTTTGAAAGTTTCAAATTTCAGAAATATTAAATTACAGAATTCCAATATTACAGGGGTTTGATTGTAATTAATCATATTATCTATCAATAAAATAAAAAATATACATATAACTAAACAAGGCCAGACCATTATTCAAGTACCCTACAATTAGGTTCTATAATTTTACAGCTAAATAAGGTACAGTTTAACGAAAAAAGTCACTTACTTCCAAGGGACATCCCCCACTAGCATCCAGTCACCGTCCTTATCCTCATATGTCGGCACGTATTCAGTCCCATTCACAGGATCAACCAGCCTCCTCTCATTTGAAATATTACCTGCTCAAAGGTCATTAACAACTGGGTAAACGTAAATTCATCCAATCAAAGATCAAAATACTGATCTTGCGAAGCCCAGCTAACATACGGATTTTGAAGCAAGAGAACATCTCTTCAAGGGCGATCAAGAGCTGCTCGTAACCACCATAAGTCTCAAGATCTACCTTACGAAGGTAAGGCGCTCCGTCAACAGCTACCTTCACGTAGGTGCAACTCTTGAGTACATTCTTGCGGAACGATCTTACTGGCGGCCATCCCACCACTTGTGCCCTAAATCAATACATACAATTGTTGAAATCAATATACCTCTTAAATGACCAAATTAAAGGCCCCTAAGAACATAGATAATGGCAAATTAATTTTTTTTATTTATTTAGTCACAGTTTAATACAAATGATACTATGACATAATCCATTCGCACTTAAAATCATGAACTTTATAATATATAGTAATATAAAAACTAAGCAATTCTTGTTCTACATAAAAAAAAAAAAAAAAAAACACACACACACACACACACATCAAGTTTCTTTACAAACTGGAATATTTTTATTTGACAATAAAACCCTAGTGAATAAACTGATCAACGGACCCATTTTCATTTAAGATTTTTCCTAAAAATCTCTAGAGCTCGTTTTGTTTACTAAATTAACCAAAATATCCTCATAATTCAGTAAATACACCAAAAAAAGAGGAATTTTTTTTCCTCAATAAATACTTTCCATCAAAGCATCCATAATTCTACCCAATTTTAGATTTTGTTTCTATTTATAAATTCGGAAACTAACTTAAATTCAACAGTAATAAAATTAATTAAAAAAGAAATCAGAATAAATTGAAGCTGGGCACTCACTTGGAAGCAGGGGGCTTGCTGGGGTTGGGCGAGCGGCCCTCCGACGAGTCCACCGTAAGATCACCGCCGCGCGTTGTCCCCACGCGGGACCCGCCGCCGAGGGTGAGGTCGACGGCCGCCGTCGTCCCAGGGAAGCTCCGCTTCCTCTCGGGCTCGAATCTCGCGCCCGGCAGGCCAAGGCCCAGGCCCAGGCCCAGCGTCAGCTCCGTCTCCTCGTAGTCGAGTCCCGACTCCGTCGAGCTCTTCCCCGTCTCCGTCGACATCGCAGAAAAGATTAATTTTTGGAAGGAATAAAGGAATTTTTAATTGGGGTTGGGGTTTTGGAGATGGGGGTTGTTTTATAGAGGTAGTTGATTTGGGGGAACGGGGGGAGAGAGAGAGAGAGAGAGAGAGAGAGAGATCGGACGGCTGAGATTCGTTTGATGGGGATGTGGTGGTGGGGCCCACCTGCCGGTTCCTGCTGCCTCGCCTCGCCCCCGCGGGCCCCACCCAGTGCTGGCGCGGCTCCAGCGGGCGGCTCTCCTGTAGACGGCTTTTGGGGCGTTTTGGTCTCCTCTTCTGTGTGAGTCTCGCATTGGGGAGAAAACTTAGTGAAGCTCAAAATAATTTTTTGATAAACTTTTTTGAGTTTTGGGGTTTATGCAAAAGAAAGACTAATAAAAGAGTTATATGTAATTAGAGTTGCATTAGAAATTTCATTTTCTTATTACTGAAAATGTGTTGCACAAAAAAAAAAATTCTAGTATTACCACATTGACAAAACTTGCCATCTGATTTTATATTTATTTTTTTAATACAAATTTATTAGATTACTGCATTAATTTTAAATTTATTTACTTACAACTTATAACTATGGGTCGATAGACAAAACAATATATATTCATTCTATCTATAAAAATAAATTTACATGTAGTTACCTGTAAAACATAGTGACATAAGTACCAAAATAGATAATTTTTTATTATCATTGAATGATTTCAAGTAAATACTAATAGTTCATAAATGCCCGAATTTGTAAACCTACATGCATTATATGTTTTAAAAGTAAAACAATCTATTATTCATAATTACCAAATAAACTATCACTTGTTAATTATAACACCGACAGCCAACCCAGACACAATTTACAAATAGCCCCCTCCCTCTCCGGTGTAATTCCCGCATACAAGCAGCAATCCATGTATAAGCTTAGCTTCTTTCGCTTGGCTCGTTAGCCACAAGTGACCACGCGAGAGACGATAACAGAGGAGGGGTGGGGCCCAGAGAGTGGAACTGTGGTGGGGCCCATAGAAGAAAAGAGGTCAACTTTTTTAGAGAGAGGGGGTGGTCCCCGGGGACAGGCATGTGACCTCCGCAGGACGCTGTCGGCGACCTGTTCCCCGCGACCCTCCCCCCTTGATTACCGACACGTGACGGTAGCAGGGGACAGGTATCCCGCACGCGGTTTGCGTGCGCCCGCCGGTTGGGCGAATCAATGCGGACCCGGCACTTTGCCGACAAGAAAGGTGGGGGGAGGGCAGGAATTCTATTTGAGCACGCCTCACTTAGTCCCCGAACTGTCGCAATCAGTCGAATCAGTCCGTGAGCAAGTTTAACATCGTTCGGTAACTAATTTCATACCGCAAAAGAACAAAATAAAATGATAAATTTGTAACTTTTTATAAGAATTTTTACATATATATATTCCTTAAATTTTAAAAAATAAAATTTATTCATCTAAATTTTTATATTTATAATTTAGTCCCAAAATCTTTTAACTTACCTTATTTTAGGCCCCAGTCATATTTTTTATCTGAATTTCCTGTTATATCCCTAATTTACTTCACTTTAGGTTGTTATATCCCTAATTTACTTCACTTTAGGTTCTGTTTGTTTGCACTGAAGTAGGGTAGGAAGTATGAGAAGTAACTTACTTCCATTACTTCTGCTGTTTGTTGGGTTCAGAAGTAATTTGGAAGTTACTTCCTACATGCTGATGTGAATCCCACGTGGCTGAGTGAATACTCAAAATTTCTTCCGTTCCAAAACGATCAGAAGACGGAGGGATCTCACGGATCGAGATAAAAAAATAATTAAAAAAACAAAAGATTCTTGATTAATGAACTTCTCTCTTCCTATTATGTTGAGTCCCTTCACCTCCTCATCCTCTTTGTTATGAAAAGATTTGCAGCGAAGCTTTGCTCCCCATCCTCTTTGCAGCGAAGATTTGCAGTGAAGTTTTGCTCCTCATCCGCTTTGCACCGAAGATTTGCAGCGAAGATTTGCGGGTAAGTTTTTGTTTTTTTTTCTTTGAATAAAAGGTGCAATTTTTTTCTCAAAAACACTGAGGTAAATTCCTAAATTTCTATTTTTCTAAGTTCCTTCTCAAAACAATGAATAATCTCACTGTCATTAATTTTTTCTAACTGCGAATCACTTTTCCAAATAGCTGCAAATTTTTTTCTTCAAATTATAACCATAATCTATCATTTTCTTAATAGAAATTTAGGGCTTCACCTTTATATATTCGAAGCTAGCTCTCAGCATTCATTATTTTTGTGAAAAATTGGGGATTTTTTGTTCAAATGTGAGACCTAGGGTTTCTCCCCCTTTTTCTACCCATTATTTAATTGATAATTATTTAATTTGTGATTTTGTGTTCAAAGATTGAGTGATTCCGCTGTTTGAAAATTGAATTTGTGCGTTTAAAAGTTGATTCCGCTATTTAAATTGAGCGATTCCGCTATTTAGGATTTTGATTTGATTTAAAAGTTGAATTCCTATATGTTAAATTGAGGCAATTACTTATAACAAGTCTAATTGCTTAAAAGTATAAGTTTTTTAAAATTAATATATGGCTTTGATATGCTCTTAGTATGCCTAAACATGCCTATTGTACTGTAATATATGCTTAATTCCTATATGTTTAATATATATTTACTCTCAGACGAATATATAAAAACTGCAATGTAACATGCATATTGTACAGTAATATATGTTTAATTCCTATATGTTTAATATGGAAGGATGTCAATGACAGGAAGTGCAGGCAATGAGAGGAGTATCAATGATATTTATGGTGATGAGAGTCCCAATATTGTCTAATGAAGTCCTAATTTAACAAACACTAGTTTTGGGTGTTGGCAGCCTCGACTTCCAGTACTTTTTGTTTTTTTGTGCATGATCATTATGTGACTCGAAGCAAATCTATTATAGGCTCTAATATTTGCCTCTATTGACTAGTCATATTTTATTCTATTTTTTGTGGATGATGATGAACAGATTGAGACCTATCATGATGTTAAATGAAAATTTGCATAGTTTATTTTAATTTCCATAATTTTCTCAAGGTGAAAGCAAATCCTGTTTTTTCTGCTTTGAAGCATAGTTGTGTTTTCTCTGCTTTTTCTGCTAGATGATGATGAACGAAAATGTTTTTTCTGCTTTTTATGCTTTGAAGCATAGTTGTGTTTGCATTCAAATGACCAATATTGAGGAAAACATTCTATATAAACACTGAAAGTGGAAAAAAATTTTGTTTTTTTGTAGACTGATGCACATGTAATTCGAGCTGGCAATGGGAAAACTACCCAGTATCAATGTGCCTTCTAAGATACTATGCAGAGTCATCGATTTCAAACTGAACGTCTGTCTATCTCTATTGATTATTTTCCATGCATGAATAAGCTATCATTTTGCTATTTTGTTTACTCCAGTATTGGTTGTGGGCTGTAATTGATACTGCTTTTATTTTCTGGTACATTTTTGGTGTTGGATGACAACATTCTACAGGCAGAACCACACAGTGATGAGTTGTTTGCTGAAGTAATATTGCTTCCAGTATCTGAGGTTTGATACTAGTCTCTGCAATAGTCAGCTGCACACTGATAGAGCATCAATTTGGTTAATTAGTGGATTTGATTGATTTCTTGTGTGCTAAGTATTGCAGTAAGGGGAGAATGCTTATGAAAATGAAACCACGCAAACTTCTGGTCCAGTAGCAGGTGTGGTTTCCATGCGTAAAACTCACATCGTCTGACACCAGTGCACATGATGCCTTCTCAATTCTTAAACGACATGCACAGGAATGTCTTCCCCAATTGGATACCTTCCTTCTAGTAGCATTTACGACAAAAAATATTGTGGTCCTATTATGTCTCAATGTTGTATGTTATAATTGCTCGTCTGAATCACTTGCACATTTTGTTAAGACCTTTTGAATGAATTTGTTTCGAAACTGTAAGTATAGCTTGTAATGTTGATGCTTCTGCATCAGTTCCCTACTTTGCACAGAGGAGTACCTTTGAACCGATGCTGATCTGAAGTCTTCTCAGGAGCTAATTTTGTTTTCTGTTTTTTTATATGTAGGTTTATGATGTGTGATACTGTACTGAATCATTTGTTGGATACTTAGAAAATCAATGTATGTTTTTTTTTTTTTTTAAAAAAATATACATTCTTGAAAGTTGTCTCATATACATTTATAACTTTATATTGAGATTCTTTATCCTTATCTGTCTTCTTTTTTGCGAGAGATTTGTTGTGTCTCAAGAACTATGGCTCAATGATATATTCTTCAATTTACAATCTCACAAAGAACCGTATTATCTAATTTGAAAGATAATGATTATCAAATTTTGCAAAGCAAGCAAATATTCTCTAATAAAAATGTAACAACACAAATGTCATATAAATCTTACTATATCCATTTACATCTTTCGAAACATAGAATGAAAAAAGATGATGAAAATATTCTCATTTGCTTCAAATTTCATCCGGGAGTGGCAAGTTCAAGTCTAAAATAATATATATATTGCCTCATTGAATTGGGTCAAAAAGAATCTATATTTTTTATTTAATATTTAAATATTAATTTAGTTAATATATTAATTATAATAATTCTTAAAATAATGGTTTTAATTTTTTTAAAGATTTGGATATATTATGGTTAAGATTTGAAAATAAAAAGAGAGATTATTTGTAACATTAAGGGTGGTAATCTCACCATGGTATTTGGATCCTTACTTCCATACTTCATTTTAACTAGCCAAACAAACAACCTAATTTGTGAAAGTAAAAGAAGTATGCTCTTCTTACTTCTCATATAGACCAAACAAACAAAAAAATATCAAGAAAAAGTCTCTTCTATCACTTTATTTTTGGGAAGTTACTTCTAATTCTCTTCACTACTTCCTACACTTCTAAGTAGCCAAACTGGGCCTTAGTCCTCCCTTCTCTTTTCATCAGCTCTTCTTCTTCTTACTGGGTTTCCCTCTCCATTCTGCTCATCTCTCTCTCTCTTTCCTCTTTTTATTGGGTTTCTCTGAGTTACTTCACTCTAGAAGAAAAGATAGAGAAGAAGAATAGAGATGGGAACCCAATAAGAAAAGAAAGAGAGGAGAAAGAGGAAATAAAAGATTAAAGTGAAATAACTAAAAGTTATAACGGTAAATTCAGACAAAAAATATGACTGGGGATTAAATTATGATAACTTAAAAGATTTAGGGAGACTAAATTCTAATTTTTAAAGAGGAATAAATATGTAAAAACCCCTTTTTTATAACTATAAGAGATGAGCTTATTGAGCACACCACTTGACATAGTTAGAACAAAATTACCTTTTACCTTCTTTTCAGACACAGCCACTCTTTCTCTCTTCCAATATACACATAAACCCAAAAATTTTCAAGTTTCTGTGTACGCACGGCCCCGAGTCAGAGGGCCGAGTGCAGGGGGAGAGGGCGGGGGGAGCGACCAAGCAAAACAAGGTGGCAATGGGTGGGTTCAGGAAAAGAAAGGGGGTGCGAGCGTAGAGGTGGGGAGAAAGTGGGTTTTGAAGTGTAAAAAATAAGGGCAATATTGAAAGAACAGGGTACTCACTAAGAAAAATCGGTTCTCACAAAGTCAAGTAGTGTGCTTGTTTAGAATTTTCCCTTATGGAGGGGTAGAGATGTTCCCTATGAAATGACCTTTTTGCCCCTGCATATGTTGTTGATACGCTGTCTTTAACTTTGAAACGATGTCTTTAACTTTGAATTAAAAACAAAAATTCCAATTTTTTAATTCAATATTTTAAGTTGAATAGACTAAGAATTGTTTTTTGGATCTGTAAATTTTCATTTCTAACTAATATATATATATTTTAAAAAGAATGAATAACTTGTACAAAATAACAACTTAATCTAAATAATCCACTTCAATTGCTCAACATGTAATTTAAGAAAGGCCCTTGGTATCATAAGATACTTATAATCTTTGGAAAAAAAATAAAAAATAAGTAGATAAAAGACTTCTCCTTGTATTTCTAAAAGACAAGTTGTGTATCCACTTCAATTGCTCAACTTGTGTATTCAATTGTTTATTTTTTTTTTTTTTTAAACTCAAACTCACACATATTTTGTTTAACATTACTTAAGTCTCCATAAATTGAAAAGGGACAATGCCACTAGAGACAAGAAGCATATTCAATTAATTAAAAACCATTATATAGGAACAATGAGGTGTTTTTTTCTTCTTTTAAATTGTTATTTAGGATACTCCCCCCTTCTCCACCAAGTATCATCTGGATCACAGGTAGAAATGGTAATAGACGCATCTACGGGTCAAAATTTTGTCTTTACTATATAAAATTTTGAATTAGAAAAATAAAATTTTAATTTTAATTCAAAATTTTATATAGGACGGGTCAAAAAATTGATCTATAGACACCTCGATTGCTATCGCTAATCTGTATGTCCAACCGACAACTAAGGCAATAACACATTCATTGGAGAATAAAAAGGCTTCATTGATTAAGACATGGCCCTAGCCTAACTAAAGCTCTATGACAACTTCTTCATTTGATTGAGAGCTAGCAAGGTGGTGTAGACAAGAAATGCAAAATGTCTACACAATTGAGATTGACAAAGATTGATTGATTGATAATGTTTGGGTGTATGAATTAAGAAAGCAAGGAGACAATATATGGAATTATAAAGCTAGTGGAGAAAAAAAAAGGTGCCTTGGCATTGAAAGAGAAAGTGAAATCAAACACCTTCTTGATTATTGCTTCTAGTGATTTATACTTAAAACTTTCCATTTTGTCAAACTTTCTTTTTAATTGATTAATTGCATCTAGAATGAGTCTTCCTCTTTAGGGGAGTTTCTAAAGAGGCACACCATTTTTCTTAGTGAGCCCACTTTGCAGGATATTTTTGCTTCGCCGGATGATTAATAAGTGGGCTCTCTTGGAAAAATAGTGTGCCCCTTTAGAAACTCCCCTCTTTAGATACATTCATTCATATGTCACTCTTGCATCATTATTCAATTCTCTTTTTCCATTTTTTTCCCTTAGAAAAAGAAAGATAAATTGGGAGTGAGAGAAAAATAAATTGTATACTAGAGAGTCCATCATAAACTTAACATGCAAAAAAAAATTAAAAAAAGTGAGTCGCCAGCTCAGGAAAAGTTACGTGAAGTAGCGGCAAAACTATAGTGATCAAATAATTTTTCTTCAATTTTTTTTAACCATTACTATCTCTACCTCCTTAACTTTTTGGAGATTAAATTTCATAAATTTTGGAGTTTATTTTACCCTTTCATCAAGTGCATACAAAATGTTTTATTCATTGAAAACCGTTAATTTTATATTAACTTGATGGATAACCAAATCAAAAATAAAATCCAAGAAATTTGGTATGAGTGAACCTTGGGGGTCGAGATCATAATCCAAAAGAAATTTTTTAAAAAACATTATTGAAGATAGTGGAAATAAACTGCGTGAGCTGTCAGCTCATTTCTATTTTTCTCATATATATATATATAGGAAAATGATACCAATTTCCTATAACTTTGTTTTTACCATTGAAGTTTAATTTTTATATATTATGAAATATTAAATCGATATTATTATTTATATTGTCATGAATAGTCATATATATTTGGATGATATTTAGGTATTTGAATGTTTATTAAGATATGTCTGATGTGGTAAGCACTATCCATCTAATCAAAATGTGAATGCAAATTCGAATACGTATCTGATTATTTGTATTTGTTTTAAATCTTTAATTTGGAGTCCTCTCTTCTCTATGTAAGGACAATTGAAGGACTTGATTACAAGGAATTTCGAGAAAAAAAAAGGTAAGAGATAATTTTATTTAATTTAAAATTTTGAATAAGACGTACTAAAACTAGAGCTAAAAGCTTTTTCTTCTACTTCTAACAGAAGCGAAGAACATAGATTAGCAGTGGCCTGTTGGGGTTATTTTGGAAATAAACCATAAGTAATAGGGGTTTTTACATATTTGTCTCTTAAATCTTTAAAAATTAGAATTTAGTCTCCCAAATATTTATATTTATAATTTAGTCCCCCAAATTCTTTAACTTATCTCACTTTAGTCCTCCAGTCATATTTTTATCCGTTATACCCCTGAGTTACTTCACTTTACTCATTTCTTCCCTCTTCCTCATCTCTTCATCTTTTTATTGGGTTCCCCTCTCTTCACTCTTTTTATTGAGTTTCCCTGAATTACTTCACTTTAGAGATTTAACTGGGAGGGAAGAGAGAAAAGAAAAGAATAGAGATGAGAATCCAATAAGAAGAGGAAGAGAAGAGGGAAAGAAAAGGGAGAACTAAAGTAAAGTAACTCGGAAGTATAATAGAAAATTCGGATAAAAAATATGACTGAAAACAAAAGTGAGATAAGTTAAATAATTTGGGATACTAAATTATAAATATAAATATCAGAAAACAAAAGTGAGAAAAGTTAAATAATTTGGGGTACTATATTATAAATATGAAGATTTTGCCGGACAAAATTCTAATTTTTAAAGATATAAGGGACGGATATGTAAAAACCCTCCTTGTTTAGCGCTGTGTCAGACAAAGGCGAGGCTGTGACGCTTAATTCTTAATTAATTAGTGATTAATTAATTTAGTACGCATAGTTAATTAATTAGTTGGTTTTTTAATGGCAGACAGTTTGTCAGAAAAGATTAAAATGAGAAGGAGATCCTTTTTGGGAATTGGGAAAGTTTTAGCTTTCATCATTGTAGGGGCATTAGGGATAGGGATGTTGTGTCGGTTGGGCAGTCGGAGATGGAGTTTTTCGATAGGATCCGAGAACAGAAGATTCTGATTATTACCTAAAAATTTTTCCAATCGATTTCGATCGAAACCGAGCGAAATCGTCGAAGTCTGCGGTGGATTTCGTTTTTGGACATTGATCGGTCAATTTTTGACCAATTCGATGATAGAAGGCTCCGACCGTCACTGAAAAAAATTTCCCATATTAGTCGATCGTGCTCACCTCTATTTAGGGCTTGCTTTTAGGTTCGAGAGATGTTTGCAGGGGCATTTTGGGAAGGGTGTTAGGGCAAAAACCCACCCAAAGATGGGAAATTCTAAATGCGCACAAGTGAGTACCATGCAAGAATAATTCCAACTTTGTTCTTTTTTTTGTTTTTTTTTTTTAACAAAAGAGGACTTGGCTCTTTTTTAAAGTGCTCACATCCTCTAATTCATTCAACAACTTCACCAGTCCAGAGAGGCTTAGTTGTGAGCATCAAGGGTTCCTAGCGAAGGAAAAGACCAAAAATAGCGTTGAAGAGGCCGATGGTTTCAAAGACGGGTGGAATCAGGGGAAATAAGAGGAAAATACAGGATGGTGCTCACTAGGAAAAAAGGGATAGACGGTTAGAGAATATAAGCACAAAGTGAAAAATTGAGTGGTGCTCACTAAGAAAAAAAAATCACGAATTTAAAAGTTAGGTGATGCTCGCTAAGAAGCTCGTGTTCATAAAGTGGTGTGATTTAGAATTTCCCCCAAAGACTGGGAGTTTCCAAAAGAGCACACCATTTTTCCTAATGAGCCTACTTTTTAAGAATCGTCCGGATAAAAAATATGCTAGATAGTGGGTTCATTCAGCAAAGTGGCGTGTTCCTTTGGAAACTCCCCAAAGATTGTGTTGAAGTTTGCGTGATTTGATTCACAAGTGTATGATTAAATTCGGATCTTTTTTGAGGCGTGAACGCTTGAGCATGCTCTTTTAGACTAGACTTCACTATTGAAAAGAAATATAATTTTTAGATTTTATTATGATAATTATATCTTATATAAAAATGATATAAGGAGTTACTTAAGTAGAGTCTTTATAATTATTTTTCCTTTAAAAGAAGAGAATTTAAGATTTTAGCTAATTATCCCCTATAAAGCTTTTTCTAACTTAATTAAAAAAAAAAACTTTTTGTTTTAATTACCCCAGAAAGATGACAAGAGATGCATTGAATCAAAAGTCAACAGAAAAGTTTATTTATTAGGTTTAATTTCATGAAAGATTACAAACATATTAAGTATTTGATTAGCTATACGCATTAAATTAAATATGTTAACAAGCCTATAAATGTGGAATTATTCCAATATTAAAGCATGTAATTAACTACCTTCACATGCTTAATTAAGCCTCCTAATGTTCCATTTCATACACAAGAACCAACAGGAGCCCAGTGTTTTGTGCCACTAATTAAGGAACTCTTAATTAAACTAGTGATTAGGGCTTGGTTTTGTGTCCTGTTGGGATTGCTAATCTCAACATAGTCTCATGCATGCACGTACGTACGATATCTTGTTTCAAGATATTCTCATGCATGCATGCACCAACGTATGATATCTTGTTTCAAAATATTCTCATGCACGCACGTACGGTAGGGGGTCTGGTTTCAAAATATTATCATAAATTCATGCATGGTCATGGGTAGGAGTGGCAAATACGCTGGGCCGCTCGGTCACGCTCGGCTCGAGCCAGGGTGGTCGGACCGCCAACCCATTTTGACACGGCCATGTCATGCCGTGCCCGACAGGACACAAGATGGCACGAGTTTTTATTTTTATTTTTTAAAAGGCTGTTTGTATAACCGTTGGTGGTGGATTTTGCAAAAAAAAATTCATAGAGCCCCAATGGCTATAAAAGTAGCCGTTAAGGGTTATTTATAAAAAAAATAATTGCAAATTTTGCCTTCTAACAATCAAAATGGTTATTAGGGGGTTGTTTGCAAATCTTTTTGCAAAAAAACTTCTTCTTCCTTCTATAAATACCCTTTTTTTCATCCAATTTCATTCTTCCACGGTTATATCAGAGTCTGCTTTTAGTGCATATAGTAGAGTGCTAACGGAATAGAGGAGCTCAACGACAGCAAATACATTGGAAATGTGTGTTTGCTTGAAGGACTGGTTCAACACTGAACAAAGAGATCAAGGAAGATCTAATGAATTTGAGCAAGAGAACTCACCCGAGGAAGAACGAAAATTGAAGGCTTCTACACTATTAAGTCTTCATTTTTTTTTGTCTTCACAAACGTAAGTTTTTTCATTCGAATTCTATAATTGTAATTTTTTTTCATGTGATTTTTTTAAAACTCATAATTTTTTTGGAAAAAATACTAAAAATAAGTTAAAGATGACGGCCAGGGTTCTCTTCCATCTCTTCGGAATTTGTATGATTTTCAAAGAGCTTTATAGAGTTATTTTGTTAATGTAATGGTATTCCATATAATAAAATTTCATTTTTACAATATTTTTTACTTGTTAGAACTTACTAAATTAAGTTAACTAACTAATTTAATTGACTTACTAACTAAAATTATAAATTGAAAAAATAGAAAAAATCCGAACCGTCACGGTCAGGCACAGGCACGCATGTGCCCGGCGGACCGTGCCGTTGTGTGATGCCCGGGCTTGTGTTTGGACGGGCGTGCCGTGCCTCTCTAGCAGGGCACGTGCATGCACCGAGCTATGCCCGAGCCGTGCATGGTACGGCCCGATTACCACCTCTAGTCATAGTATCTCAATGAAGAGGGATAAACAAGTTCAATGAACTTTGAAATTGAGATATGTCTCTCTTTCTAACTTGATGATTATTGATTAATGTTATATTTTGCAAAAGTAGCATTAGAGGTCCTGTTTAGGAGGAAATTATAAAGGGCACATCCCAAACGTACAAAGACATATACTGCTGGGGTGATATTGTATGCATCTATTTAAATTTTTGAATAGAAAATAAATTTTTTTAGTTTTAATTCGAAATTTTGAGTGTGGTGGACCGAAAATTCACACTCACAACCAAGAGAGTGTGGGCCCTATGTTGGGTGCGTCGTTATTTATAATTTCCATCTTTTTGCGCTCCATCAATGCATCCGGATATTTTGGGCCAGATTCAAGTTACCTGGCCCATCAATCCATGATATTTATAGATGTGTTGTTTTGTGGCTGAAGGTCTGTAGCCGTAAATGTTTGCAACTGAAATTACAGTCGCTTAAGCATTTGCAATAATTATAGTTGCTAAAAAAAAATACATAAAATAATTTCTCTCTCCCTTTACGAACAGTGGCTGTATCATTGATAAATGGGATGCATTTCTCATACCTATTTAATATATGAGAAAACGGGAAATACACCGGGCGGTGAAGGAAGTTTCCTTCACCGTCGCTTAGGTGGCCCAATAAAATTATTATACATAGTGTCATTTAAGAGAATTCATTTATTTGTTATCTTGAACGATGTCCCGTATTATAATTTTATTGGGCCACCTAAGCGGCGATAAAAGAACTCCCTTTACCGCTGGTGTATTTCCCGTTTCCTCTTAATATATATATATATATATATATATATATATATATATATATATATATATATATATATATATATATCAAATTTTTATAATTCTAATTATCACTTACAACTCTCAAATAATATAAATTGCACCAAACTATTTTGTTACAAATTGCAACTTGTAAGCAACCAATCAGCTCCTAAGTTTTCAAAATAAAACCAAGCTCAAAGTGAGAAATCACAATCTAAAAATTAAAAGTAGAAGTTAAACATGAAAAATATCCTGCACCTTAAAATTGTCTCCCAAATAAATATTACGAGCACGAGAGGTTCCGAGTTCAACTCCAAACAATATTCCGAGTTCAACTCCAAACAATAATGAGATCAATGTGTACAAGCAAAGAAATCGATGAAGAGTGCACTTCACTTCACAAGGATGTTTTGAATGTAAATTGACTGCTGCGGTTGTTGAGCACCTGAACCAACTTATAAACTGAGCAACAAGTTTACTCTCAAGTTATCAGCATCAAAAGCTTTCTCTCAAAGATGAAGAGTGCACTTCAACATTGATAGCTGTTGACATTCAGGATGCTTAAGCAAACAACATGCTATTCATTTTTTTTTTTTTTTTGCCCAACTCATCAATCATAGTTTTTTACATAGAACAAGAATTTGTTGTACATGGACTGGTGTAAAAAAAAAAAATCAATCAAATACGAACCTACGGTATATATAATCTCTCTTCTCTACACCTCGAAGCATCGACAAATTGTGTACAGGAGAGAGAGCTAAACGACATGGAGCGTAGCGTGCCATCGTCTGAATCGCTCATGGCGGAGTGTTCTTGTTCCTGGGCCGCCACTCTGTTCGGCCCTTGACGATCTCAGACCCGCCGTCGAGGCGCAGCAGGTGCCAGCACTCGACGGGGGTTTCTGCTGAGCCATCTGTGCAGTCAGTGGAGACTGACGTGAGGGACTGCAGCACGCTGTCCCTCCCGCACTCCCTCCTGTACTCCAGTGTCATGCTTGCGAGCTCGTGATTCTCCAGGATGGAGATGGGAGCACTCTGCCCACACGAAAAAGACATAACATGAGCCCACATGCTTTGGAAACCCGAAATCATACAACAATTAGAATAAAGAAAACATGTCAGTTGTGACTAAACAATGATTTTGGAACAGAATGCGACGTTTCATCAATAAATCAGCTGTCACAGCGTTAAGGGTCCCAGACATGCGGATTTGCCACCACCACCACCACCAACAACAACTATGCCTTTTATCCCAAGGATTTGGGATAGGCTACATGAACCAAAAAAGAATCACGTCGGATCGATCACTTAGATAGTCCTTCTCCATTCATTTCTATCAAGTAATATCTCCTCATTTGAACCTCTAGAATCCATATCTTTTTGTATCAGCTCCATCCATATTTTCTTCGGTCTTTCATTCATTATTTTAACTTGTCCTATATTTATAAACCCTCCTCATCGAACTGGTGCATTTGTACGCCTACGTTGCACATGACCAAACAATCATAAGCGATTTTCTCGCATTTTCTCATCGATAGGAAATACACCTAGCTTAACACGAATATCTTCATTTTTTTACTTTATCTCACCTAGTGTTGTTGCATATCTAGCGGTGCATGCACATCTCTGCAGCATATCCATCGTAAGCGGATTTGCCAACAGATGATAAAAATTTGCACCACCTATGTATCCAATTAGTCAGGGGCATAACAGATGAGTATATGAAAAAAAATCTGTGTCCCCCACAGAACATCGAGTCTATAATACTTCTTTGTGCTACCAACTGATGTAAACAAGTTACAAAGGTCACTACTGCAAGGCATGCAAATTCAAGTCTAAGATATCCCAAATAATTGGAGCGTTGTGTCGGACAATCTCATTGTTCAACGACCTCTAAGTGGATATTTTGCCAATTAGGAAAGACTACCGGCCAAAATTATCAGCATAGATAGGTATTATACATGTTCTACATTTTGTTCAGAAATTCTGATTGCTAATGAGTCTTCTACACTAATTATTGATTATTTGATCCCCGATTTGCGAACATTAATGACAATATCCATTTATGAAGTGAAATGAGTAGACACGCTATGTGCAATACATAACTCTGATTTTACAATCGCAACGAGCAAGTCCTTCACTGATTGGCAAATGAGTCTGCTACATAGTTACATGAGCGGGTATGAACCCTAAATTTCATAAGCATTCAGGTTTTCAATAATATTTGTGTAAATAATGTGATGACTATATAATTGCAATGCAATGCTATAAATATCTAGAATTGTTTAGTCATTTGCAATTTGTCAAGCGCACCATATCCTCCAAATGTCTGTCTTATTTCGATGCTTGAACTCTTCTTGAGGTGTTTCTATCTTATGAAAGTAATTTAGCAACGTGTAGTTAAGCGTGCCTACCAAACATGTAAATAAATAAAAATTCTAAACATTTTTTTCTTGGATGAGATAAGAAGCATCCATCAACTATATTGCCGCATTAAGTAATTAAACATACAAAAATCTCAATGATATATCAAATAAATTCACCAAATATAGATTATATCTAGGATGGAAAAATTAATGGAGAAATCATAGCACTTAAATTACCTCAAGGATCCATCCAATATATTTAACATTGTTTACATGCTGATTGACATCCAAATCACTCCATCTAGGCTGCAATTATGTTCGAGAACAATGGATTAATATTATGTTTAAGAGGACAGTAGTAATACCACAAAAGCTACAGAAAAAGTATATAAAATATCATCAGTTAAGCTAAAACTTACAGTTAGACCCCTACGAACATGATCTGCAGTATCATCATTGAGCTTAGGAAGTTTCCTGTTATCATCAGCAATAACAGGGTCCTGTTCCATAAAGTAGGGCCCTATTTCAGCTCTAACTTCCTCCGGGAATTTGGATAGCCTCCTTGTTTGTTTGTTCATCATCACCCAATTACTACAGAGGTAAAAAACAAACCGACCACAGGAACCAAATTAAATACAATTATAGCATGAAGCACCAAAACATATGTATATTAACAAAAGGAATGTGACGCTGATACTTTCGGCTTAGTGTAAAAGCATAATGAAGAATATATCAACCTTGTGGCTCTCATAATAGTTTGCCCTGTTTGATGGTCACGAACATGCCAGTCCCGACGCATGCCATTCTTACCAGATGAACTGACCCATGTATCTACTTCAATAACATCTCCCCTGCATGCACATGAGAAGATTACTAAAATTAATAGCAACCACACATATTCTTTCTCTCCCACCATTACCAGGAAAAGGAAAGTTTCATAAGTACATCTATGTGTAGGTAATCATACACTAAAGATGATAAAAAAAAAATGCAAAATAGAAACATATAATGTTCTTAGGTACACGGTCTTCATTGACAAGCAGCAAGTCTCTTCTAGAAAATAGCTTGCCAAGTATACATAAAAATTCTATATATTTGATTCAATTCCATCTATACGACTACTTGCATGCCAAAAGATTAACAAGAAAAAAAAGGATGATTTATACGTATACATGTGTGTGTCAATGTTGTTGACTTGGGGAATGTCATCTTATTTGCTTGTTTGCTTATATTATTTAAAACGGAAAAACCATCAAAGTATGGATCCTACGATCAAAATCCTATAAGTTTCTAAGGGAAATCCTCTCTAGTCGATAGTCTACTTGACTAGGCATTTGGCATCCATACTCAGCCACAACAATATGATCAATGGTAAACAACTAGATTGAAAAATTTTGACGAGAGTCTCAAGACCCATGTGAAATATGGTCATGATGAACATTCGCTCAATGAGTGTCCCAATGCTGATAATAAGGGGGGAAAAAAGCTTCAATGACAAGATAATGATGATGATATTGATGGCACTGCAAAGCAATAGGGCATCAATTGGAAAAGAAGCCTACCAGGAAGGATAATGATCAACAAGAACTTGCATTTTGGTGACAACCCAAATTAGATTCTTTTTACTCATCACCGGCGTTGAACCAAATCCATCGCCCATGAGCCCAGCACATCTCACATGGTTTAGAGCTGTCTCCTGCTCAAACACAAAACCGTAAGAGAACTAAAGCAAACAAGAAACATAGATTGACATTCACTCAATATGAATGGCATGCATCACCCCCACCTGTAAATGATTCATTAGTGTCTCTATAGAAGCCATCTTATCTGCCCCAATTTCATATGACCTAATAGAAAAGTCCTGCCTGTAAACAAGTCCATTCTCAATGATCTTCCCAAGGCCGAAAGTATCAGAAAGCATGTCCGGCCTCTTCGGCTTCCAATCAAGAAGGGTCCATTGCTTCTCTGCGGCCAAGAAGATAGTGGTAATAGCAGCGAGGAGGACGCTCCAGTCAGGCAATTGGTTGTAGAACGTTCTAGGGACAGGCGAAGTAATAGGAGAGTCATCCCCAAACTTTGTCGGGTCAGTTTTCAGTCCAACCTTGGTGCCATTGATCTTGGTGGCAACTTGTGCATTTGCTTTGACTTGCAAGCCACCATTAGAAGATGTGGGTTTGGGGCTGAAAGAGACTGAAGAGGGTTTAGATGCTGGTGATGTTGATGATGAAGATGAAGAGGATGTGACCGGGAAGAACGCTGCGGTAGCTGCGGTGGTTACCATGGTGATCCTGTTAAGAATTCAAAACTGCAAAGAAGCAACAAAATAATAAATATTCATATTGTTCTTTAATCTAAATTACAAGGAAGGTAAAAAAAAAAAAAATCATAGAATTTCAATTAGTTCAATAATTAATAAATCCATTCTCATTATAAGTAATAAAGAAAATTTCATGAAGGCTTCTCATACCAAAAAAAAAAAAACTTCAGAAGTGTCTACACATGGGATAAAACTTTTAGCTTGGGGGCATGTAAATAAAAGAGTTAGGACCAATACAGAGATTAAACATTTATATATAGAAAATTAAAACCAACATAAGTGTGTTCAAATATCAAAGCAAATCAATTCACCAAAATGGAGGGAAAATAAATGGGAATCTTAACTCAAAATTAAATGATAGGAAAATATTTATTCATGCATATTTCTTCTGGGTTTCAGCCTAAAGAAATGAAATCAAATGAGACTCAGTTTCACACCAAACGCACTAATAAAAAAACTGATTTTGTCTGCAAAAATTGAAATTTATTGAAATATGTAAAAGACCAAAGTGGATCGGCAAAAGGAAAAAATTACAACTTTGAATCTTTTGAACCATCACATATCGATATCTGATTCAAAGCACAAATCAGGATGCTGGTAAAATATAGACCTTTTTTAACCTAAGGCCGCCCTCTAGAGATTGACCCCCAAAAAGAAAATAGCAACAATTTTGGAATTAGACAACCACAATCAATCCAAAACTCAAACTTTTTTATTATTTATCAAACCTCTGAATCAGATCCCACTCCCAAAACAAATACCACAAAATCACACAAAAATCATCACAAAAACCTCAATTTCATTATCAGCCGCACCAAATAAAACCATTAACACGATCAAAATCATTCCTTTACACCAAATGCACATATTGAGGAATGACGGCAAATCAATGGGGAAAAAAATTTAAAAATTTGACACAAGATTGGGGCAGCATTTCTCACCTTTGCGGCTTTGCCCTAAAGATGTACAAAAGAGGACGAAATCGCCGCCCTAGCTGACTGAGCTAGGGTATCAAATCTCCCCCCCCTCTTCTTCTTCTTCCTCCTCCTCGCCGCCCTAGGTTAGGGTTTCGTTATCAAATCAAATCTCGTAGTCAAAATGGGAAAAAAGACAGCGCGTCAATGGAGATGGGACTCGATGGTTATTTTTAGCGATGATGATGGCGGTTAATCTCACCCCCCCAACACATGCGGTGACCGCACTTCTACTCTCTTCCTTTCCAAAAAATGTGCGCTTCGTAATGATGCGCTGTCTCCGCGGCTATTTATAGCCACATTATTGTGTAAAAAGACTAAACTAGCCTCTACAACATAGTTAATGACTACACGTGTCTGGGGTAATTTAGAGATTTCAACTGGGGTACAGCTGGCGGTACGGCGGGGATAGTCGGCTGGTGGGGCCCGCACGTTGAATCTTTAGTAAACCGCCGCTTTCCTCGCACAGGGAACTCGTGATGTCCACGCATAAGGCTCTCCCGTCGTACACGTGGCGGACGCGCAGTGGGCGCACTTTGCCGGTAACAGATTATTAATTGCCCACCGGATCCGGGCCAGACCCGCTTTAGCATTTATGGATCCAGTTGTTATGCTGCTTATTTTGTTTCTCCATTT
The DNA here is from genome assembly GCA_036321105.1 of Dracaena cambodiana. Taxonomy (NCBI): domain Eukaryota; kingdom Viridiplantae; phylum Streptophyta; class Magnoliopsida; order Asparagales; family Asparagaceae; genus Dracaena; species Dracaena cambodiana. The sequence continues at coordinate 45,276,763 of JAYEPQ010000011.1, forward strand.
TCTAAATTTTGAGAAGTGGATTATTTAAATTTAGGGAATTTCTAGATGCGCCACGAACTTTTCTCAGCGAGTCTCAGTTCCATAAGGTAGGGCTGAGCACAAATCCAAAAAAACGGATCCGAATTGAATCGATCAGATCGGATTGTTCGGTTTTCGGATCAGATCGGTTGAAAAACCCAATTATAAAATGAATTTCGGATCGAATTTCGGTGGGTAGGAGCTGAAACTGAAATTGAACAAAAAAACTGAATTACCCTAAACCTATTTACCCGAATTACCCAACTGAACCCACTTTTATTGTAAATGGGTTGTTGTCATAAATAGGTTGTTTCTTTAAATAGATTTAGTTTTTTTTTTTTTTTCTTAACTGGACTTTCGATTCAGGCCCAAAAAACTGATAACTGAATCGAGTCGAACCGAATTTTGGTTTCGATTTTCACTTGAAATCGGTCGGTTTTGGTTATTACAATTCGGTTGGGTTGATGGTTGTAATTTTTTTGCAAAAAACCGAACCAAACCAATTGATGCACACCCATACCATAAGGCATTTTATTTACAAATTTGTCATTTTTATTTTTACACCAAATAATTCTTATCCATTTCTTACTGAGCCTCATTCCCTCCATTTCATTACTCATTTTTTCTTAGGGTTTGTTTGAGTTTTTTTTGTTTCTTTTTTTTATTTTACAAATCGGGTGCAGATATCTATCTATTTGAGATTTGAGGAGAGGCTGAAAAAGATGGAAAATAAAGTTATAATTTTTACAAAAATGTATGAATCTTATTATTTATAACTATGTTTAAAGAATTTTTGGACTCAATATGGAGTATAATTTGAACGATGAATTGAGAACATGATATTCAAATATTTTAATTATATTAAGAATAATTGTGCGTCCCGTGTAACTGTGAGAATGAAAATACTGGTAGGGGAGCACATTCCGATTTATTTAGTAACCGGCCGGGACGAAAATCCTAGCCAGTGGTTGTATTTGGTCGAGGTTAAATTCCTTACCTACTTTTATTTATGAACAAATAGCCTTAAATTCTGACCGGGATTGTAACTCGGATATAATTCTCATCTGGCCGGGGGCTAGTCTCGTCCAGTCCACTTACTGGCCGAGATTGCCAACCCGACCAATAAGTTATTATAGCTTCTCTATAGAGGGAACCCACTACAATGTCCAGGTCACTCTTCGCGGTGTACGAACATGCCGAAAATGCGATACAAAGTGCAGAGGATGCGGCATGTTAGGGGCTGCTATGGACGAAGGGGATTGAATGGGAAGAGAGAAGCCGAAGCGAAGGAGATTAAAACGAAAGGATAAATGCGACCCCCTTTTTTTGTTAGTGAGCCCTATATTTTTCTTAGTAAGATCCATTATTTTTCTTAGTGAGCCTCGTTTTTTCACTCAAATATAGGATTAGTACTTACATGGACAATCTTGAAAAAAATATGGGACTTACTAAGAAAAAAGAGACATGTTTTAAATTACCTTAGGGCTCACTAAAAAATTGAGGCTCACTAGGAAAATTACGGGGCACATCTAGCTACTCTCTTAAATTTATAAACAAAAAGCTTTTACTATACGAAAATTATGAATTTAGATAAAATTTTATTTTAAGAAACGTAGGAACCTATAATAAGGTTATTGATTTTTTATATTTAGTGGTTTAGATAAGGACAAAAAATTAAGCTTAAATGTCACTAGTCAGATTTGGGCGGCTGGACTCAGAAATTATTCGAGAGATCAGGATCCGAAACCCGCTAGAAGGTTCCGGTCAGACCAAAATGGATCCGGTTGGGTCGGCACCTGCTAATGAATTGAGTTGGCTTTGGATTAGCCCCCTCTCTAACGGGAGTTTCTAAAGGAGCACACCATTTTTTCCAGTAAACCTATTTGAGAGCTGTCAGTCTGGACCAAATACATTATAAAGTGGGCTGACTATGAAAAGTCATGTGCACATTTGGAAACTCCCCTCTCTAACGGTGACCCGTTGACTTCTTTTTCTCCATCCTTTGTTGATCGGGTCAACGACCTATTGGATTCAGTATTCTCAATCTCGGATGAGTGTTAAAAAAAACCCAAAACCCGGACTCTATTCAGACCCGATTAGGGGAGTTTCCAAAGGAGCACACCAATTTTGGTAGTGAACCAACTTCTCAATGTATTTTTCGTCCGGACTCAAAGTCCAGACTGATATTAAGTAAACTCACTGGAAAAAAAAATATGGGGTGCCCCTTTAGAAACCCCCCCGATTAGACAGGTCTAATGGATTCGGGCTTGGTTCGTACCAATTCGCTTGTGAATCAGACTTAGATAGACAGACTACGCCCAATTTACAACTGGACATGATCTATTTGAAATATATTTGAACCTGAATCTGTCCCCTCACGATATATCTGAAATGTTTACATAAATCAAGTTGTAAATCGTATTTTTCATAATCAAATATTTGCTTGGATGCTGGAGTGGTTAGTGAAATATCAATTGTTCAAGTTTTTTTTTTATTAATTAAATATCTTGCTGCTGAGCCTCGTACCCAACTGCATCTTTCTCCGATCTGTGAGAGATTCCAAGTTCAATTGAAACTTAAATTGTCTTATTCTTCTAGGAATAATTTGTCCAATGAACGTGGAGAGGGAGATAACCATAGCAAACTTGGATTTTGATTGATGGATTTAGAGTGCACACACAAAATTGCTAGTAATTTCTTCTGACTTTGATCCATGAAATATAATTTGTAGGTGAGAGTAGATGAGCTACAAAGCCTACATTTTGCCTAAATTACAGACATTTTATGGATTATTATTGTCTTGGCTCCGCATCAATAAATATATTTCGTGCTTTATCTGAATTTCAAAAAAGATGTATAATACCGTATCACGAGTATTATCTGGTGTCCTACGCTCACCTATTTAATTTAAAATTTCTCGCTACGTCGGGTCGGGTACAGGGATGGTAATGGACGCGCTCACGGGCCAAATTTTGGCCCGTTCTATACAAAATTTTGAATTAGAAAAATAAAATTTTTATTTTTAATTCAAAATTTTGTAAAGAACGAGCCAAAATTTAGCCCGTAAGCGCGTCCATTACCATCCTAGTCGGGTATATAAAAACTTTAAAAAATAGATCAACTAAAGTTTTGGAAGAAAATTGTAGTTTGAGATAGCTATATTTTGTTCTAAGTTAATATTTATGTTAATATAACTATAATTGTTGTTACGATTTTGTTTTCCATCCTTTTGCATGAGACATGAATCTCCTAACTTCTTGACAATGTTGAAAATAACCCCTCTGACTACAGGTTATGTTAATATAACTATAAAGTGAAGTAATTCAGGAGAATCCAATAAGAAGAGGGAAAAGAGAGAGATGATAAGAATAGAGAGGGTAACCCAATAAGAAGAGAAGGAGAGGAGGAAGAGAAAATAGAGAATTAAAATGAACTAACTCATGGGTATAACGAAAAATTTGGGCCAAAAATATAGCCGAGACTAAAGAGAAATTCTATTTAGACACTGCAATTTACTTTTGACGTCCTGAGTGCTCTTTACACCAAACTTCCATTTTGAAATATCACCAATTTACTTTATGCACCCATTATTTTTTTTTCCAACTTTAACCCTCCTCCTTCTCTCTATCTCCTTACATCGTTTGATCCCAAACTTTTCGAGTCGGATATTAATTCCCAAGCTAAAAATATGTTGGTCGGGAATTAATACCCGACCAAAGAATTGCTTGGTCGGGTATTAAAAACCGACCAGCAGCCGACGTCTCCCTCACATAAGAATCATAAGTAATAATAAATTGCAAACAAATACACATAAAAAAACTAAAAATAAATTTAAATTATACCTTAGATTTGTTCTTCGATACCAATTGCATATTGGAATTTTCCATTTGAATAAAAAAACTCAAACTAAATTTCAAACTCTAATTTTACTTGTTATAGTGAATTCGAAGAATTTAAAATTTCTCTAGATCTTTTTAGGAATATAAATTTAAAAAAAAATAAGAGGTTAAGATATCAAATTAATGAGTTTGTGGGAGATGTATTTTAAAAAAAAAAAATTTAATTCCACAAAAATATTTTTAAAGGTTCTAGAGAAAAAACAGAGGAGGAAGATGATGAGTTGTAATTCTAAATTTTAAAAAGTCTTAATTTGTGATTTAAAAGGGTAATTTAGTCAAAAAATAAATGGTAAACTTGTAATTATTTACAAATTTTAAAACCGTGCGTGAAAAGTAAATTTCCGTGTGTAAATAGAATTTCCCGTTGGGAAACTAAATTCTAATTTTTAAAGATTTAAAGTATAAATATGTAAAAACCCCTAAATTAAATTGCACTAACTCCTCGCCAACAAATAACGGTGGGGGATTGAACTTTATTATATAAATTTTGAACACCGAAATAAATACATCCACAATTAATTGGCCACTTGCATGTCACAATAATTTTGTTATATGTGTTTGATGTTCTCATCGATAACGGTTTCGTATTGCAACCAATATATTTGAAACGAAGAAGAAACGAAACAGAAATTTTCTACCACCTTTCCTAAAAAAAATTAAAAAATTAACACGTATTATTTTCAATAATAAATGATGAATTGTGAATTTTAATTCCTCCCAAAGAAAAACTTTAATTATTTTTTTCCTAATTGGAATTTAGTCTAAGTATCACTACCTTTTATTTCAAAATAACACTGAAATAATAATGAAAAATTGACATAGATCTATGAAATTTAGTCTAAATATCAATTTATGAAAATTTTCTTTTAATGGATATTTGGGAAAATTGTTCTCCTTAGAGGGGAAATTCTAAATGCGCACCATATTTTACTAGTGGGCACCATTTTCCCTTTGTTGTAGATCTTTTTACTATATCGTATATGGTGTTCACTAGTAAAATGGGGTGCGCATTTAGAATTTCCCTCTTGGAGTTGGAGCTCTTGTCGATATGCCAAGGGAGTTGCTAGATGCGCCCCATATTTGTCCTAACGAGTACCAGGTAAATGATTCACTTTATTTATAAATTTGCTTTATATAAATTTGAATGAAATTATCTTTAGATTTTTCTTAGTGAGCCCAGTTCCTCTTTTTCCTCTTCCCATTTGTCTTAGTGAGTCCCAATCCCTTAAATTCTCTCTCTCATTTTTGAGCGAGTGATTCGAAAAAAAAAAAAAAAACGAAAAAAAAGGAGAGGAAGAAGAAACTCTAAAATCCTAAATTTTCGCCAAAATTAAAATTTCATCGTTTGCATGTAATTCCAAATTTTTTTATCCAATTTTTTTTATCTCAGTGACCAGGGTTACAGCACCGGCATAGAGATCCACTGGCCGTGACTGTAACCCCAACCTATTTATTTAATTGGCCGATTTTCCCATCTTGGCCAGGGATAATTGAAAATTAGATTAAACTGACATAGGTGGATCCTATTGAAAATTGGATTATCAAACTCTAAATCAAAATCTAAACCGTAGATCCTATAATTATTGAACAACATAGAAATTCAAAATTAGAATGAGAGGAAGGAAATAAGGAAAATATCTCCGTAGTAGGGCTCAACGGCACGTCGTTACGTCTTCTTCTTCACGGCACTAGACACACTAATAGTGACATGGCTAAACGTCGAATGGAACGAATAAGAGAGTGTGAAGGATGAAGAACAGAGTGGAGATGAAGAAGAATGGAGAGAAGGGGTAGTTGGAGAACATAATTTCCTAGTGAGCCCATTTTTTCTTAGTGAGCCCTATTTTTCCATCTTAAATGGTTTGGGAAACAAAATTAGAAACACTACTGGACTCACTAAGAAAAAAGGACTGGTTTAAAAATATCCTGGGCTCACTAAGAAATTGGGGTTCACTGGGACAAGTATGGGGCGCATCTAGCAACTCCCATATTCCAAACACCCAAAGAAAAAAAAAGAATAGAAAAAGAAGGAAAAGACAGCTGAGATGAAGCGCCGATTGCTCCCAAAAGATTCCAAAATTGCGGGAAGAAAACAAGAATAGAGCGAGACAATGATCCAGACTTCGCCTCAGATGCCGCCCAATTTCCCAATGATAGCGGTGGTGGTGAGCTCTCTTCGCATTCTCCCAATTTCTTTTTTTTTTTTTTGGATGAAAGATTGCTTCTTTTTTCCTTTCACTTGTAAAGGAGTGAAATTGGTAAGTGGGTTTTGATTAGATTGGCCAGTTACAACTGGGTTTTGATGGTATCTCAGTTTCATGCTAATTTTAATGGGTTTTGGTTATGTTGATGTTTTGTAAGTGGGTTTTTGAGTGCTTGATGAATTGCTTGTCAAGGCAACTGAAATTGGAATATAGGTTGCGATGAGATCAGTGAAAATAGCTGGTTATTGGTGAAAGAACTGAAATTGGAATGTGAGATGATGACAGCTTATGGTGTATTAATTTTGATGGGATTCAAGAATTTGGTAGGTTTTTAGTTTTCTTGTCGCAGTTTGTTAATATGGAGAAGTGGAAACAGCTACCTTGGCAAAGCTTAGAAGGAATCAATTGCGTAATTGTACTAAGAGCTTTTTAGAAGGAATTTTGGGTAACATATCAAGTGATTGTATGTTCCAGTGCATTTTTTGGTTTGTTATGTAGTGCCATAAGAACTTTGTAGATCATTTCTTTCTCATTCTTAACTTTGCTTCTTATTACTCTTGCAATGAAAGAGGAGATAGCTTAATGTTGCTGTCATGGGATGAATGTAGGTTTCTTTTATACATATTCATGATTGATGCATGTAGCATTGGACATATGAATGTGTTGAGTTTTGTACCTTTACATGCGCTCATGGATCAAATCTCCTAATCGCTGAAATATTTGCCCTTTTCTGTTGTGTCGTGTATGCTGCAGATAATTATTCTTCTCCCATTTCCACGACTCTTTTGTGTTTTACTCTGAGGTGAACATGGATAACTTGGCCTCATTCCAAGTTTGAGAATTCACAATAACAAAGGATTATTAGAAAAGAGCATTTGCTATTCTACGCCACCTTTTGAGTTTAATTCTGTTGACGGACGTTGATGGCATTTGGCTTGCCAAAAATACAGTGCAAAGCTCAAACTGACACATACCCTTTACTGATAGAACATTCAGGTAGTAACAGTATTAATATAAGAATGGCTGATGTTGCTTCTACATCAAACTCTCTTAATGGTGATCATAGTGATTCAGATGATGCATTATGAAAATCGGCCTTCAACAAACATGCGTCCTCCAATCTCCCAACCACCTCCGTTATCACCGGCTGCTCCTAGCCCTAGAAATGTTTCTTTCAGAAGCATCGGTGATGATAATAGTCGTCCACGTAGAAGTCCTTTCATTTCTGGTTGGTGGATTTCGATTGAACTTCTTGTCAACTTGAACCAGATTGCAGCAGCTATTGTAGTTCTTTTCTTGTGAAGACATGAGAAACCTCGTGCTCCATTGTTCACATGGGTGATAGGCTATACGGCAGGCTGTATTGCTACACTTCCTTATCTTTACTGGCGATACATGCATCGTAATGGTCAAGGTTCTGATCAGGAGCCAGCACATTCACGTCAGAGTTCCTTTTAAGAGAACCCTTCTGATACAGCCGTTTCTTTTACTCGAACCTTCGACAGGGGAAACCGCCTGAGGATTAATATAATTTCCCGGTTTGGTCAGAATCTTGTAATTGTTGGTCCAAGGTACTGCTGTTTTTTTGTTGTTTTTTTTAACAGTTCAAAGAACTTGGATTTATTTGCATACTTTTGTGTCTCTCTGATCCAATTACACTTTAAGCTTTTGTTTCTACCCTGTTTGCATTCTTTCTCTGTACTAAACTACTGTGGTAACGGAAATTAGTACCCTGTAGCCTGTTCTTATAGTTTCGTAAGTTGTCTGGCTGCCTAAAAAAGACATGATATTCATCTTCACTAGCTTTAGGACAAGTAAGCTTTTTTCAAAAAAAAAAAAAAAAAAAAAGAAGAAGGGAGAAACAGTTGCTAAAAGCAATGAAAGATTTCTTCCTCTCTTCAATAAGGTGGAAATTGCAATTGATATCGTCCATTTTTCGAGGGACCTCACCATGACTGATACTAGATGGGCTTTATCTTGGACTGATCTTAAATTTGGAAAATATGTTGAAAGTTGTTCCTGCTAGTAATTTTAGACTGTCCAAATAACATAAGGAATTTGTGTAACTTGTGGAGTTTTTCTTAGAGCATGGCTACGAGTATGAACGTATTCATCATCCAAACCTCCATCAAGTAGGCAATGGTGACAAGCATAAACTCTATTAGAGCTAGACTAGAAGATGCCTAGACCTATATTTTTATATAAATTCCCTAGAAATATCTTGCAGTCTTTACATGCTTACAATTAAATAACCAACATCCCCTGGGATTTTGATACCTTAAACTTGTATTTTTGTTGTATACTGCGTAGTCACTTTAAAACAGCATAGACTAGTGATTCCTTTTAACTTATAGAGGTCGGAGTCGTGTACATGGCAGAGGATAAAAGATACAACAAGGATGCAACCAAAATTTTTTATAAATTTAATTGCACACGTGAATACTTGCACGTGATACATGTACCAAATGAATTATGAAAGATTTGGAATGTTGATATATGTGAATACATGTGTTTAATAAAGTTATACATTAGTAAAGTTATACATGTGAATACATTAGTAAAGTTATACATGTGTTTAATGTTCAGTGTATCAGATATTCAAAAAATATTTTCGAGTTATCTAAATTAATAATTATATGCATAATCATATACATAGACAAATTATAAAAATGCAATACCTCAACAATTCTTGACCCATCTTTTGAACATTCTAATTTTGACATTTTAGTCTTGGTTGCAATTATAATACGTCTAGGATACGTTGTAAATGTTGGATATGACAAAAAAAAGTATACGTAGCATATCAGATCAAGTATCTGAGTGACCAAGCAGGATTATCAGACATGCACTCCACACGGTATGACTTTTTCAAAAAATCGTTTGCTATGCAGGATTTGACAGATAGCACATGTTAACTTTTTTAGCAATTTATCCATCTTTATCAGATTTGTATATTCATATCTAAAATGCGAAGAATTTGACAGATAGCACATGTTAGCTTTTTCTTAGCCATTTATCCAGCATTCGTCAAGTTTGAATGCTCTAATATAAAATGTAAAAATTTAAGGTCAAGTATTATCATCTCCAATCGGACTTTGAGCAAGGGCGGAGCCACACATATTTGATTAACTCTGTCTTTCTCCTCTTCTAACCACAAATATAAAACTAATTGAGTATATGATTGATGCCAAGTAAACTATGTACATAAAAATGGACTGTGATTTATTAACTAATTTGGGATATAAGTAGGGATGGTAATGAACGCATCTATGGGTCAATTTTTGGCTCGCTTTATACAAAACTTTGAATTAAAAATGAAAATTTCATTTTTCTAATTCAAAATTTTATATCTAGAGGCCAAAAATTGGCCCGTGAACGCGTCTTTTACCATCTCTAGATATAACAAGCACAAATAACTTCTATTTAGTTAGGAATGCCATTTCATTTCCTAAACTAAGAATAATTGTAGGTGTAGTTGAGAATGTGATTGATTGCAGATGATCTAAGGTTCAGGACTTGTAACCTTCCTCTAAAATAAAAGAATAAGAAACTAAAAAGGATTACAAATAACTTGCTAATAAATTAGAGCACGCAATAGGATCAGAATAGGCAGATACGTGAAGGTGCTATTCCGAGAGTAAATCATCCCTTATGCTGCACAAGTCTTGAGCTATCTCAACTCAAGATTGTATATTTAGATTTCACTAGAACAAGAGTAAGGCCTGTCCAATTAGCAGATGGGGATTAGGTTATGAAAAATCCAACGTATAAGGTCGGGCAACCTTTGTTTGGGAAAAAACCAAATAACAGTGTTTATAGACTTTTTTTCTCACGGTAAAATTGTGCCCTACCTGCATGAAAATCCTGGCTCCGCCCCTAGCTCTGATACGGTTTTTCTGGTTGGAGGTAGAAAGAGTGGTTCTTTTTGGGTTGTCTTGTTGAAAGTGAATATGCCGGATTTTCTCGTGCATTGTTTAGAAGTTCCTTTTCACAGTTTGAGTTAAATATTACCATCTGTATGTATGGTTATAATTTTTTAAAGTAACTTTTTTAAAAATTGACCTGTTAGGCGTAGAATCCCTCAGGTATTAAAAGTTCATGTTAGGATCACTAATCAAGCCTGTAGGCAGAGGGGTTAATGGGGATGATTGGTGAAGAAGCAGAGGTATAGACATACAGTTTCATCTATAAAGCAATTACAAAATGAGGGATATCTAATGCTTCTTTGCATGTGGACTTCAACGATAAAGAGAAGATCCGTAACATAGTATTATTATTATTCATGAAGAGCACCCCGAAGAAAGAGGCAAAAATAGTGAATAGCTTTCAGGAATCATCTATGCAAGTTTCTTCAAGCTAATCCACAAGCCACGCACATAACTAAAAGATCTTCATGATTCATATAGTAATCTGTGAAAATATGTTCACAGGTTTCAAACTTCAACCACTCAGTAAGTTAATCAATATTGATCCAAAGATCTTCTGACAATTGCCATCTTCGATTGCTACTTGACATTTGTACAGGATGATTGGCTAGAGCTAGCACACTGATTCCGGAGCATTGAAAGAAAAGCAATGGAAAGGAACTTCCTCAGGGTGGACAATATTGAGATTCATAGGATTCAAGTTTTCAATAGAATTTTCACGTGCTATCTTCTGGATGTTTGGTTACTCCTAATTGCATAATGAGATCCTATTTCATATAATTGCTAAGTTTTTAAAGTGCATATAGCAACAAGCAGCTCTTTGATTTGAGATTTCATGTGCTCGACAGGTTAAATGCATTAGCTGATCATTTCAAGATGGGTTTGGATTGTTTCTTTGCTGTGTTGTTCGTTGTTGGCAATATTTGGATCTTTGGTGGACACTCCTCTCCTGAAGACTCTCCCAACTTGTACATGTATATTCATTCTTACTCAAAGTTCTTTCTGTTCTTTTGTCACTTTGGCGCCGATGACATTATATTTCTTCCATTAATTCCTAGGTTATTCATAGCATTCCTCACGTTCCGTTGTATTGGATATGCCATGCCATTTATCTTGTGCGCCACAATTTGCTGTTGCTTGTTGTGCATAATTTCTATATTGGGCTTTAGAGAGGATCCTGGCAATACCAGAGGAGCTACCACAGAATCTATTAATGCCTGCCAACCTACATCTTCAAATCAAAGAGAAACCGAAACCATGAAGAGAGTGAGACTGGCTCCGAAGGTCCATGTGGCACTGACAAGGAGCGTATAGTTTCTGCTGAAGATGCTGTGAGTTTTCTATTTATAAATATTATTTTCGTAATCATTGTTTTTGTTGTCTCTAAATTTAAGAGTGGTTACTAAAGTAAGTTAATACCCACAATTGCAATGCGAGAACACTCAAGAATGTCACTGCTGTGTTCTAGAAATATGAATTTGTTAGAATACATCTATTTCTTGTTCCAGAGATGATATTCACTATCAAACGGAAGTAGTTATGGATGTCTCCAAAAAATAATATGTCTATTTTTTGTTCCAGCGAAGATATTAACTACAGCATGGAAGTTGTTAAGGTAGTCAACCTGAACAGTTCTGTTGGTCGCATGGACATGTGGGGTCTTTGTCAAAGTTTGAGTTATTTGGTTGAGAGGGGGCCATAAAATTATCTAGTAAGTGGAGTAGGGAACCCTCATGAAGATTTGCTTTTCAATTGAACTTCAACAGGATCTTGGTATTTGTAGAAAAGCAGACTATAGACATCATGACTAATCTGAGGAACTTGCTACTTGACACCTCCAAGAAAGATTTGGTAGGATTCATCTTTAATTGATGAGGTTGCGTCAAAAATCGAATACAGTTCTTAAGTCTTGGAGGTGATATTTCTTGATGTCATCCTCATAGCACTTCACGTTCTTTTATAAGTGATCCTGAAAAATTATGGTCATTGCTCGCTGGTACATAGCACCTGTATTTTTTAGTCGAGAATGCATAACAGACTTGTACCATCTTATGATCAAGTTGAGCAATGTTGGTACCTCTAAGAACCGATGAGGAATGCCCATGTCTTTGTTTATTTCTTCATTTCCGATTGTTAGTGTTGGAACTGTTTCAGTGCCCACGCAAAAGCTAATATGCATATATTATGGGTTTGATAGTAGAGAGAAACTAGGCACTTGCCATCGTCGATGAGACATAAAACTGAAATTTAGGATGAAAGCGAACTTGGCTTCTTTATATACATACCAGTAAAATTAAGTGATTATGATGAGTTACTGCTCAAAATATTGAGAACATGTTGGTTTCTCATGAATGCTTACTTGTGAGTGGGTTAGTGGATTAGTTAGGTGCATTAGGGCCATTTTAAGAATTTTAGTATGAAAACTTGTTTAAAAATTATAATTTTAATCGTTTTAGTAAGCATATCTCTTCGAGACATCCACTGTATTTATTATTAAAAGGAGATCGTTGAAGAACCTTCTTCATGGTTGTCGATAGAGAAAGGGCACAGCTTTTCTCTCAGACTATATTTTTTGTGTTGAGTGGTGAGAGATGCGCAGGGTCTCAATCACTTCCCCTTTTACTGTAAAAGATGCTATATAGAGTTAGCACGGCAATCAACATGAATAACTCTGCTGCTTCGAATGCTTCCTTCGTAGGATAAAGTAAAGAAGAGAAATTTGCAAGGCCGAACCTAGACAGTTATGGAAATACAATCTTTCCATTAGTTTCCATGTTATCCATGTAATATTTCACACAATAGTCCAGTTAGTTTCTTTAAGATGTCACTTCTCAGTGTTTTCTGTGGCTTTTTAAACTTGCGAGTTGCTTTCCTGGACCCATCAAATAAATATTCACCTCTGGCTATCTCTTGCATGGATTAGAGATATTTAGCCTGCGTAAATATTTACTTGCATGCCTTCCTTAAGTTCTCCAGTTTGCTAAAAATAGAACACATAAGGTGATGCAAATGCAGTGTACTTTATACATGGCGAGGCCTGTGAGGATATTCTCGAAAGTGCGTGTGTTGTTGAGGTTGTTTGTATTTTTGTCTTCTTCTTCTTTGTGTATGCGTAGCTTAGTTGGTCCATAACAACAACAACTAAGTCTTTTCTCCCAAGTAGCTGAGGTAGGAGACATAAACCAAAAGAGAATCTCGTCGGATCGATCACATGGATAATCCTTCTCCACTTATTTCTATATAGGGATGGCAATGGACGCGTCCATAGGTCAAATTTTGGCCCTCCCTATACAAAATTTTGAATTAGAAAATAAAATTTTTATTTTTAATTCAAAATTTTGTATATAGCAGGCTAAAAATTGACCCATGGATGCATCCATTACCATCCCTATTCCTATCGAGCAATATGTCACCATTTAAACCTCTAGCATCTCTATCTTTTTTCGTAGTACCTCTATCTATATTTTTTTCGGTTTTCCATTCGCTCTTTTAACTTGTTATAAGCGCTCGTCGTCGAACTAGTGTATTTGTAAGTTTACATTGCATATGACTAAACCATCGTAAGTGATTTCTCTTTTGGCCCACCATAAGCTCAAAATATTGATTCTAAAGCCACTCATGTAAACACATTGCATTATCATGCTCTTGAAACCAGATATGTTGACTGATATACACTTTGTGTTGCCATCGGTGTAGGTTTGCTGCGTTTGTTTGGCCAGGTACCTGGACAGCTCGCGGATTGCACCCACTTCTTCCACACCAAGTGTGTCGATAAATGGCTGGCCATCAACGCTCTTCGCCTGTTCTGCAAGTCAGAAGTTGGAAGTTCCTCCGGTGCCTCAGCATTCTTCTCAAGCACAAGCCACCATCCCAGTAACTGGAGGGCGAGGAACGATGCAGATACGCAAGTCTGAGTGAACAGCTTCGACAGCTTTGGTTCCTGATATCGCCATGGAAGTATCCTCAAGAGTCTGAACTATGAACTCCTTCAGCTTTTCGCTCTGATGAATTCTTTTTCTTGTATGGTTTCAGAAGTACAGAAAGCCAGAATGTTGAGTGAACTCTGTGTTGTTTTTGGGCAATAAACACTCATGAGTTTAGTATAGTGCACTTCTGAGTAACTTTGGAAGTAATTTTCAATAGAAAGAGCTTATGCACGGGGTTTCAGGAATCTCTGTGATATTTTTGCTCTGCATACAAACTCCCTTTCTATTAGGCCGGTTTTATTATATGACACGGAATGTTGGATTATAAAGAAGGGACATTTACTGGTTTGTCCCTCAAATCTTTATATATTATGATTTTGTCCCCCAAATCTTCATATTTAGGATTTTGCCCTCCAAATATCATAAGTTACAACAATTTAGTCCCTTCTCTAACTTTCCCTAACACAGTTAAATATTTGACCATTTTATTCCTCTTTTCCTCTTCTATTTTCCTCCTCTCTTCTTCTTCTCTCTTTCTCATCTCTTCTCTTTTTCTTCATTATTTCTCCTCTCTTCCTCCTCTCATCTCCTTCTCTTTTCCTCCTCTCATCTCCTTCTCTTTTCCTCCTCTCTTCTCCTTTTGTTGAAAGAGAATGAGAAGAGAAGAAAAATAATGAAGAAAATGAGAAGAGAGGAGGAAGAGAGAAGAAGAAGAGAGGAGGAAGATAGAAGAGGAAAAGAGAGGTAAAATAGTCAAATATTTAACTGTGTTAGGAAAAGTTAGAAAGAGGGACTAAATTATTGTAACTTATGAGATTTGGGGGACAAAATCCTAAATATGAAGATTTGGGGGACAAAATTATAATATATAAAGATTTGAGGGACAAACCAGTAAATACCCCTATAAAGAAACATCATTCAGAGAAGATAAGTGTAGAAGAGATGCGCATACTCCGTTGGATGTGCGGCAATACTAGGAGAGATAAAATGAGAAATGAAGATATTTGTGCTAAAGTAGGTGTAAGTCCCATTGATGAGAAGATGCGAGAAAATCGCTTACGATGGTTTGGTTATGTGCAACGTAGGCCTACAAGTACACTAGTTCGAAAATGAGAGTTTATCAATGTAGTACAAGTTAAAAGAACGAAGGAAAGACCGAATAAAATATGGATGGAGATGATACGCAAAGATATTGAGTCTAAAGATTTAAATAAGGAGATATTACTTGATAGAAATAAATGGAGAAAGAATATCAAAGTAATCGATCCGGCGTGATTATTTTTTTGGTTTATGTAGCCTATCCCAAATACTTGGGATAAAAGGCTTAGTTATTGTTGTTGTATACAAACTCCCCTTCTGTAAAAAATATGAAAACTTTCATTTTCAAAAATAATAGAAAAATTCTTGCATTTTTCTATTTGTCACTCTTAATACATTTGAGATTGTTCAACCAACTTATTTCTATTTAAGTTCTTGTATCGTAGATGCTGAGTTCATGGAGAGTACAACACTAGCAGCAGACGATTCTTACTTCTTGGAGTAGGCTGAGTGACATTTTGGAGTTTTCTGGTGGGATCCAATAGGAGTTGTATTTTGTTTATTGTACCATATATCTTGTATATATTCTACTTGTATTGTTCTTTATTAATAAAATGCAATTGTTTTCGGACCTTGTGTCATATAACAGATTTATTTATTTATTGTTTACTCTAATATTTGCTATATTGTGGATACAATTTATGGTCTCGCGCGTGTTGTCTTGAATTTGAGTGTGCTTGCATGCACTCCGTTTTTGTAAGAAGGTGAAATACCAGACGTTAAAACTATGTTTTCTTTGAGGTTTCAACATTTATATTTTTTCGCAACACCTCCATTCATGTTTTTTTTTTTTTTTGATTGTCTCTTCACTTTTTTTAACTTACCTAGTTGATACGTTCCATTCATTGAATTGGCATATTTTGAGGTCTATATCTAACATGACCAATTATTGTATGCGGTTTTATTGCATCTTTTCTTTTTGTAGGGGTTATGTTTATCTTAACAAAAATATTATATTTATCACATTATCTCTCCTAATGCTATCATACATCCAACAAATTATATGTATATTAGCTATACTTATTTTTTTACGATGTCTAATTTAAATCAAGAAGTCTATGTTTATTGAAGGTTTTTTTTTTTTTTTTTCCTCCTCTCTCTTAAAGAAGATGATATCAAGAATAGTCCGTATAAAATATTGATAAAGGATTTTATTAACTATTATATTCTAATTTATGTTTGGGAGAAAAAATATTTTAAGATATTTTTGTTATACTAGCATGTATAAATCAAGAGAATTACTAGATTGGACGATAAAAGAGTTAGCTTGCCTAAAAATATCCTTCAAAAAAAAAAAGATTTCCATTTAAAAATAGGGGTATTTACTGGTTTGTCTCTCAAATCTTTATATATTATGATTTAGTCCCCCAAATCTTCATATTTAGAATTTAGTCTCCCAAATCTTCTAAGTTGCTACAATTTAGTCCCCTTCCCTAACTTTCTTTAATTTTTGACATGATATTACCATTTTACCTCTCCTTATTCATTCTTTCTCTTCCTCCTCTATTCTCATCCTCTCTTCTTATTTTCTTCATTATTCCTCCTCTCTTCTCCTTCTCTCTTCCTCCTCTCTTTTCCAAATGAAGAAAAGAGGAGGAAGAGAGAAGGAAGAGAAGAGGAATAATGAAGAAAAGGAGAAGAGAGGAGGAGAAGAGAAAAAAATGAATAAATAGAGGTAAAATGGTAATATCAGGTCAAAAATTAAAATAAGTTAGAGAGAGTGACTAAATTGTAGTAACTTAGGAGATTTGAGAGACTAAATCCTAAATATGAAGATTTGGGGGACTAAATCATAATATATAAAGATTTGAGGGACAAACCAGTAAATACCCCTTAAAAATAAAAACCTCTTCCAAAGGGAAAATTCTACTTGCACACAGCATTTTACTCTTGAGGCACAGTTTTAAAACTTATAAATAATTACAAGTTTGCTATTATTTTTTTAGACTAAGTTACCCTTATAAATGCCAAACTAAAACTTTTTAAAATTTGAAATTACGACTCATCATTTTCTTCCTCTATTTTCTCTCTAAAACCCTAATTGATTTTTTTGCTATTTAATAAAAACTCATCTCCTACAAAATCATCTATTTGATTTCTTAACACCTAAAAATTTTTTATATTAACGTTCCTGAAAAAATTAGAAGAATTTTAAATTCTTAGATTTCACTGTGACAAGTGAAATTTGAGTTTGGAATTTGCATTTGAGTTTTCTTATGCAAATGGAAATTTTCAATATGCAATTGGTATCAGAAAATAAATCTAAGGTACGATTTGAAATTTTTTTTAGGTTTTATACGTATTTGTTTGAAATTTATCGTTAATTATTTTTTTTGGAAACTTCGCTTGCTGGTCGGGTACGATCAGCACGTTTCTTGGTCGGATATTAATATCCGACCAAAATATTTTTTTGCTAAATAGAATTGGACGGGTGAGCAGTTAGAGAAAAAGAGAATGGGTATTTTTGGAAAAAAATAGGTGCAGAAAGTAAAATGACAGTATTTTAAAATATGAATTTGGTGTAAAGCCAGGACGCCGAGACTAAAATGCGTGAGCAAATAGAATTTCCCATCCAAAGTCTACAAGCGTTCAGACACTGTTCAAGTCGCCTTGTCCAAATTAAAAAAAAAAAGAATATTCCTTTAAATCTCTCTTCCCCCCCCCGCTCTCAATCGATTGTCGTCGCCATCAAGGTCAACCAACCATCACGCCCTAATTTCTTTTTAATTTCCCCCCATTTTTAGTCTCTTTCAACTCAAAAAGATCGGATCTTTATGGAGCTCCCCTGCCGGCGATCGAGCTACTCCCTCCTCAACCAGTACCCCGACGACCCCCCTCCCCCTTCCAAGTTCGACTCCCCTCCCCAAACCCAAACCCTAACCCGATCCTCCCTCAACTACCCCCAGATCCTCCCCCTCCAGCGCCAGTCCAGCGGATCCTCCTTCGCCGAGAGCTCCATCTCCGGCGGCGACTACTACATGCCCGCCACCCTCTCATCTGCCACACCCACCGTCGACATCGCCGCCGCCGCCGCCGCTGCCGCGGCTGCCGCGGCCGCTGGGGGCGAGAGAAGGGGGTCGTCGGCTACGGCGTCGGGGTCGGCCAAGAGCTGGGCGCAGCAGGCCGAGGAGACTTACCAGATGCAGCTGGCCCTCGCGCTGAGGCTGTGCTCGGACGCGGCGTGTGCGAACGATCCCAATTTCATGGAGGCTGGAGATCAGTCTGGGGGCGGAGTGGTGGCGGCCGCGGCGGGGCCGGGGGCTGAGGCCATCTCGCATCGGTTCTGGGTTAGGATTGTCTCGGTCCTTTTTCTTTGATTCCATTTTAGCATTCTGAACTGAACTGAGCAGTTGAAAACCTAATTAATATATTAAAGCTAGCAACTTGTTTGCCTATCCCAATGTCATATAAATAGTTATAGCAATAAAAATGTGCGTAAATTATTTGGCAGTAAGTTTGTTTGCAATTTCTATTAACACACATTTTCAATACAAAATACAAGTATGAGTTATCTGCCTATGAAAGGCAAGCATGGGCACTCCCATACAACTCCATCAGATTTGTGCAGTTTCGTGGTGGAAACATTAAAAGAAGATACAGGAACAGAATCAGTAAGTAGAGGTGGGTGAAGTGGCAGGTAAGTTTGGATATGAGGAAGGCACAGGAGCTTGCCTGCAGTCAGGAGGGACAACCCGATGAATATTTGAAGCATTCATATAAGAGTATGTGAGAATCAAGTAGAAGATATGACTAGCAAGGAAGAGAAACAGATCACACAAATCACCTAAAAGGAGAGCACACACTAGGGTTTATGGTTAGGCAAACGAGCTATGTCTGGTTGAAGAAGGAGAGACATCCACTATATCGGAAAGGTAGTTATGCTAGGATATATTGATTTTCTAAAACCTTAACCCGTAAATCCCTCAAAAGAGGTACCATCAAATATGGCTTATGAAACTCTTTCACATGAATGTCAAAGAGACTCTTAAAGAATCTCCAAAAATACGAAGACATTCCCAATCAAAATCTCAGATATTAGCTTTAATAGGATGCTTGAAACTTAAATCCCAACTTGCCGCTTCGCAGGCCAAGAATTTATTTGATCAATCAACTATTTCATGCTCCAACAGTCAAGTCGACTGGTTTCACACCCTTAGATAATTTGTCTTCTGCTCTTATTGTTTGTTGATTAGTCAGTGGAACAAACATGCATATGAGTTTTCAAGACATAACTTCAACGATCGACATTTTTGACTTGAATATGATCAATTCCTTCAACAATTTTCACATTTTTTCTTATATTAGCCGTTACAAATAATATACCGGGCAATATATCATTTTGGAGGATTTGAATACTATATTAAAGCTCGATATTGGGCCCAGATTCTCGATATATGTCAAAATTTCCATATTAGATATAAAAGCTCTCCATCGGATATGAACCAAATATTTCATATTTAGAACTTTGATCGCTACCTACAATGCAAAATCCTGGGGGCTCATCCTTTGCAAACTGTAAGCAAATTCAATTATCATGAGGCAATGGTTGCATCTTGTTCAGGGGAGGTAATATCAATCTTGAATATGAAGGACTTTAGATTCCATAACCTTTATCCTTTGACCATTGCATCATATTTCAAAAGAAGTCTCTTTTCACATGAGGCTCAAGTTTGCCTTCATTAACATGACAATAAGCAGTAGAATCAAAATTTTGAGAGATGATTAATTAGGTAGAGTACCAAAATGTAGCTCTTTCGAAGTCTTAAATTTATGGTGGTAGATGATGACCTGTTTATGCTTTGGTAATCCAATGTTTAAAAGCACTCATCAAGCTATCTCCAAAAGCGTCATGTTGACTTGGTTTGTGACTTCGTTTTATTGTGGGGGTGTCACTCACTATAGGTGTGTACAGAGTGTTATCTAACAGAACTAAATAGTCGGTGATGTTAATTAACATAGTCAGTTTCGGGTTTACAAACCCAACTTGAACTGAACCAATCGGAATAATGAATTAATTAAAAAATAAAATACATATAATAAAAAAGACTACGTTTGATACTCATCTAAAATCCACTCGCTACTCATAGGGGTTGTTTGGATTCTTGCAATGTATAATTAAAGTTATTGTAATTTGTATTATTTTGGTTGGATTGGAAGTTTTAAGCAGTAATTAGAATTGCAGAAATTTTTAAATTTTAATTTTTTGTATTTTCGAGTTATAAGAAGTAACGTATTTATCAACATTATAATTACTATTATCAAAGAAAGGAGTAAAGTATCATACTCACTTTCTTCCGACTGAAGTTATTACAAATGCATAACTGATTGTAATTGCAGTTGTAAAACTTTTAATTGCCATTACAACCAAGTACAAAAAACTCCCACTTGTAGCAACTACAGTTGCAAATTATTCAACTTACTAGTTGCCAAAACACCCACTAACTCTCCATCGCTATGCCCTATACCTCCTACACCGCTTTTTCATCACTTGCTCTTCGGCCGCCTCCCCTTGTCCCGCATTCTCTGGCCTGCTCTATGCTCTTTCACCATCCTGCTCCCTCTTCACTCCCCTGTTTCAATTAAACTCAACTGTACCCTCAACCCCTCTTGCCTTCTTCCATGTCTAGATCCAAACCATAATTCCCCCCCTCTAAAAAATCCTAGTGATAGTCTTGTCGTTTCTTTCATGGTATGTCTCAAGTTTTGTTTTCTAACTATGGATCTTTGATTCAAGAAGCAGCTAGTAACAATGTTACATGGATAGGGACCTGAGTGTCAAGTATTCGGGTGTCCTAAAGTGTCTTGTCATGGTAACCTTTAAATATTAGGACACGTGGAAACAACTTTTTACGGATAATATATATGTATCTACACACATTCACACACCAACTCATATTCCATATTTAGAGTAACAATCTCTCTTTAGCACTACTTGTTTGCCTATTCATGACATTATCAGTTTTCTAAAAGGCATGATGCGGTAGAATAACTATTAAGAGTAGAAAAATATATTATTTGCCAGCAATTTTTATTTCTCATTTGGATCCATTGTCCTAAAGTCTAAATTACTCGAGCAAGTATTCGACCGAGTACTTGGGCTTGGTCAAAAAATAAGTTGAGTTGATAGAAATCGATCGAAAACTCGGACAAAACGGCTACTCAGCCAACACGGTTGAGTACTCGTCTGAGTTCTGAGTTTCTGGCTTCATCTGTCAAAAATTCGCTCATTTTTTCTCTGTTGATTTTTTTCGCAATTTATTTTTTATTCTTTTCATAAATGTGCAATTTTTTTGACTTATATCACTATTTTTTTGTTTTTTTTTCTGAAATATAGAATCGATAAAGGAGTGAAACATTTAATTTTCTTTCTGAATTAGAAATCTATTTTGCTGATTTTTATTTGTAATCTTTTTTTTATTGGTCCAATATTTTTTCTCTATTATTTTTTTTTTACAATTTAAATTAGAAAATTATAGGATATATAGAGAGATAAGATGGAGATGGAATTGTTTTTTTCATAAAAATAACAAATTTGATTATTTGATAAATAACTCTAAGATGATATTGGAAAGCTATAATTTTTTTTTATAATATTTGTAATATTTTAATTTTAAGTATTAAAATTAAATATTTTTCTACGGCAATTGTAGTAGATATATATATATATATATATATATATATATATATATATATATATATATATATATATATATATATATATATATATATATATATATTGAAATATTAATGTTCCAAGTTCGAAATAGGTACTTGCTAAGTTCTCCTAGTACTTGCTACTCGTTTTTGGACCGAGTGAGTAATTAAACTGAGTTTTAGAAAACTGTTTGGATCCTATTTATTCTAATCATTTTACTTCTTATAGTGTAGTGATATCTTATTTTAACTTTTTTGTTGCATTATAAACACTCAAGTTGTAGGATACAGTCCAAGTATTGTGTTGTGTTTGAGTGTCCGACACGTCAAACTTTTGGGAAAATGGAGTCATGGAGTATCCCGATAACACTGACTAGGAGACAAGAAAATCACTAGTTAGGAGGGATAAAAATAAAAGAAAGAGAGGAAGGAAGCATATGCTATTCTTATATTTAATTGTTTTATTTGGTTCAGTTTAATTGGTTTGATTGGGTTTTGATTTAGTTGCTCTAATGGGAATATCTCCTTGCATTTACTTAGACATGGTCTTGCAATCCATTGTGGTTGATGAGAATTGGAGGAGAGGGGCATTTATCTTTTTTTATTTTCTTAAGTTGTTTTCCATAGACCACCATCTAGTTTTGACTTCTGGTTCAGTTTGTATAGGCAAAAATATGGATATCAGATTTGAATTGATCGACGGACACTCGTCATGAGATGTTGATGAATACCTTCTTCCTTGTAGAAACTATCAAACTCCTTAATAAAGAAGTCCATGCTCTCCATAACCCCATGCCATTATTAGCTCATAAAAGTTAATTTTCTTACCTATTTGTTTCTCAGTTAAGACCTTTCACCACTTGAATATAACAAATGCCTTAGCTTGGCCTTAAACATACATGCAGATTTTTCTTGAGAAATCATTTATGACTATATGAACTTACCGGACATCACCCTTTAATGTTACACGAGAAGATCGTTGGAGATATGAATGGATGCAATCCCTTATTCCTTTGGTCATCTTAACAGACATGTTGATCATTAACCTGAGCTGCTTTCCAAAATACGGTGCTGACAATAGCCGAGCTCTCGTGTTGGCCAATCTTCAAATAGAGATGAGCAGCTTACCTAGTCAACCCTTTCTCACTAATATGTCCTATGCACATATGATATCCTATAGGGTCAAAACCTGTTCTAATAAAATTGCAATATTGCCAGGCATAATGCCTTCCAACAAAGAATAGATTGTCCGAACAATAATCTTTTGTCCCTCACCACAACAGATTACTCTGTCTTATCTTCTTAACTTCATCTTGTGCCACATTCTGATAATCTTTGGAGTATGGAGTACCCGAAGTGATGATTTTTCAAATTGGAAACATGTCGAAGACTTGAACCTCATGTAGAGTATTTCACAACATCATCGTACATCGGGATCTTGGCTGTACTGACGCTGTCCTATGTGGAATATGATAATCATTAACACAGTATCGCCATTGATTCCTAAAGGTCTCATGTAAGAATGGTTTTTGGCTCCAACTGTTGTCCTATCTGGAATCTGATTATTATTACATAGTATGTTTATCAATCTCTTTAAGTGACAAACTTGGACATATGGTATGAACAATTGGAGTGAAAAACCACTCTTTGACGAACTTTTAGGGATTACCAAACCTAGAAATTCCTATGATGAGCTATGATTTTAAGCTTTTTGTCCACCAAGTGGATCTTAGGCTTTAAATCTTGAAATAATTGGAGAATTGTGCTAATGGAGATAATCTACATGAAGTAAATTCACATATCATATGCAAGCGATTTTAATTGAGTAGAATTATTTTTTTCGCTAATTCCTATTATATCTGTTGCATTTTGCTTTAATCCAAATTTTATTTGCTGTCAAAGAAGTTAAAGGAACTCAATCTGGATAAGGAGTAGAATAACATGAAAATGTCATCCATCTTTGCATTTATCTTTCCTCAAATAAATTCTTCAAGTTTAAAAGTGCAACTTTTTTGCCTCTCATGGCATGGCTTCTCTTATAATTTTATTTATGTTATCTGCCAGGTAAATGGCTGCCTATCATATTATGATAGGGTCCCCGATGGCTTCTACCTAATTCAGGGAATGGATCCCTTTGTTTGGACTCTATGCACTGATGTGCAAGAAGAGAGTCGGATACCGTCTCTTGAATCATTGAGAAATGTTCATCCCAGTGAATCGTCAATTGAAGTGGCTCTCATAGATAGAAACAGTGATTCTGATCTAAGACAGTTACAGAATCTAGTAGCAGGGCTTTCATGTAATTGTACTACCACAAATGATATGGTTGAACAGCTTGCCAAACTTGTGTGCTCACGAATGGGGTGAGTTGATAGTCTATCATTCCTTTGAATTAAAGAAAGATAAAGTGGTAAATTCCTTTCTTTTGTTTTTCTTTTTACCCCTAAAATTTCCTTGTTATCTTAAGGGGTTCAGCTTCTAATGAGGAAGGTGTTTTGCTTCCATGCTGGAAAGAACGTAGTGGGGTCCTCAAGGCTATTTCGGGTTCTGTTGTAATCTCCATGGGCAAGCTTTCTGTTGGTCTTTGCAGGCATCGATCCTTGATGTTTAAAGTAAAGTTCAGGCTTCCTGTCCTATAATTTATATGAATCTTGCTCTTCTTAGGGGATGAAGTTGACTTTTTTTTAACACGGTGGTTTAGTCTTAAACCATCTAAATCATGAAAACAGTATGTCTCTTCCAGCAAGTTATTTACATCTTTAACTTATTTGGAAGAGATTTGTACTTTGCATCCTCTTAAATTCTTGTTTTACCAGATTCATTTCATGTACACTTAATAAGCATATTTTATTTTTGTCCTGTGGTATTCACAGATGTTAGCGGACACGATAAATTTACCATGTCGAGTCGCCAAGGGCTGCAAATATTGTAACAGTGATGATTCTTCCTCTTGCCTTGTCCGTTTTGGTACTGATAGGTCAGTGTTTCCAACTAATTCTTATTTATTTTGTGAATGCTATTAGATTATTAACAAATTGTGCGTGCGAAAAGGAGTTGAAGTAGCTAACACTGTATTTGAAGATTGAGTTTTTTTGTGAGCTGAATTATGTTTTTCTCCCCCTTCAGTCGCACGGTTTGCATATGGAAATAAGACTGGCAACTTATAAGTTTATGTATGTTGTGGTGTTTATATGACTATCTTATAAGTTATCAGTAGTTAAGTAGTTAATGCGAACTTGTGTTCTTCGTTCAATTCTATCAATACAAACACATTGATGTAATTATTCCAAAGAAATAGGAACGTGTAGTCACCAGTAGGGCTTCCAGTGACCATGTGAGACATTATTTGAAACCTGTCATTAGAATATCAATTCTAAAACCATTATTTTGTAAATCACTAGGTTCTCACTAAAAAGTTTTGCTTGTAATGACACAACATCTGGTTCCTTATACTTATTTTTATATTCGACGAATAGCTGTCCACATGTTATGTAGGCATGCATAACATACATACACCCATAGAGAGTTTTATTTCTATTTGGAAGAATCTTAAGAGTGTGGAGTGGGTTATGAGCAAAATGTTCTTTGACCAATTCTAGCAACAAAGGTTGGATAAAGTTATTGCATCAGGGAATAGGATATGTCGGTTGACTTTCGTGAAGAAATTGTGCCCCGTACTTGGGAATTCTATTGTAGAATTATCAAATAACTGATTAACTGAAGCAGAGTTTTCTTAATCCCTTGGTTGTCGTTTAAAGAGTTCTATGTTTAAAGAATTACCAAAATATGGTTCCTCATAAATTGCTGATTGTATACAAGTAATGGCATCCCTTACAGCATGTGGGCATGTCGAACATGTCTGAGAACGTTGGTTTTGATCAGGCAAGAAGCTTAAGGTGTCTTGTAAGTCTTACGTTCCTATCAAAAGAACATGATTGTTAAAGGAGTCCTCATAGCTTTATTAGTTATTACAAATCCAAGTAAAAGAACCTCATCCTGTTACGTAAATGCTAATTATGCTGCGAAACTATGATATGTCTGATGGTTTGATCTGATGAATTTGAAGAGCATATGGCTTAATTTTCTATTTTTCTGTTTTGGCAGGGAATATCTAGTTGATTTGATCAGGAATCCAGGCTCTCTATGTGAGCCTGATTCTTCACTGAACGGTCCTCACTCCATCTCAATTGCATCACCTTTGCGTCCTCCAAAATTCAAATCAATTGAAACAAAGGAGAACTTCAGAGCTCTGGCCAAGCAATATTTCCTAGACTGTCAATCACTTAATCTCATGTTCAATGATGTCTCGGCAGGTATCCATCCATTTTTTTTTCTGCTGTTGTTTGCCTTCGGTGAGTGGAAAGTTGGAATCTGCATTTATTTTGAAATGTTGTTTATAATCGTTCCCTTCTATAATTATTATATGATCGTTTTTCTGGAACCCTTGAAGTTGAAATGTTTGCTGCCATTAAAAGTGCATGCTGTCCCACTTAAGTGTAAACTGTCTGGGAATCCAAGTATGGTTCTTCTTGATTACTTATGCTCAATAGCTTTCCACCAAGGTTTAAAATCTCAGAATTGGTATCGATGTTGACTGATGTTTTAATATCGAGATGTATGGTATCAGCGGCATTGGATATATAAAAGAAAAAAATCAGAAATATTGACAACTCGGACTGATATTATAGGGGTCCATATCATATCAGAAACCTCAAAATCTGATATAATATTTGTGATACGTATCAGTACTGATATTTTAAACCTTGCTTCCAAGTGAAGGTTGTTGAGTCAAGCTGACCCTGATGAGGTTTTTGCATACTTATGTTATGGGACACCTAAGGGAAAATGAAGCAATGAATGTTTATAAGGTAGTTATTGCTAGGCTCTAGTAAAGGGCAATGCATTTTCTACTTTTTTAGCCTTTCTGCTTGAACTAGTCCATGTATATAACTTATGCTCCTGATATAAGCTATTTTTCAGCTGAGCAAACACATAACCTAATGAATTTAGATTGACATGTTCAATAATTGTTTTGAGAGAAGAACGTGCCTTTCTGAATTTTCATTACCTGCCATAAGTTGGCTGAACTTGCAGTCTGTAGAAGACATCTCTTGGTGGTAATTCAAGACTTGCATTAATCTCGTGTATTGCTTGGGCTTTTCTTCTGATATCAGTTAATATATCTATTTTTCTGATATCGGTCAAACTTCAATCTATGTTTCAGGCTTTCAGCTAAACTGTATAAGTATGGCAATGAATTTGACCGATGGATGATGAATTACTAGTGTAGAGCAAGCCTATGGGAATTTTCACTAATTATAGCTTCCCTTACAGAAAATTTGGGGGCATTCTGGTGCTGCCATTATGAATGCCACTTGATCATTTGTTCTATCATTTTCTTGCTTTCTAGATAATGCTGGTTGTTCTTTTTTACAAATGAATGAATATTTGTATCTAAATCTATAGTTGGATGACATTCAACCATTATTCTAAGTATTGATTGCTATGAACAATATATTAGCCAATATATCGTTAAGTGGAGTATGCCACTGTGATATCAAGGCTAATATTGACCTCATCCTTGACTAGTCGTTCGATATCCCCGCTAACCCTCCGATACGAACATGATATTTGATATTTAGAATCTTGCATTCAGCTATTCTTGCATGATTTTGAGCATGTATAGGCTGAGTGATTCATATAAGTTAGTCTATGTTATGGATTTAATTTTAAACATAATTTTACTAGTGGCAATTAAGCTTTTTGAAGTGATCTTTCTATGCTACTTAGGAGAAAGCTGTTTGAAGATGGCTAAACGTGCTCCTTTTCATGGGGGAAAAACCTAAAATGAAAAAACTTCCTCCTACTTTACTGAACTATGCAGCCAATGTCACTCATCTAAACTTGGAAGTTTTAGAATGATTTGGTTTGCCTACCAAAGCTCCATGTCATCTGTTAGAAATCTTCCAATAAGTTTGTGGTAGGGCTCGTCTCTGTCTTAAACAACTTATGAATAACTCCTTCTCGTTATCAACTATTTAACATAAAAAATATCAATAATTTGTTTAATGGTAACAAATATGAAGAGACATATTTGCACAAAGGATAGAGATCATGGCGTACTAACAATCAGTGCATGGAAACATGCTCACTGTGTATGGAAGCTGCATATGAAGGCCACAAGTAGTTCTTGATTGTGTTATGTGCGATTCAACGCGATGAAAGGGTTTCTTTCTCCCAAATTTGGGGTTTCTTTTCCCATGACGGTTGGGACTATCATGTAAGCCTAGGCACCAAATTTTCCCCAAGAAAAAAGTAGTTATCATAATCCCTTCGTCATGATTAAAATTTTTCGTGAGATAATATCATCACAACCCCTAAACTTCACTGGCATACGCATAATCCTTATCAACTATTCTTCTTAATTCATTAGCATTTTCTAAATTTTTCTTGGTTTCCTTTCCATCTTATAATCATCTCTAATATGAGTATTATCTAGTTGAAACTCACCTTTGTACCCAACCCCCAAATCAAACCCACAAGAAAACTGCAACCCCCACCGCCCAACCCCCCCCCAAAAAAAAAACCCCCACCAAAAACCCAGAACACACATCTCAATGCCACTTCGTCCCCTCAACTAAAAAGAGAAGGAAAAGAAATCATCCTTCAACAATGGGAGAATATGCGTTTAATGGGTTGCCCTGTCTTCGCCGTTAGAGAATACAAGATTTCTAAAATTAAATAGTAAATAGATGGCAAGACTAAAATTGGCAATTTAAGTTATCATGATATTTAAGGTGTTTTTTTTTTGGGAAAAAAAATCATAATAGTTCTTGAGCCTTTTTTTAAATTTAAAAAATCCCTGGGCTGTTTTTACATGCTAAAAAGTCCTTTCATTGTTAAACCAGGGTTCCCACTACATATTTTATTAATGCATTATATACCTTTTGAAGAACAAATGAAATAGGTAATTTATATAAAAAGAAAAATAATATATGAAAAAAATAGCTACAGTGTAAAAATGGTAGAAACATGTAGATAAAGTATAAAAAGGATTAAATAAATCATAAAAATAGGTTGATAAATTGTAGAAGTGGTAGATAAATAATACAAAGATAATTTGTTAAACAAGTAGATTAGATTAAAAAATAGATACATCGTAAAAAATATAAAGTGATAAAAAGCAATAACAATAAAAAGGGCAGACAAATGTAGGGGAAAAAACATATAGGCTTGGGAACATACTGATTTGATGCTGGAGAATATAGCAGAATTTATTAAAAAAGCAAACAAAATCAACCTATCTATTTGATACTGGAGAACGTATTCAACATAAAAGGGAGACATAGTCTATAAAAAATAGACAAAATCATCCTAAATGTTAATGGAAGAAAAATTATAGGTAGTATCCTAAACGGTAGATAAATTCGGAAATGATGTATAAGTTGTAAAATATGTAGATAAATTAAAAGAAATGGTAGATAAATTATAAAAAAGGATAGGTGAGTTGTTAAAAGTCTAGATAAACTATAAAAAAACTAGACAATTCAAAAAAACAGTACATAAATTATATAAAATGGTT
Source organism: Dracaena cambodiana (assembly GCA_036321105.1). Lineage (NCBI taxonomy): Eukaryota > Viridiplantae > Streptophyta > Magnoliopsida > Asparagales > Asparagaceae > Dracaena > Dracaena cambodiana. Next base: position 45,306,070 of record JAYEPQ010000011.1, read on the forward strand.
GATAATTTAAATAAAACATAGATGGAATTCAGAAAGCATGGTCAAATTAAATAAAATGTAAGTAGAATAAAGAAAACATGGACAAATTATACAATAATGTAGATACCAAAATATAGACCGAATAAAGGATATATGGGCAAATTGTACATAATGATAGAAGAAAGGAAATGTGCACTAATTGAACAATAGTTTAGATATGGTGATGTAGGCTGAATAAAGGAAATATAGACAAATTAGCATGACATAGACAAAATAATGGAAATATGGACAAGTTAAGCAAAATGTAGTCATAATAAAGGAAACATGGACAGATTGTACAAAAATGTAGATAAAGTTGTAGAGAAGGTGGACAAAGGAGAAACAAGCCTCTTGTCACAACAAATTCACCATTGATCGCCATAAAAATTGTCATTAATGACAATGACGAACTCGACTCTCCTTTCGTATCCTTGAATAAAGCCCTTTGATTGTTGATGACATCTCCACGTTGTTGGCATCGATCTCCTCCTTCCCTTTTTTGCTGGACGAGCTTGATGGGTGCTGACAGGGATGTACAGGGGTGGCAAGTGGGCCGTGCCCAGTCCGGCCCGAGTACGACCCATGCTTGGCACGGATGTGCCGTGCTGGGCACGACATGTCCCATTTTTGGACTTGCCTTAGGCACGACACGTCCGCCCGTGTGTAGGTCCGGACTCGGCCTGTCGGCGTGGCCTGCCAGGCACGTGCCGTGCCTGGTCGTGCCGGTATGCTTTTTTAATTTTTTTAAAAAATATTAAGTTGATTATTAAGTAAATTTAGGAGAATAGTTAGCTTAATTTAATTAGTTTTAATAAGAAGAAACGATAGTAAAAATGAAATTCTATTATATTAAATCTCATTACATTGATATAGTTACTCTATAAATCTCTTTAGAAATCATACAAAGTCCGAAAAGAGGCGAGAGGACCCTGGCCGTCACCCTCAATTTGTTCTTAGTATTTTTTTCAAAAGATTTATGTGTTAAAAAAATTACATGAAAAAATTTAAAAAAATCACATGAAAAAATTTACAAATTTAGAAATTACAATTCGAAAAGAAAAACAAAAGTTTATTTTTATTCATCTTCTGGTGAGTTCTCTATTTCTATTTCGTTGAACAATTCTTATTCTCTTTCTTCTATGTCGAGCCAGTCATTAAAACAAACACAGATCTCCAATGTGTCTGCTGCCGTTGAGCTTCTATTAAAATTTCAAGTCCATCTAATTTACAATGTGGATTTACAACAGTTGCAAAATATAATATGAAAAATTTCTAAAATATTTATTAAGTTTAGTTTCCATGGGTTTAAAAATATCTTCAAGTATGGGGTGATTCCTACATTCATTAAAAACTGAACTAATTTCGGTTAGATAATATAGTGCAATATGTATAATAAGTGTCTGACAGTGCTCTAGTTGTAATTTCAAATTTGCTTAAAAATTTAGAAATGCAATGCAAATGATGTCATTCATTAATATCTAAACTACATCTTGGTAATTCCATTTCATTAAATATGTTTATTACATCTTTATATTAAATTGCCGTGTTTAACATTTTATATGTAGAATTCCATCTTGTTTTTATATCTAGAGGTAAAATTTTAGGTAAGATTTTAAAATTCTTACATATTTGTTTAAATGATTATCTTCTTAGTCCACTATTTTTAATAAATAATATTGTGTTCCTAAGTTTAGTTATTGAATCACTTAATATTCTTAATCCATCTTGTACACATAAATTAAGTATGTGACAAATACACCTAATATGAAATAATTTTCTATCTAAAATTGGTTTAGTAGTATTTTTTAGAATTTCTATTGCGACTGTATTTTCGGAAGCATTATCGAAAGAAATGAAAAAAAAATTTCTTTCTATTCCAAATGCTGAAAAAACACTAAGTATTGATTGTGATAAATTATGTGCATTATGATGGAATTCAAATCTTCTAAAGTCAATTATTCTTTTTTGTATACATCAATCTTGATGTATATAGTGGGCCGTTACAAATAAATAATGACAACTATTTAGGACTTCCCAACAATCTGCGATTATTCCTGCTCTAAAAATTAAAGATGTTAAAATAGCAATTAAAGTTTCTCGCTTATCTTTATATATTTTAACTATGTCGGATTTACATGTAGGGTGGGCCTATTTATCAAGGAAGATTTTTAATAAAAAATTTGAATTAAAATGACGAGTAACGGAGTAAGAGTGAGATTTGAGAAATTTTATACGCATAACAAATATAAAGAAATACTAAATTGAATAGGGATCATATTTTGACTGGTCTAGAGACCTTTGAGATGAAAAAAGAAGTTAGGGACTTGTGTAGTTGTAAAAAAGTGTCATGAAGTTTTCCAACTTTTTCCCTTTTTTCTTGCGTGTCTTGACTATAATAAAGTATTGCACAGAGGAACAACAACAAACAACATCTAAGCCTTCTATCCCAGGTATTTAGGGTAGGCTACATGAAACAAAAGAGAATCACGTTGGGTCGATCACATTAATAAATGTCCCAATGTAATTCAATTTTTGGCACGCATCATAATATGTGACAATGTTTTATGCTGGCTGTCACAGGACTACCATAACCTTCATCCCTTATTTCAGACAGAATAAAACTTTAAGCACAACACTGGCGAGATTGTGTTCAGAAGTAACAACACTCATAAATATAAAACTCATTAAACCATTTACGTTCTTGGTAACATAAAAATAGGCTAACTAATTTTTCATTGGCAATGATAGAGTTTCCTCAAGTGACCTCCTTCATGCATTGATTACTTTAACTAAGATGGGTTTCTTTTCAGCGTCAAGTCTAAGCCTAAGAATTAGACATAGTAGAAGTCTATCGACCATTAAATTTGAGCTGGTAGATGCAAAAGGTAATTAAATTCTAAATAACGGCTCCCCCATCATGTGTTTTATGATTTCATCCTTCTAATTAGATAATGTCACATGACAGGTTTCAAGCCACGTAAGCTTTATATCTTGTTGCCCTAATATTTAACTAGGGTATGTAAGAGGGTCAAAGTAAAACTCTACATTGCTTAGGCTGCTTAGTACTTTAAAGAACCACTATAGTACTGTAATAACCTGCTAATGTTCTTCCATGCAAATGATTACATCGAACAATATTAATCCATGATATATGGCTATTATATGTTTAAAGATTTGAAATTAGTAATAAGATCAATAGAATCATTCTAGATTCTACAAATTATGACAAAACACCTATACATGATTTTGAAGCAAAATTATTGTGAGATAGCTTGATAGTAGAATTTCCTTGATTTCTAATTTACCAGCATACTTTCATATCAATGACCATCTTGCCATAATTTTTTTATTTCTCCTATGTCTACATTTAGCTTATTCAATTGGTTCAGTGATAAATGCCTTCTTTCCAACTTCCATCAACAAAAGATAGAACTACATGGAAGTTTGTGTCTAATACCCATCCATAAAAAGCATATATCATTGTAATTGTTACCATAATAATCACATTACTCGGTAGCCATATCATGTGACACTAGATAATCACCATGTATTGTTAGCAGTTAATAAGTGCTATCCATGATAGGCATCCTTAATCACCTCAATTCTATCATATCATTAACATAATCCCTTCTTATTCTGGAGTGCAGAAAAAAGGGTAAGAATCATAAGGCTGATCTTTCCTAGGTAATCTGAACCAAGAAGGATACACAGTAATCCTATCTTATTTTATGGTTACCAGGCTTTATCTCTTCTTGTGCTATCGGATGCGCATAAATCCTATACTAGCAATACAATTATATTTATGTCGAGGTAAAGTTTAAAATACCTAGAGCTCTAATACAACATTAGCTAGACCGCATCCAAAATATGTGACTGTGGGGGCGCAAAAACTGGGACAAGGCCTAAATGAACTAGAAGCTTGACAGTAAACAAGAATATGTTTCGTAAACTAAAGTTAAAGGCTTAACTGTTGTTTGTATATGATTTTTTTTAAACGTCCATGGCAAATTGGGATTTGAGAAAGGACCCAATTGAAGAACCCTATCAGTCAACAATTAGACCAACAATTAAACTAAAGATAATCAACCAGGAAAAAGTTTCAAAAATTGCAAGACTTCAGGAAAGAAATCGAAGTACCTGAGTGTATTCTGGTGGTTCAAGGTGATAACGGTTGTCCTGCACAGCGAATTTAAAGGTGAGGGCTTGCATTTTGTGAGCACAGAACCAGCACAGCTGATGGTTTGTAAGTGGCCACGGCAGGAGATAATGGCTTTGTGTACAGCTGGTGCCTTTGTGAATATTAGTATTGGGTAGTTCGAGGGTTTTTACTAGGAGAGCTTTTGAGGGTGGAGGGCTACAGGGTTGCAGACGGAGGGCCGACGTGGGCGAGGGCAGGCTTGCCTGGGGCATCGAGGAGGATGGCTGGCCGAGATTGAGAGGGCGGGACAGTCAAACGGGTCCTATAGACGATCAACTCGATTGCACAAGATGGGGGACGAAGAGTCCAATGTATTGCACAGAGAGAGTAACTAAAAATGTGACTCTTTTGGGGAGTTCTTGCTGGGTCTCATAAATCGTACAAAGGCAACACTTTATATGTTGCATTACATGGATTTAAGTGATGTACCGTATTAAGATGTATTGAGGATCATCTTTAGAATTTCATATTGATAGGTGGTGTTTCCTATGGAGGAGATTACAATATAATAGGTTAATTATGTTAAATTCAAGAGTAAATTATAACTTAACATTTCTGAAGAAAAAGATAGAAACATTTTGTTGACGTATTAGGATGTTGGCCTGCTTAGAAGTATTATAAGAGTTATTATCTATTAATCTCAAATTATTTGGTTATATTTTTCTCTTGGAAAAATGGTTTTAAGTAACATTTCAAGTGACCTCCAACCATCCTTCGCTTTACCAGTAAGATTGCTTTACCAGAGAGCCAAATGTCCTCCCGACTAATGTTTATATATTACATGTTTAAACATAAGAGAAAACGGGAAATTCACCGGCAGTGAAGGGCCACTTAGGTAGCCCAATATAATTATTATACGTGGCGCCACTTAAGATAACAAGTAAAAGAACTCTTTTAACTGCCCTTTGAGTGGCGCCACGTATAATAATTTTATTGGGCCACCCTTCACCGCCGGTGAATTTCCTATTTACTCTTAACATAATTGCTATGATACTTAAATTTGCTTTTGGATTCTTAAATCAATTGATATTTGTTTGCATACTTTATGGAAAGTTTGATATTTTATAATTTAATCTTTTGAAATTTCTAAGGTAAAATGATACATTTTTAGCCTGCGCATAAGTGCTTAGGCACATAGACTAGTTCTATAAGTATCCAAGGTTATTCTATGTTTATTTCCTGTGTATGCTGGTTTATCAAGCAGTACCAGGTTAATGGATCTACAACATATTTGTTCAAAGTTTTGGAGAAAGAGGATAAAAACTTATTAATACAAGGAAAGTTGATTTGAATACAAAATATTGGCATCGCTAATGTAGGATTTTCACTAGAAACTAACTTGGAAATTATATTAGAAAGACATAAAAACATAAACGCGTTCCTGGAAGATTTTCATTTACTGAAATTGCTCATTTATCTCATACAACATTTCATTGCAACAACTTTGATTTGCAGCTACAGTATCAACTCCTCTAAAACATGTCGTTCATCGCCTCAATTGGCTAAACATCTATGGAGTTTTTTGTTTGTTCAAATGGTCCCATATTATGAAAAGTATAGGAAAAAGGAACAGAAAAATGAAAAGAAGAAAAAACAAACACAATACTCGTGTACGTGAGGATACTGTACAATATCTTTTGTAGGTAGGAGTGCAACCAGATAAGATTTCTGACTGTATTCAGATTCTTAGATTTGAAATTTTCCCAATATAGTAAGGATTTTCTTACCGAAGACTATCCGGATATGGTTAGGATTGTTATTTTGGATTTATTTTCGGATTTTGATCATGATTTGATTCTTAATATAAAATTTGAATCTGGATATCCATATTTAGGTTTAAAATTTTTTCACATATTAATTAACTTCTATATTTATGCTTTATATTTTATTTATTAACATGACTTATTTATTTAAATATTTAAAATATATTCAATTCAACTTAGTTTTTACAGATATAAGTATCATTTTATCTGAATAATATTCAATTATGTCAAATGTGAAATTATTCTTATCATGTTCGTATCAATATCCATTTTAATAGAGACCTAGATCGCATCAATTTTTGTGTTTCCCGGATATAGTAGTGATTGTTATGACCGAAAATGGATGTGTACTGTATTTAGGGAAGAAAAACAAAACGAATATGGATATACTAATATCCACTCTGTATTGCTCTATATTCATGCTATTTGCACCCCTACTTGTAGGCCATGTATACTCTACTTTTGCTTCTTCCTGTTGGCTTCTTTTCACCGGTAATTGCTGCTACCATTTGATTTCTATTTGGTGATAATCCAGTATCTTTATTTTAATTAAATTTTTTTAATATGTATTGATTGGGATTTTGACAGAGAGCCATCATACGTTGTTTTGTTTGCTAAAAAGTTGGTAATATGATACCTCTAAATTAGTTTTTGTCAAGGTTTAAATTATGGGAATTGGTATTGGCCGATTAACTATGGTATTAGAATCAACAATATTGGGCGTATTATATCAATATTATCGTACCAATATTATGTACTATTATCACACATCGGATATCTCAGAATCTGATACTATAGATATGATATATATCGGAAGCAGCCAATGTTTAAAACAAATGGTTTTTGTTTTCTAATATTGTTTAGCTGTAACATGGGTGGAATTTATTGTACTGAAGTTTAGTTTGGATTTGTTTATAAACAACAAGAAGGCCTTTTTCGCAAACATTTGGAGGTCTAATACATGAATCCTTTTCTTCCATGCTAATTCGTTAAGGCCCATCATCTCAGTTGAAAAAAGCAATATCATATCATTCTTAATTGATTTGATCTAAGTCAATTAATTTAATTGTGTTACTATCATTTTTCCCGATTGGTGCATTTATCCATTCATGTTTCTAAACTGTCTCAATTAACTCTCCCTCATTTTGTCCTTAATAGGAGTAACCTCAATTTCGTATGTTGCAACTCGTTTTTTATCCCCTCTGTGTATTATCACTCACCCGTCTTAATGTTCTCATTTCTTTTGCACTCGTTTCTTGAGCATATTGTTTCTTAGCTTGCGAACATTTTGACCCATGACCTATTCTTCGGTATGGAAATTTCCTTTCAACTTCGTGGGTATTATAAAACTTTGGAAGCACTCCATTAAAATCATTAGACTTTGGATTTTATGAACCATATCTTTCTCGATGTAACTACCTTGGCGACTGATTGATTTTAAATAGCAAAAATGGTTGCTCTGAGCACTTTATGTGGCTCTGATACTGGGACTACTGTATCTGGTGGCGGAACATTATTTGTTGTGGTCTTATTATCAGTTTTTCTACTTGGGTCTATAAGTTTCTAATATGTGCTTTAATTATCGTATGACAGGCTTTAAAAGATTATTTGTTTCGTGGGGACAGGTACCAATGTTGGACAAGAAGATGTTCTTGATCCATCTTTGTCGAAGCATTATGATGAGAAATACGTGGACTTAAACTACTATGAACCTGCAACAAATAGTGAAGCGGAACTTATGGGGGCACCTCAACTTCACGTTCCGAGGGTTCCTAGACCAAATGTTCAAGATGGAAGCAGTCCTTCTCAGAGCTCAGAGTCAACAATAATTGAGCCAAGTCAAATAAAACTTAATCCACAAGATGGGCGTAGAGATGTTTCAAGGTTCCGTGAGGAACCCCAGCGGGGAAGACATATACTTAGTAGTAACATAACTCTTGCTTTGGATGATCTGATAATTCCATGGAGTGAACTCGTCCTAAAGGAAAGGATTGGGGCAGGTGAAAGTTTAATTTTTAAAGTAGTTCAAGTGCATGTCGGAAAACCATGTTTGACGGTTAGAAACATTATCACTCTTGTCTCTCGTACTTTTGGTCAGATTCCGGTATTTAGGTATAACCATACATTTCTAAGTGCTGACAATGCTTAAAGAAAACGTGACATGCAGATAGTGCTAAAAAATGTGTTAATAGTGCTCCCTAAAACTCATATTTGATTGTTAAGAATGTTAACATGATTGTGTCTTATGCACTGATTAGGTTTCTGGTTTATAACTGTAACCAGCTTACTTTTGCTGTACTGATTAAATCTAATTTCAGGTTCTTTTGGAACTGTTCATCGTGCTGATTGGAATGGCTCGGTATGTTCTTAAGAGCTCTGTCCATACTTCAAGTGTTACAAATTGTTTTTCTTGATTTTAATTCCTACGCTGTAAGCATTATCCCTTTGATGTAGTGTTGGCTGTAAAGCTCATAACTGAGTTTTTCTGCAGAGAATAGTTCTTACACTATATTTTAGGTGTCCTGTTATCTGGACTATGCAAAGTAGATTATGAGAAGACTCAAGAAAGAGTTGTGGGGCCCTATGTTGGACTATACAGTCATTCCTCACCTCTTTTTTTCTTGACATGACATAGACCAAATCAAACATTCTTGTATCTGGTTTACCAATCTTGTGTATTCTTTTTTGGCAAAATTTCCATCAACTTTAAAGGCTAATGCTCGCTAATGTCATAACAGACCTCCCTTTAAAATGGGTTCTTGGAAGCCAGAAAGAATTAAGTTTGCTTGTTTAGGGCCCTTACTGCGAGGAAACTAAAATTAGAATCTGACTTCAGAAAGTATGAAAGAAAAATTGGAGGATACTTCCAGGGATCCGGTCACGAAAGCACGCACTAGAAGTCATAAGTATATGCAGAGAGCAACATACATGTGTAGCATAAGATGTTTATATTAAAGCACATATGACTGCATGCCTGGAGTCCTTGAACGTAATCATGTTTGCTCATTAGTGTTCATGTAGACTTTATGAGTTTTTCCTCAATGATTCAACATTAATATTTTCCAGGTACTCAGGAAAATCTTTCAGATTATTTAAAACTAAACCCTAATACTCCTTATACGTTGCATCTTGAAATTTAAGAACTGAGCGGTGCGCATGACTATACTATTTGCTTAATGCAGATGAATACTTCTTGCACAATCTTTCAGGAGTCTGCTATTTGGACTATTGAAAATGGACTCAAGAATGAGATATGTGGGGCCCTATTTTGGACTATACAGTCATTCCTCACCTTTTCTTGACATGACTATTGACCAAACCTAACATTTTCATATATGGTATACTAATCTTGTGTATTCTTCCTTGGCAAAATTTCCATCTACTTTACCAGGCCTTCCGAATGGGTATTTGGAGGTTGTGTAGTAATACTCGAAGTCAATAATATTCTTAACTATGACTAAGATTCTCTGACCTGCAGACAACTTGATGCCATCTGTTGATTTGCACCAAATATTTGCCAAGAAACCAATGAGCATATCCGTGCCCTCTTAGTCTAAACTATTTGTCCTTTTTGTGTTGTTATACTTTTTTTTAGATAACTGTCATTATAATAGCAGAGGTTCTTGGCTAGTTATTCAGTGCTCAGCTCACCTTGAAACAAAATTTCTGTATTGTATTGGGAAAGAGTATTTATATCAGTAACTATCCCTTCAGTAGTTAATATGTTATTTCTGTTGTTCTTGGTAGGATGTTGCTGTGAAGATACTCATGGACCAAGATTTCCATCCGGAGCGCTTTAATGAATTTTTGAGAGAGGTGATACCTTTTCTCTCTTGAAGCTGTTATAAAACATGTTGCGTGCTCTTGTTTTGCAGTCAGTGGTAGGCTAATAGCCAGGGTATTCCATCAGTCCTCAAGAGATAATAGAAGTCTGTGCATCCACTTAGACTTTGGCAGAATTTGGTTCGCAAGATATGTCATGAAAAATTAGCATGGTTCGAATTTTAAGCCTATTTGCACCCATGAGGTTATTGGTACAAACGTACTTGCATTATTGGTTGACTTGGTCTTCCAGTAGACCACTGCTATTATGCAAGAGGGTTTCTAGCTGGTCAACTGACAGTACCTTTCCAAAATAAGTTTACGTGTGCATAGGATGTTCCCAAGCTAGTGCTTTAAGAACTAATCCTAGCAAACTGGAAAACCATCATGAAAACTTGTCCACATTCAAGGCAACCCAGTGCGCTGTCAGATTTATGACGGTATAAGCATCCAGCTACATTCATTGAGTTTCAGAACTTCAAGAAACCAGTTAAGCTTATGGTGTTGTTCTATAACAGGTTGCACTAGATCATTGGAACTATCTGACTAGTTACACTCCAGATCATTTAAACACATTTTGCTACCTGTATGATGTGTTAAAGCTCGTCTCACTTATTGATAGGTATTGATATTTGAAAAGGCACAAATATAGCATCCCTTTATCCCTTCCTTTAATGGAAAGAATTATCTCGAATATTTTTTGAGCGAACACGTCAAGCATTATTGTGTATGGTCTGATTACCTGGACTAGATGAGTTTAACATGCATTTGCATTGGTTCAATTTGAATATCCATTCTTCTAATAAATGAGCCATGAATCAAGTCTGTTTTTGGTAATCATTGTTACTATCTATTTTAGAGAGTGTATTTTTTTTATTTATTTTTTATTTTTACTAGGGAATGATTTGGTATAATTATTTGTTGCAACTGTTTTATATATTCTTATTTTCATATCTATAGTTTTATTGATAAAAGGTTCTTTGTAGGTCGCAATAATGAAAAGCCTGCGGCATCCGAACATTGTGCTTTACATGGGTGCTGTTACTCAGCCACCTCATCTTTCCATTGTCACTGAATATTTATCCAGGTGTTTATAGATTTCTAACATTTTTTTTCTTTTTGTTGCTCATTTTCAACAGAAACTGTTTTTAGTTTATTCTACCTCGTTCTGACAACCATTGTTTCCCCCTTGCTTAAATGATTGCAGAGGAAGCCTATATAGGCTTTTACATAGAAATGGTGGAAGAGAAGTTCTGGATGAGAGACGTCGATTAAATATGGCTTTCGATGTGGTATGGCTGTTGAGAAGTTATTTTATTAGCTGGTTGTTGTAATTCCTACTTTTGATATATATGCGTGATTAGTGCCAAATTTGTCATCCTTTCCCCTTTCTTCTAGATTTTTCCCAAGTCGAGGAGAATTTGGAGGCTACTAACTAGAGTTTTAGGATTGTGGGGAACCCCTCTCTTATTCTTAGTTTGCTTTGCCATGACATTGGCACTAATTATTAGAGGGTTGATATTAGGTTGATCCTCTATTATTAAAACTTTGTCATATGTTTCATGGAGCCTTGTTCCATTGCCGATCCTATGTTGATGGGAATATCTTAGAGGATGTTGATGTTGAATGATAATGTTCAAGGAGTTGATAACTTTGGCCATTCTTATAAAAAATAGTTGTTTGTTCTCTTTTGATATTGATTATTTAGTCCAGATGTTGACGTTGATGTTGATGTTGCAATGAACAGGCAAAAGGAATGAATTATCTTCATAAGCGGAATCCTCCAATTGTTCATCGGGATCTGAAGTCTCCTAATCTTTTGGTTGATAAGAAGTTTACAGTCAAAGTAAGATTTATAGCTTTCTTAATTATGCTTTGTTACCTTCTTAAGGGAATCTAGCACTTAATATTTTGAGAAAATTTATGTTCTTAGTCATGATATGCTGGGATTCGGGAGCCATGATTTAAAGAGTCAATGCCTGACCTTTTAGAAAGAGATTGGTAAAATAGCACTCTTAGTGAACACAGTTTAGTTCTCAAGAACCACTGACTATAACTATACATAAATTTTTAATACATGTATTTTATTTTTTTCATATTTTCTATCCAACATATATTTTGATATGGTAAAAATAGATCTCCAAATTTTACTGATCTTCAATTTTTCGTGAAAAAAGCTGTATAAATTCAACTTTTACATCAGTCCAATTTATCTACATCCTTTTGCTTTGCAAGTTAGAAACCTTAAGCATCATTATCTCACTATAAAGTCACTCTTGTTGAGCCTCATACACAGTCAGGATTTGGGCAGTTGCAGATGTGATCGACAGATATGAAGGCTAATTATCAACAGCTCAAAATTAAATATAAATCCTTTGGTCCAATTTCCATGTTCCTTGTCAATACATAATGGTCATTGCACTTGCTACAGTTTGTATTAACCTGTCTTGAGCAAGCCAATTTCTTTGGTACATGTATAGAGTACTCAGAGAAAGGAGCTTCCAACTCCAAAATCTTGGGAGATTTTTTTTTTTTTTATTGTGATACTTTGTACTTTTTGACACTTGTATTGTTTCCAATTATAAAACTTGTTACCCTTACCCGTGCATTTCTGTGCTTTCCTAGATCTTGACCTGTCTCGATTTGCAGATTCTTCATTGTTATCCTTTCCATTTGTGATTAGATATTTATATGCAATGACTTGATACAGACATCAACTTTAACTGCAAATTCACTTCCAATAATCCAGGTCTGTGACTTCGGTCTCTCACGGTTAAAGGCAAACACATTTCTTTCATCCAAGTCTCTGGCAGGGACAGTAAGTTGATGTGACCTAGTCAATGCTCCTGTACTTTATTTTTCTATACAATGAAGGCATATTGATACCAAAATTTTACATTACCTTATTAGCCTGAGTGGATGGCACCAGAAGTTCTCCGTGATGAGCCATCAAACGAGAAATCTGATGTTTATAGCTTTGGTGTAATATTATGGGAGCTTATGACATTACAACAGCCATGGACAAATTTAAATCCAGCTCAGGTTTGAACATCTCCCTAAAAGTTGAAACTAGTTTCTTTTTGGTTGTAAATGAGGTTTTTTTTTTAGTGTCTTTGATGTCTTATTTTACCCGTATTAACAAACTTCCAGTGACTAGCCAAACAAAAAAGGAGAAAAAAGATGAAAACAAAGAAAATAAATGAAGTTTCTAGTTATCAACTCAAACATTCCAGATCCCATGCCACCCTTCTCACTGAGCATGCTATGTTTTGGTTTTATACAGCTGATATATGCAATTCTTTGTTCTAATGCTCTTTAAGGTTAATCCCAATGCATTTGTGGATTTCCCTTGGAAGAAGAGAGGTTGAAGGTTCGGGTATTAGAAATTCTTTCTTCTATTTTGGTGGGTTTGTGCAGTGGTGGGGGTTGGGGAAGGAGTGAGGGAGGGATGGTTATTTAAATGGAGGCGGTATTGCTATCTTTGTTGCTTTTAGCTTGATGGTGGTGTCGCTTCCAACTCTTCTCTTAAAAAAGTCCGTCTGTGTAGAATGCCAATTTGCACTCATATAGGCACTACTCGGTGGGTTCCTCTTTCCAGATAATATTTGCTGGATTGTCTATGAAGCTAGGCCTGATAGGTGTTGGATCTATTTAACTGTTCTGTATTGGGTAAATTACACATGCGCTCTCACACACACTTGTACACATGAAGATAAGAATGTGTATGAAGTTAGATCTGATAGGCAATGAATATTAACTATTATGCCCTGGGCAAACTATGCATGCACAAACTACATTCAATTTTGTGATATTCAAACTTACACAAACGATCATTGGATTAAACTTATGAGCCATACAATGAGATTTTGGGAGAGAGTCGTTGAGCAAATACTACAAAATAAAATATGTGTGTCAGAAAATCAATTTTATTTTATGCCAGGGTGATTGACTATGAAAAGCTATTATTTAGTATTTTTCACTAGGAAAGAAGAGACTTGCATATGATTTCATATTTTGAAAAAGGTTTTGATAGGGTTTGGAAAGATAATATGGTGGTTTTTAGAAAAGAAGGAAGTATGTCGTAGATGTATTGATGTGATTAAACTATGATGGAGTTTCTATGCATGTCCAGTGTAGTAAAAAGTACCAAAAAGCAGTGGTCAAGTGGTTTTGAAAATGGAAGCAGACCGCTGCTTTTTACTCGGAAAAGCATGTAAAGGGGGCCCAAAGCGTTTAAAAGCAGCCAAAAATGCTTTCTATTTAGCCAAGAAAATCTTAGGAGTTTTTAGTACAAACGATATTCGTTTTCTGTAACACAACTTTTCTTTTTCATTAATTCTTAGTTTATTTAAACTTGTTTTCTTTTTCATTCTATACAATACATGTTTATCTTTGATACTATTCTAGATTATAAAAAATGTATTATTGCATATAAACAATATGACTTCTATACAAATTTCTTTCGTGACTTTTTTTTTTATATATTTTCTACTTCTCTTTTTTAATTTTTACTATTTTCTGTATATTTAATTTTCTGCTTTTGGCCCTGATGCTTTTTGCTGCTTAAGCCCATAAAGCTGAGGCAGTGCCTTGCTACTTCTTCGCTGTTTGCTTTTCACAACCGTGCTTATGTGAGAACAATGGGAGGTGAGACAGAAGCTTTTCACATCACTATAGGTATGCATTATATGTCGACTTAAAGCTCCATATCTCTGTCTTAGTTGTGGATAAACTTATTGGCGTGTATCGAAAGAAGTGCTATGGTCCATGTTTACTACTGACAATATTGCACTAATATTGTACTAGTTGTTGAGACTAGGGAATGGATAACATCCAAAATAGAAAAGATGGATTGCAAAGGATTTATAATCAGTGAAATGAAGGCGGAACGTATGCAGTGTAACTTTATCCATCTTGTGAGAAGGAATGAGCTTGTTGTTCAGATTAATGATCAAGATATACCTTGTTAGTTTCGTTCTTTAGGATTAATCATTCATGATGATGATGAAATTGAGGAAGACATGATGCATAGTATCAAAGCAGAATTTTTAAAATAGAGAAGTGCTTCCAGAATTATATGGGATCGTAAAAGACCAACAATGCTTTAGGGCTAATGTTGGTCGATTAAGAAACAACATATTAAAAAAAATGGGCGTGGCAGAAATGAGAATTATAAAAATGTATGAGTGATAATACACTATGAGATATAATAAGAAATGAGTTTATCTGCAAAAATTTAAAAGTTCTAGAAAGATAAAATGATAGAGAACTGATTGAGATGTTTGAACATGTGCATAGAGGCCTTTAAGTGCACCAGTTAGGAGAAATCGTATCATCATAGTCCATGGAGCTAGTGTTGGGATATTGAGAGTGTGTAGCGGAAATTTGAGCTATTATTATTCACAAAAACTTGAGAATCTGGGATATTAAGAAGATGAAGCATACACAAAGAAGGAAGACACAAATATAACGTGGTTCCGTTGAGAAAGATAGTCGTCGCTCATCCACCGGCGAAGGAGGAGAATCCGTTATATTTTGAAGGAGTACAAAGTTGCGAATATCTCGCCAAAATCCGCAAACGCAAATTACACATTAAAGTCTCATGAGAAAATAGAGAAGAGTGCTAGACAGGGGAACAAAATTCTTCTCTCTAACTCATTGATTGCTAGAACACCATGCAACCTAGTACTTATATATTGAGAATACATGAGATATTTTTAAATATCTAAAGACACAAATATAACGTGGTTCCGTTGAGAAAGATAGTCGTCGCTCATCCACCGGCGAAGGAGGAGAATCCGTTATATTTTGAAGGAGTACAAAGTCGCGAATATCTCGCCAAAATCCGCCAACCCAAATTACACATTAAAGTCTCATGAGAAAATAGAGAAGAGCGCTAGACAGGGGAACAAAACTCTTCTCTCTAACTCATTGATTGCTAGAACACCACACAACCTAGTACTTATATATTGAGAATACATGAGATATTTTTAAATATCTAAAGTTGTGGGTGGATCTTATCTCTTGGAATATTTCCTAATAGATTCCTAAATTATCTACAACAGAATTATTTCCTCATATCCAAAGATTTTGAGTTGGTTGTGATGACAACCATAATTATGAAACTGCTACTGGTGTCTTGATATTGATGTAATTTGAATTTTGAAGTTGTTGAAAATAGAGCATTCAAGTCAGCAAACTCAACAACTAGGAGATCTAATGGCTCAACAACTAGGAGATCTAATGGCGGGCGTAAAATGAATGTGGATGGAAGCAATTAAAATGGACGTGTGAGTGATAAATATAACTATGAAGATGTCCCTTAATCGAGCTGAACAGAAAAAAGGATTCATATAGCCGATCCTATAATTTTATCGGCTTTACTTAGAAAACAAGAATTGGTAAATAAAAATGAGACTCATTCTCTTCGTTATCTCTTATGGGCCTTTCTGGTAGTTTTAGTTTCCAATCAACAGAGTCAAAAAAAACTTCTTGGCCTGGATTGGTGTGTGTGGGTGGTGGTGGTTTGGCCCTCCTTGACTTTTTTTGTGTGTGCGTTTGGGGGTGGAGGGTTGAAGCCTCTTTTTATCTTGTAAAATTGGAATATTTTTTTAATTCTTGCTGAATGATGTCCTCTTACAGGTGGTTGCAGCAGTTGGTTTCAAGGAAAGACGGCTTGAAATTCCTAGTGATGTAAATCCACAGGTGGCTGCTATAATTGAGACTTGTTGGGCCGAGTAAGTAGAACTGATTCTACTCTTTGCAACACTTCCGCTCGTTAATGCTTTTCAGCTCCATTGATAATTGCATTGTGTCCGCCGAACTTCAGTGAACCATGGAAAAGGCCTTCTTTCCACAGCATCATGGAATTATTGAGGCCTCTTACCAAGCCTCCAGCACCTCAGCCAGTCCGCTCTGAAATTCCACGGGTAACCTAAAGTGAAATCATCCAGCTTTCGATGCGACATCATATTTCTCATCAATCTAAGGGCATCGCTTCAGTGACTAACTTTGGAGGCAGGAGAAATCAGCTAAGGTGTGTTTTATGGGGTCTCCTGAGTTATGTGTGTTATAGTACTTGCAAATTTATCAATCTTTATCTTTACTGTAGCATTTTACTGAAGCCCGGGACTCCTTCAATCTCTGGCATTTGCGTTGACAATTTTCATTTAGTTTCTGAAGTTCACCAGTCTTTCAAACCCTTGTTTAGGCTTCATAGGAGTTTCTCAGTTATGGTATTACTAAAAATGCCTGATTATTTGACGCCGACACTAAGGTGGTGCTAACAAAAAGCCAAGTCATTCTGCTCACAGGATGGAACTTTTATATAAGAGATCTTTATTTCACCAACTCCACCTATGAAACTTCATTTACCTGAACTCTGCATTTGTTTGATTTTGCTGACAGGTCTCGCAGTGCTTGTTCTTCGTGTTTCTTACTAGGATTGCTCACGCATAGCGCCAATTCTCCTGTGAGCTAAAGATTTCAAAGAGCCCTCCAATATGGAGTGACTCCTGTGTGTGATATCAATGTGCCGTCAAATCCCTGTAAATTATCTGTAAATTATCGTGTAACGACCACTGAATAGAAGCAGTTGTAGAGGATGAGCAAATGATGTAAAAATAATGGAATCAATCTTTTGGGATCGGATACATTTCCTGAGCGAGTGATATGTTATGTGACATCAAAATAAAATCTTGTTGATACTTTGCAGTTCCAGAGTCTACAGCCATCACATACTTTTGTTTATAATTCAAGTTCTTGTAAAATAAGCATGTAACTATTGATCCAGAATTCTCGACATCTCGGCATTGCAGATAGAGAAGCTTTGAACTCACAAACCTCTAGCAACAGAACGAGGATACCCTAAGATAGTAGGTTGGTGATATCAAATTATCAATCACGGTGCAGCTAAGGAGCTGGCCGCTACAAGTCTCGTCTCTTGTTTGAGCATGAGTCTTCGTTGTTGCAGTACTGCACTGAACCTCCCTCCCTTGTTTGAGCATGAGTCTTCGTTGTTGCAGTACTGCACTGAACCTCCCTCCCTTGTTTGAGCATGAGTCTTCGTTGTTGCAGTACTGCACTGAACCTCCCTCCGTATATGGAACCTTGTGTTGGGCTTTTCTTTCGCTCGTACAAGATGCCTCAAATCTGCACAACCTTTACTGAGCCTCCAACATTGTGTTGCCTCCCTCGAAATACAGTGATTTAGTTGCTGTGGGTGGGATGGATGCTGATACTGCTGACATTCGCTTGTCTGTTGAATGATCACTCGTGTTGTCGGGTCGACAGCCAGTTGTGAAAATGTGCTTGACTTGTGAAATGAATTATGGCTCCTGGGAATTGACGGGAACTCTGTATTGCCGATGTTGAGAACAAGGGAGCCAGACACTACGTTGTAGATGTGTCTCCTCTCTTACACGGTACATGAATCAAATTTTTTTACTCAAAATGAAGCTAAAGCTCTTACATATCACAATACACACCCATTATGAAAATCTAAGATGATGTGGAACCGGACGCTTGATAACTGACATGGGCAGAAACTTGAAAGCATTGAATTAAAGCCCTGAACTCAAGTTTCTATTCGAGATTTTGATGAAGATACGTGTAGACTAGTATTATGGTGATATGTGATATATGTACGGGGGCATTTGGTGATGGCAGTTGCCAGGATCTTACGACGGTCAGCCAATATGTTGCCATCTGACCAACGGACTGCCGGAGAGACAAGTCTTGATCAGGAAATTGCAGACCTACAGCTTGGAGTGCAGCAGAGAGTCGAAAGACTTGGGGCACGAGAGCAGAGTTTAGACCAAGCCGAGTACTTTCATACTGCACTGGATTTCTAGCCGGAGACAATACCACACCAGCAGTATCGTCAGATCTTTACAGACAAGAGTGCTGGCATCAGAAGCATGACACCTAGAGGAACCTTTGCTATATTACATGTATGTCATGTGATGAAGCTGGAGATGTCGCAATACAGTTGATATGAAACCTAAGATGGTCTGGAATGAAATTGCTTGATTACTGAAAGAATGCCATTATTAGCAAGGAACTGAAATAAAATATAATGAACTGAACAAAACCCAAAATGGAAAATTTTATTTCAGGATTTTTTATTAACAAAAAAAAAAAAAAAAGGATACCAATAGCTACAGCTTTAAATTATATGCAGGCACTAAAAGATGAATATATTTCCATTTATCTCACCACTGAGAGTGGATACACTTATCATCACCAGACTCCAAAAATATAATTGTACAGGGGGAATCAAAATCAAAACTTTCACTTGCTTGATGTACAATAATCATCCACTAAGTTCTCACCCCTGGTTAATACATATGTACGGTGGCCAGGAGTCCTCAGATTGTTGCGTTTAAGGCATATAATCCACAAACTATCGAAAGACCTCCACCACCGACTGTTATATCGAAGCATACTGTTACACAGGAGGCACGGCCGAATACATCCCAGAGGACAATTGTGGAGCCTGCGTGCCAACTGCTAATAAAAAAGCCGATTGCTTCAGCTACTGCTCATCAATAATTATCCCTTGTAGACGATGCTCTCATTGCTGGAATTTCTTCTCAGGGAATAGCCAAGGAGAATGCATCTCTTCTATGATAGCCAGATCCTTCAGCTCGTGCAATTTTCCATCACAGCCACAGAGTCACCAGTTCCGGGTTCTTGTGTCAAGGCTCCATTCTCCGATGCATTCAGCATCCCGTGATTAGAAGATATGGCAAGGGTGGAGCTTTTGTGGCCTCCAAAGTGTGTTGAATACGGAAAATACTCAGCACACCGTGATCTCCATCCTGAAAAAATAAAGATTAGAACCAAGGAAAAGAAATCAGGACACTTGTTTTGAGCTAAAGAGGTCGGTAAGCTTACAGAAGTGAATAGACATGTGTCATGTCTCACTAGTGTATAATCGAGTCACTAAAAACACATCAAGCACTATCCTATCATCAAAGCCTTTATCCCACTAAAGTGGGACCAGCTATGGAGCAAAGCTCCATGGGAGATTTGGTGGGGCCTTATGACCCATTATCACAAGGCATCAACCAAATATTACTTATCAATAGGTTTGTTAAAAGCCTAAAAAGCTCGAACCATTATACCGTCAATCAAGCTTGTTGAATAACTAAATGCTAAGCCTCAAGACCCTAACTTGAACTTAAACTACAGTGGACTGATAAGAAGCTAGGCATCCATATATAATATTTAACTATTTTCACCCACACTTATAATTTTAAAATTACATCAACATGATATCCAGACTCATCCTCTATTCACTTTTTTAAAACAAAGGTCGTAGCCTGGATTTGAACCAGGAATCTTCCATAACCTAACCCCTCTGTTTTACAGAGTCAAGCCTCAGTAACTCTTGGGATTGAGTTAGCATAACCATATAGCATAGCTATATGGTCCTTTACAATCTCCCTTGTGGGGTTTTAAACCATGAAGGGGGAAAAAATACAAGCTCATTTAAACAAATGAACAACACGAACAATCTAAAGTCAGCTTGTCTGATAACACAAACTACCATCAAATTTCTGTCCAAGAAAACTATGACCAAAGAGACTCGCTAGAATCCCAAGACGACCAATTGGTATCCTTCATGTTTGAGTGGGGAAGTGTACAAGAAGTGGAAAGATGATTTGTTATAAAGAACTGCATTGAACTCTGTAGCACAAAATATTCATAGCGCAAAACATAACGTATTCACAAACTGACACTGACAAAGCAGTGGAATGAATAATACCAGGACAGCTGACCTTCACAATTGTTTCAAGAAGATGTTATTTTAGTTCATCATTTCACCAGTTTCCTGACATATAGTCATTTTAGATTTGGACACTTCCACAGAAAATTTTTCAAACTTATTAAAAATATATATATATATATATATATATATATATATATATATATATATATATATATATATATATATATATATATATATATATGTTTTAAGGATGTGGCACAACTCAGATGCCTAATGGGAGGAGATTTTGGCTTTAGCTGGAATTGAACCCACATAAAAGGACTGAACTAGATTATAAATATACATACATGACCTAGTAATTGACATTTTAATTTTGATAGTCCTATTTTCCTTAGAGACGATGTAGTTTAATTTGTCCTTTGAGTATTTATATTGGAAAGTTAGAAACATCCCTCTGTTCAAGTTACAGCAGGCAATTTCTAAGCATGTGAGTGCACACACAAAAGAAAAAAAACAAAAGGTAAACCCTAGAGTTTTGCCCTTCCACCTTCAGTTCTGATGGGTCAATCGGAGCATGTTTGCTTTATTGTTGATCTTTTTCCTCTGACTTTGTTCCCTTCGATATTGTGAGTCTTTTTTCCTTCCATTGTTCTAAGTTGCAATGAATTTTTTTGGAGCAACATTTACTCAGATGTGCATTCATGGGACTACTAATCTTGCTTCTTCTTGAAACAGGGTTAATTCTGATATTAGATGCTTCACAGACTTCTTCGTTTGGGCCACCTTTCCTTCTGATTTCATTCATGTCTGATATCTCAACTCTCTTGACTGTTGTTAGTGAAGCATTTAATCTAATGGTTCACTCACTGCCCAATAGAGTCCGGATGTAAGTTTGAAGACAGATCCATCATCTAATTTGCATAGATATGTTTTCCATGTTAGTTTCTTGATATCTAAATAATATGGATTGCATCAATAAAATTAGGGTATTGTAGTCTCCCACAAAAGAAAATCAAAAATATATTTATTAGGAACCTAACATAACCTTCTCTGTGTGAAGGTTTCTACCAAATTTACTTCTATAATAACAACTAAGCCTTTAATCCCAAGTATTTAGTCTAGGCTACGAAATTTACTTCTATAAAGATAAAATTTGAGTGCAGTTGTTTCAAAGTAAGCGACTCATCCTAAAGCTAGGATTACTTCATATGCGCCATAAAACTAACCGCAGACCATAACTGTGAAATTTAATAAAAACCTTTGATACAGTAAAGTGAGCACAAGAAATAACACAAAGAGGCCAAGCTAGACTTTGATGGACAGCAAAACTTACTGGAAGCGGCGTCGAGATCAATAAAGACTGTCTCAAGCAGTTTGTGGACAGCAATACAGTCTTCAAGTTGCCATTTCCTGACTGGTCCCAGAACACCATCCCTGGTTCAGAAGTACAAGGTAACCCAAGTACTATTGAGTACAGTTCCAAAATGGCACAAAGTAACCATTACTATAGACACTAAAAAGTTGTAAATATGATAGTATATAGGAGCTTACCCAGGTGCCAGGTTGTTTGTTGAATCTTCAATTACCTTAATTGCCTCAAGCTTCCTCTCTGGCTCCAGAACATATATCATTTCAGCTGTTGCTGCTCGATGCATCAAGGAATCTGCAAATGAAGGTATGGTATTAGTAAAGATTAATATGATATCACGCAAAACATATGCATAGATCAAGGACAAAACCTCCATGTTTCTCAAGGAAAGATTTGTTGGCTTCAACAAGTGTCTTCCCATGTAACTGGCTGCAAATAAATGAGAATTCAAACTATTTAATAGCTCCTAGAAGTCAGTTTAAACAAAGAGAATTACTATAATGTACCACAAACCTTATGTCCACCCTCTCTGCTTCCAAGACACCCCAAATCAGTTTATCTAATTCTGTCACTGGAGCAGGAAAGCTGCTGATCTTGTGAAAAAATCTTATCTGTGGTAGGGTTTTTATTAGATTCATCACTAATGTACGTAGACTGTAATGAAAAATGAGGCTGTGTAGTTATTTTAAAAAAAAAAAACAAGTATCTTGTAAACTTGACAGACCAGGAAATATAATGAACTAACATACCTCAAGAGCAGGGGTTAGAAAAGAAGAAAAGTAGAGACAGAGAGAACAGATTAACCCCTCCTAGTGGATTCAGTTTAGTATAACATTATTTGCATAAAATCTAATTAAAGGACTATTAGTATTACACTTGGTAATAGAAGAAGGATTGAAGAGGTTATTTTTGAAAAATCTTATTAGAGTGTTTACCCATTATTTTGTTAAGGTAGCATAAATTCTAATCCACCTCAAAGAACCAGATTTGCTTACCCATTGCTACAAGAGGTAAACTCTAAGTCAACCCCTTAAAGAGGATAACAACATTTTCACTGCTTGGCAAGTTGAGGGGTTAAAACCCCTAAATATCTCTTAAAATGTTCCCAAACAATGCCTAAAAGTTTTGACGAAGGATTGAGAAAAACAAAATTTTATTGCTAGATTCGTTGGTAAGCATTGAAGATTTAAAGCTCCTCAAAATTCTTGAGATACTTAGAAGCTTGTTTTGATGCTTCAAGTTTCCGTTGACCTTATATGATAGTAACATGATCTGATGCTAATTATAGTAGATTTAGGATTTATTCTAGTGTATTCATACAAATGGGCAGCCACATTCAATCTCATCAGTGGTCATGTTAACCATGATATAGCTTTTGCACACTATTTCATTAATACCTCCTTAATGAAACCGATGACATAATCCACTTCTTCTCAGAAAAAGAAAAAATATTCCAGATTACCTCCACTCACAGCAAGTAACAGATACATGGCATTATAGGAGCGAGATGGGGGTACGTTATTAGTTCTAGTCCAGTTGAGGAACCTCCCCCCTGCTAGCCTCCCATTATTCTATCAAATATTCTTATGCACCCTAGAGAGGTCATAAAGAAAATCAGAATCACTCAGGCATACTGTAAACTGCAGAAAAAACTGGAGGTAGCCTTTGAAAGAACATCTAGTCATCTACTACAGAACATAAATTCCTACAGTGATGACTTGCCACAACTGACAAGTGCAATCCACAGCTAGTTATTTCCAACTAAACCTTCATCCTAAAGAATGAAATACCATTGATCTTAGTGCACTATTTCTGCTAGGGTTTAATGTTAAAAAGTACCCAAATGAAATATCTTCTTACTTCCTCATAGATATCTCATGGAGAAAATTAACTTACAAAATTTGGATTTTGTATAAAAAATTATTTGGACTAGCCTGATTATAGTTACGTCGTGCCAAATATCATACAAAAAATTATTTGGACTAGCCTGATTATAGTTACGTCGTGCCAAATATCAACCACCCTGATCCCAGCGGCCAGAACTAGAGCAACAAATGCATTCAAAGTACATATCCTCATAGAAGGGCTTGTCACCTCTTCGTCATGTTGAAAAGTACAACAGTGAGAATTTTGCAGTGTCAAGCAGGATTTTGCATTACTTTAATAGGCCTTCAGTTCATGTCAGTGTGACATTGTTTAATTTTTAATGAAGAATTTTCAATCCTACATCCACCACCGTGAAATTTATTTAAGAGACTAGCTAAGGCAGGCTGATCAAGAAGTGAATGCAAGATTTACCTCTGCATTTTATTTAAATTTTTCAATAAAATTTCCAAATAGAGAGACGTGCATCCAATCAAAAGAATGACTCTCTGACTTGCAAACATAACTTCCCAGAAACACAGAAAATGGATCTGTTTTCCAACTTCAAGTTTTACATAGGTCTCACTTAATGGAATTTAAAAACCCTACAAATTTGTGTGTGTCTGCATGTTCGCATGTGTGAATATGTTTCCAATATTAATTTGCATCTTTTTGTTCCCCTAAAGGCCTATACTGGCTATTCCATAACCATGTTATTTCAAATTAAATATGTTGACTCTTTCCAGTTACGTAACTTTATTTTAAAACCTAGCAATAAGAACAAACCATTCAGATCAAAAAGCCAAACTAGACATATTAGCAGCTATCCAAAGCTATTAACACTCAATCAAATTCCAGGTAATGTGCTATTTATATTAAGAATACAATTATTTCATATCATTTATCAGGACATGAGCACAGATTGAACCCAACCATGTCATTAGTGCATTTACAACTTTGTAGGTGCAAATCATTTATAATTAGGCCTTTGGTATCATTTAAGCCAACTTCTACCATGCCCGGAATTCTCAAATGTCTTGCGATCTACTGGCATGACAATCGTTCCAGCATTTAGGTTTTATCTAAAATTTCCTCAGTATTATGCAAACAATTAAGAAAACTTGCAGTGGTATGAGTAACTACATTCAAATGTATAGGAGAGCAAACCGAGAGGTAGGCATATCATATGTTTCCTATCAATAGCCGTCAATTAAAATACAACTCTGAGTAGTATCAACATAAATTGCAGATAACATACAGATGCAACTAAGTGATTTAAAGACAATTTGACATGAATAAAAGACAGACGAAATAAATTCAATAAAATTGTAGCAAGTTAGTAATTAAATACTCATACAGCATCAAGCTGGAATAGAAAGATTGTCAGATGAGATGCATACCAAACAACGATGAGATTCAGCGTTATCTTCATCCAATTTAAGAAGTTGCTTGACAGCCTAAAAAAAATCAAGCAATAAATATTACAATGTACAAGAAGAAAATGTATTAATATCCCTGCAATCATGACTAAAAGTGCTCAAGGAAAATAAGAACTAAAAACAAACAGACTTCAGTTAAATTTTCACAATTGGAGAAAAGAAAGATTTACAGGGTTTCCATGTCACTATGAAGTATCAACACAACATACTGAGCTGCGAAATTATGAAAACTTTCATCTGCTCAAAGGAAAGAAAAAATGAACATTACAAAGGAGCTGAGACTCACATTGTACAGAAGGACAAAGCAAAACCATTTTTTAAGTTAGGTTTTCAATGTAATTAAAGGTCAGCCGTTCAGCTTTTTTTCCCTAATAAGATTAAGCACACATATAAGAGGTCACAAATCCTTAGATCAAATTTTGGAATAGAAATCCTACAAACTGGGAGTACTCAAAGAGGTTTTAAAAGGCGGAAATGTAAAGCAAAGTGACTAAACAAGGTTAAAAATTTTAGAATTGGTATCAATATCGGTGTCAGCCCCGGCATCAGAATTAACATACCAAATGAATCATTTTAGCAATATTGGACATATCAACAATACAGATACCAATCTTATAGTGCCTATGGGGTCTATAGAGTCTATATTATATAGACTCTATATAATATAGAGTTTATATTATAATATATTTTAATACCGATACTATAATATAGAGTCTATATTATATCCGGTACTGCAAAATGCATTATGATGTTTGTGATATATATTGGTATTGGCCAATATTTACAACCATGGTTTAAGCCCTTAGCATAGCGACCCACAAGGTTTACAGGAAAAGTGTGGCTTAACGAATTTTTATTTTAATTTAAAATTTATACAAATGCCTTATTTATCGGGCAATACATGGGAAACTTTCCTATTTGAACTTAAATTCTTTAAATTGAAAGGGATAATTTTATTTCACCCATTTTACACGTTTACCTTGTATAGTAAAGGAAATTTTTATCTTTTACCAATAATTAAATTCAAAATTACCCGTAATGATAAAAAGTTAAAATATTTGAGTATTTAACATAAGGAGAAGATTAAGACTGTTTCTCAATCCCCTGCTGTCCATGATCACCATTATGTTAGTTAAGACTTAAGAAATAAAGATTAGATGGTACATTCTCATATCTCAAAAACAATAAAAGATTAATAGTTTCCACTTTCCCGCAGAAGGAATAACTACCTGAAAAGCAAGTAAAGTCTTTTGCTTTCTCATGTTTAGTTCAAAAGAAAGTATATGCGTCTCCAATGACTTTGCTGAGTTATTCTGTAGAAGCTTCAAGTACTTTGTGGCTTCAGATAATGGATCTTCAACCTGAAACGCAACAGTATGAAAGCATGAACCTGTGAATATATTCCAAAGTATCTGTTAATAAATTACTCTATGGTTTTAGGAAAAAAAAAAAAACACATTTTTATGTAAACACGGATGTATAGCTCCGTCTTGAACCTTGGACCTTCCATAACTCAACCCCATGCTTTTACGAAACCAAACTAGTAAAGCTGCCGTAAATGTTAAATTATAAAGACAAAAGAGATAAAACTCAAACAATTATATACAGGTGTACAGTCCATATCCAAGAGAGTTTTACAGAACGCTCCAGACAAAAAAATGGAAAGTGAAACGAGACAAGAAGCAACTACAATTTCCTTCTTTCCTGTGTCAAAGTCATATTGATTTAGGGATTATCCGTAGACACTCCAACTACAATCGCATCAGTGCTAATGGGTACTCAGCACTAATCTCCATTAAAAATGTACCAGCCATCCAAACAAGGAAAAAGGAGGAAAAACAAAGAAAAACAAGTGTCATAGACTGGACTAAAATAAATAAGGCTGTACCCGCAACAATTTTTCCCCATTTGGATCTGAATCAACCACTTTGGGATTTTGTCGTTTGCCAGACTTAGACGCACCACCAGAGTTTGCTTCAACCTCACTTTTTTCTTCTGCCTCCTGAAAACTTTCTCGTGATAATTATCAAACAAATCTCAGTAATAGTCAAAACAACATACATGAAACTAAATATGATTTACTTTCTTGATTCGAGCTTCTTCTTTTCTTTGCTTTTGTCTCATTTTCCTCCTTTGTGCAGGAAGAAGCTTAGCAATATCATCTTCCTCATCAGCTGTTGATTTTGGAGGAAAGTCATACAACTTCATATAGCATCTGCATGTATAGAACTTCTACTTAACAATAAGGATCCGAATTATCAACAGTCTCTTCTAGAATTAAACAAGCATAAGAAGTGGACAAGCACCGGAACTAAAACCCACATGGTGACCACAAAAATATGCTATGCTTGCTATTTTATTTTAAGGTAACCGTCATGATTTCCATGACATCCTCACTAGGAACATTGACTTTCAAACTTTTTTTCCAGACAACAGTTCTTTATAGAAGTTCAGGAAAGGGGAAATTATTTCAATTTTAAGAAAATTAGATTAACCGGATTTATTGTATGTGTGCTTGTGCACATTTAATAATCATGCCCACAATGAAGGACCTTGAATATATGTCATTCTACTTCAGGTTTCTGATGGTGACCACAGAAATATGCTATGCTTGCTGCTTTATTTTAAGATAACCGTCATGATTTCCATGACATCCTTACAAGGAACATTGGCTTTCAAACTTTTATCCAGAAAATAGTTCTTTATAGAAGTTCAGAAAAGGGGAAATTACTTCAATTTTAAGAAAACTAGATTAACTGGATTTAGTATGTGTGCTTGTGCACATTTAATAACTAAGAAGCACCGATACGCCGCCTGGGACGCCATGTCTGTGTCAGACACATGTCCAACTTAGACACACCACAGACTTACCAAAAACTGTCTCGGACACGCCATGCGGCGTATCTAATTAAATAAAACAAAATGTCGTGTCATTGAGGTGTCTGAGCTTCTTATAGGTTGTATTAAAAAAAATGAGCTAAATAATCTGAAAAAATATTATTAAATTGGTGATACATAAATATATCTAGTTAGTTTTATGAAGTTATACTTTAGTATTTTTCTTGTGGACATTAGTCTTGTTTGGTTTTTTATGTTTGAGAAAAATAATTTTATATATTCACATTCTATATTGATCTATGTCCGCTATCATCACCACATTTTTCTTTTTATCTCTTTGCCTATAGAAGGTAAGAGAGAAAGATGCATGGTTGATGGCGATACTTGTTCTTTGTAAAGGAATAAAGAGATGTGAACCCATACATTGTCAGGTGCTTTCGCTTTAAAAGAGATGTGAATCCATACTTATATATACTTTTTTCATGCCTTTGCCATGTCCTTATCCTCATTTTTTCACAAATACCGTGTCCCATATCCGCATATGAATCCATATCCAAATTTGTGTCCGTGTCTGTGCTTCTTTGTTTAATAATGAAAAATATTTGAAATTTTCACCTGATAGCTCCTGCTGCAGCTTTATGGAAATAAGGATGTGAATGCAATCTATCTTGGAACTTCAACATTGACACGTAAGCACGAAGGGTCATTTTACGCAAGCAATATGAATGGAAGTCAAACTGATCCTCATTCATGTCCGCATAATGCTTCTCAATGGCCAAAAACTTTTTCAAAGCCCGCCCTAGATCACCTTGGCGGAAGTAACTTTCACCAGAGGCAAGTTCGTACCTTCTCATGACACAAACAACTAATTACATTTTCAAAAAGAAAAGAAGAACATTTGAATCTTTAGGTATAAATATTGAAAGAAAAAAGTAACCAGAACAAACCACATGCACTGCATGTCAAAAAGGTTATTGTGCTGATCCCCATCCTTGGTGAACAGCACAGCAGTCTTCTCCGCTAACCCAACCTTCATAAATTAAAAGTCAAAACTGATGTAGTTTCAAATAAACTAAAAGACAAAAGGATAATTTGAAAAGCACATAAAACACAGTATTTAAACCTAGGGTTACCTGATCCGCATGAAGCATGCGTTTTACACACTCGCTATTCAGGTAACGATCAGCAAGATCCATAGATCTAGCTTCATCTGCCAAAGCAGCAGCTGCTGCGAAGTTTCCAGCATGCTTCAATATTCTGCCCTGCAACCAGAAGCATAAGATGTCATGTTGGAACTACTTGTTGTTGCCTGTGATACTTGCATTTTTTTTAATCCAGAAGTATTTTCAACTGCTGATGCACCAGGCTATGGCTATGACAACTTTTTTAAGACAAGTAAAATCAATGAACCAATACAAAACGAACAAAGAAACATCATGGCAAGAACAAAAGATAACTAGGATCAACGTAAGCTAACTAAATCATGCCATAAAAGAATAAAGGGAAACTGTAAGTGAAACCTCACTCGCAAAAGATTTGTTATCAGTTTGCATCTGAAATCAAACTTACATGCTAATGGCCATAAGCTCTTAGCCCTAAGGCGAACAGAAGATTTTTCTCAATTGAAGGAAATTCAAGCGTTAATTTAGTGAACTCATGTTCAATTTTATTCCAACTTATTTCTGGTAGGTTAAATATTTTGAAGGAAAGCTTCCAGATAGAAACTTGAGTTCAATGATTGCTTGGCTTGTTGGTTAGTCAAAGACAAGCAAAAAAGAAAATATATCCAGTCTAAAATAATGAGGATTACCATTAAAAATAATTATTTCAATTATAAGTTCATAGCTGAGTGGGAAAATAACTAAAAATAGTCCCTTACACCAACTTGTACACTGGATACACATGAACATCTTGTAAACTGAACAGGACCATTGGGCACAGATATTGTAATGCCCACCTTATCATCAATGAGAAGTAAGGAGATTTCACAATGAAGGTGAGTTTATAAACCCATTGATCTCTTCAGTAGCTATATAACAATATAAAGCCGTAGTTTAGGCTTCTGGTCTATAGCTTTAACAGCTATATTCTTCAACCTTCCATCGAGCATTGAACTTCTCACCTATCAAGAGGCATTAGGGAATAGATAACAAGCAGGCAAAACAATAATTTGAGAACCAATGCCATAAACAACCAAGATAAACTAACTTCAGTGCATACATGAAATAGGCTATTGAAGGATTGAGAAGCACCATATACTTTAAAAAAAAATGGATGAATACACAGAGCAAAGAATTGTTTGAGTGGGCCAGTATAAGTGAGTACTGAATTGTGAGAATTCAGTATAGAGATGGCAAGTAATAAGAGAGCAAAAGTTTAATGAGATCATGGTGTAGATAGAGGATGTGGACGTCTACACTTGTATCCCTAGTATACGAGTCTAAATTTCTATCGTAAACAGCAAAAAAAAAAAGATCCAACTTTATAACATATAGCCATATTCAGTACAAAGTTTGTACATCTTTGAACAGAAACGGAACAGGTGTTTCATGATATATAAAACCTACTATAAGAGGTCGAATTTCAAAAGAGTTAAACAAGCTTTAGTGACTTTGACAAATGTAAATGGATCACAAGCACTGCTATTTTTTTAATTGTGAGTGAAAACATTGTAAACGTGATTATTCTACATCAACGACTTTGTCCATCATAATATCTATTTTCTGAGTAAATCATCATTGAAACCCTTGCAAATTAAATGGGGTAAATTATAAAGCAAAAGTCTTTGTGAGAAAGATTAGAAAAAATAACAACCAGCTGATGTCAAGTTCCTTGTTGTGAAACCGAGGCCAGTCCACGTGTAGGTAAACCAGCCTAATTGGTCATGCAGTTTATGTCCATTCAAGAGAGGAGAAAACATTCAAAATTACTATCTAGTTAAAGTTTACTCTTAATCAAACAGTACATAAAACATTCATTTTTCCCTCCTAGATCAAGCAATATGATTTCCTAGTTTCTAATATGTCAACTCCAGTGCACGCATCAGGTTTCGCTTTGTATGTACTGGGATCATAATAAAAAAATTTGAGTTTTTATGTGGAATTAATCTGTTCTTCAGCCAACAACAGATAATATAATCCTCTGGTGTGGTATATACTTCTAAGACATAAACTAAATTTCTCGCTAGGAAGGGAGACCAACAAGAACAACAACTAACCTTTTATCTCAGATACTTGGGGTAGGCTACATGAACCAAAAGAGAATCATGCAAGATCAATCACATGGATGATCATTCTCCACTCATTCCTATGAGCAATATGTCTTCATTTAAGCCTTTAGCATCCATATCATTTCGTATCACCTCCACTCGTGTTTTCTTCGAGTGTACCTTCATTCTTTTAACATGCCCTATGTCGATAAGCACCACTTGTTGAAACTACCATAGGTGATTTTCTCACGTCTTTTCATCTATGGAGGTTAGGCCTATCTTAACATGAATACCTCATTTTTCACTTTATCTCTCTTAGTGTTATTGCACATCCAATGAAACATGTACATCTCTAATACACTTATCTTTTGCTAATGATGCCTCTTTATATCCAATATTTCGTGCTATATAAAAAAGCTAGCCTGATAACAGTATTATAAAAAATTTCCTCCAACCTTACGGAATGTTACGGCCGCATAAAACTCCTATTTTGCTTCTCTACTTCAACCATCCAGTTTGAATCATATGGTTGATTTTACCATCGATCTCTCAATTGCTTTGAACAAAAGAACTCAAGTACCTAACATGATTGCTCATTTGTGTCTCTCACTCATCTAGTGCCACAACAATATAGTCTCGAATTCTTCATTTACTAAATTTTCATTTCATATACTTTGTTTTGAACCTACTTAAACTAAAACCTCAAAATTCTAATACTTGCCTCCATAACTCTAACTTAGCATTTACAGATGCTCTCATCTCATTGACTAAGACAATATTATTAGCAGATAACATACGTGAAGGTATCTCATTTTGAATAGCTCTAGTAAGTTTATCAATCCCTATGACAAATAAGACTTAGTGTAGATCCGCAATCCAATTGTATTGAAAAATCACTTATTATGCCACCACAAATTCTGATATTTATCACTACTCCATCGTACATATATTTAATTGTGTCAATATACTTAATGGAAACTCCCTTCTTTATCAATATCCACCATAACACCTCTCTAGATACTTTATCATAAGTTCTTCTATATTAATAAAAACTATATGAAAATCTCTATTTCTCTTGAAAATGCTCTCTAAGTTGACGATTCTTATAGACGATACAAATGAATAGGTTAGACGATACAAATGAATAGGTTCAGTCGTCGATCGCCCGGCAATGAACCCAAACTAGTTTAACATTTTAACAATATGTTTAACCTATATTCAATTACCCTTTTCTAAAATTACATAATTTGATATGAGTTTTATTCCATAGGAGTTAGAACAATTCTGAATATCATTCATATTTTTATATATAGGTACTAGGTACTCTTCCTCCAGTCATTTGGCATCTTTTAACTTTGCTAAATTTTGTTAAAGAGATTTATCAGCCACCTCAGACCAATCTCTCCCAGGTATTTCCACACCTCAATATGGATGCCATCTAGACCAATAGTTTCTCTTGATTTCATCCTTTTCAATACCTCTTTTACTTCATATTCTTTAATTCTATGTATAAAACTACGATTCATACCCTCACACTGAATGGTAAGGTCACCCAAATCTGCTTAAACTATCATCATAATCTGCCAAAACAAGCACTAAGAGAAGAGACCATGCATTGATAACTAACTGCAACTTCAAACTTATTACCACTAGAATTGATGGCACAAAGCTTAATAAGGAGAAAGATTTTAATGATAATTAAGAATTAATGTGTTCACAAATTAATGATCACAAAAAAAATTAATGATCAGAAAAAAAAAATTGTTGCAATTGTATGATAAATTATTTATCACGAAAAAGATTGTTGCAATTGTATGACAAAAACAACAAACTATGGTGCATAGGACCAAAACAATATTGTCAGGAGAGAAGTGTTAAAACAACATGAAAAACAACCAATAGACGCAACAGCAGAAGGAACGAAAAATTCTAGTATGATGTTTGTGCTGAAAACATACAAAAATTAATCAGAAAAAGAACTCAGATGAGACATACATTAAATTAGAAAACTCAATCAATCAAACGGAGAAATATCCACCATTTTCAGCAGCAGTATTAGCACTGGGCACAAATATCTAGGGCTTATTACAGCTGCGGTTGTAATAAATTACAGTAATTGTTTATAAAAATTGATCCAAAATTATATGAAGATAATCCTGACATCAAAAAATAGAACAATTTATATTGCAAACTGCAGGAAACACAAAATAAATCCAATATATATTGGTTTTGATTATTTCAGCTTAAATGCTTGATCCAGAATATAAGAGACCCACAAAATTGTGTGTAGTGCTATCAATCAATCTATCATGATATTTATTTGATCTGATAAGTTCACAATTAGTCTGGAGCAGTAAACCAAAAAAGCCAACATGGCCTTGAAAATAGTACAGAGACAAAAACATTGAAAGAAAAGGTGGTATACCAACTCATATATGCATGAATTTGTTATATTACCAGATAAGCCAGTTTTGTTCATAGTGAAATGGTAATTAGAAAATCTACAATAGCTGAAAATATCTAGACCAATCTAGCAGAGAAATATAGAGCAAGCAAATTTGTAAACCTTGGCAGAATGTAAATCAATAACAGTTGGAGTATGTCCAATGGCTTCGTCGATTTTAGCTAGAGCAATTTCATGCTGGCCCCGACGGTCATAATGCTGTGGAATCAAAGATTGCACCAGAATTAGGCTAAAAAGGTAAACAAAATTCATAGATGAATACATAGAGATTCAAGAAGATGAATGCAGACCAGGGATGTCAAAAGCATACCAGGGATATCAAAAGCATTATCCACATAAGCGTAGATGGAGGTTCTTTCTCAGATCTGTAATTTAATATTTAGAACACTTTTATCAATTTGAATACTAGTTACGAAGAAGATTAGGTTTATATATGACAAAAAACAAAAGATTCAAGAGTATACATCTTCAAACAAAAAATACCACAAAAGTTGATTATATGTCAAGTGCAGCTAAGACACTGGTTAGGCATGACTTGCATGACTATAGCAAACATAACAATTTTTTTAGGCATAAATTAGGCATAATAAGACTGGTTAGGTGTGATAACATGACTACAGCAAACAAAATAATTTTTTATAACTGCAAGTTGCTAAGTATCATATATTAAAACAATATTGAGACAAGTCCCTAGCAAAAAAGAAATATGCATACACAAAATCATGCATCCCAGATTCCAGGAATGAAAGAACTAAACAAATCGAAATATCTAGGGTCAACTTAATGACAAACTTTTTTTTTGTAATCATTCAGTTGCACTGAGGAACATCAACTTAGTGAGAAGCAACTACTAACTCTCTATTTTGAGTTGTCCTTAATCTGTCCAATGCTCAGTTTCTCGCCTGACTACCATCCTATCACCCCTGCACCCTGCAGAGCCAATTCTTTATATATATATATATATATATATATATATATATATATATATATATATATATATATATATATATTCCTCCTAGTAAATTCTGCTCTTTTTTGCTAGAAAGAAAGCCCGTAGACTATGTAACTTCTGCTCTTTCAAAAGATTGCTTTTTAGTTCATTTCTCAATTTCTCCCTCATCCATCTAAGCACTCCCATGTCAGTTAAATTCATTGTGTGGCATGCACTCGGATACCATGATAGCTCAACAGCGTAGCCTGTAAAATAACTGGTCTTACAGCTTTCACGTGGGATTTTTCCCTTGGCCAACGAATTTCCAGCTCTCCCTTCCTAGTCTGGAGTTCCTCTTCCTTTCAATTTTTTTTTTCAAATACTTGGATCTCTGTCAATGAAGAATGGTGTACGTATATATCTAATCCCTGTTCCACATAACATGATCACAATCAATTTCATTTGCAATCAAATGGATCTAGACTACAAAGCAAAATTCTAAATGAGAAGGTTCTTTAGCAATTTAAAAAAGTTTATTCCAAACATCAACCTATTAAGTTTGTACAGAAGTCCTCACTAAGCGAATTACCTGCAAGAGGGGCTTGCCACCTATAAGGTGGAAACTACATATGGTTGATGAAAAATATATATATGATGTGGAGCAGTACTAGATTATGAATAAAAATATACATAGACCTCAAAAGCAGAAATCTGAATTGAAATACCCTCCACAGAAAGGTTTTAAAATATGTATATAAGCCCAATGTCTACCAGTCAAGCCTGTCGAAATGCCCTTATGTAAACTATCAGGAAGGAGCGTATTAAGTATATAACATGTGAAGCACTATTATATTACAACTAAAATAGGCACAGACCTTAAAGCAGAAATGTGAATTTAAATAGCCTCCATAGCAAGGTTTGAATAATTACACCAATATTTGTGCCAAGTGCTTGAATAAACTATCTTGAAGAGGGACTTAACCTCTAGGAAGGGGAAAATTCTATAAAGCATTTCTTTTTCTTTTCTTTTCTTTTTTTTTTTATTTTTTTTTTTTTGGTGAAAGAATGTTGTAGCCCAGTCTTCAACCGGAGATACCCCATAACCCAACTCTCCCTCATTGCCAACTGAACTAGGCCTCAATGGCGTCCTATGAAGCATTAGCTGCAGAAGATTGTACCACAACAAAATTAACATTGGCCTAGCACTAATCTACAATTATATTAAAAAAGGTGATGGAAAATAAAAACTGATTAGTTATTAAGTAAGAAGTTAGTAAATTTGGCATGGATATATCATTTCTCCAGTAGACTTGTCTTTCTTTCTGGAATTCTATGCTAATCAACAACTCACACCACCATGTCAACTAACAAGACCTGCCAACTATTTTCCTCCATTAGCTCCTTTTTTGTGCAAGGCACCTCCCTTATCAGAAAAACTCTTTTAAGCCCCTGTTTTCTCACTAGGGGTGTAGATGACATGAGCATGAGCGGCAGGCCAGCTCAAGTTTTCCTTGACATTCAAGAGAGCCGGTGCAAGTTCATCTAGCTTACATTTCGAATTTAAGTTGACTGGCTGAAGTTCAGCTTGCTTGTTTTGAAGCATTAAATGTTCAAGTTTAGCTTATTCAAGCTAAAAAGTCATAAATGAGAATAGATAACACAACCAACACATCATATGATTAATTGTAACTAAGTGAGAAACTTTTCTACATTAGCAATTAAACTTGATAATTTATTTTTATATAAGCTTATAACACTTAAACTTAAGATATGACATAATTTTGATACAAACTGGCCTAGCTCTAGTTCAACTCGTTAACAATGCATTTAGATTTAGTGTCAAACTCATTTATTAATTGAGCTAAATACTGAGCTGGACATAAACGGTTGTTCATGAGTGGCGTGTTTATTTGACAGCCTCCTCACCACCTCCATTCACATAGATTATTATGGTGGCAGATCAAGAACAATGTAGTTCAACCAAGCGCTGGGTTAGAGGTACCGAAGCCCAAAACCCTTCAGCAAGATGCTCCATTTTTACTGCATGTTCCTAGCACAAAACAGAGGAGATCAGCCTGACCTTCTGTTGCCAAAAACATGAGTTATCCAGTAATGGCTGTGCTGAACAAGAAGCAATACAACATTGTTAGACGATGAGGGAAAAGGTGAACAACATTTATACATACGGAAATTTACTGTTATATTCCCTTGAAGGGTTTTTTTTCCTACACTTTGCCACTCCAAGGCTACATAGCAGCTAGCACTAATACTACAATCAACAATAACTACGCCTTTCATCCAAAATACTTTGGATAGGCTACGTGAACCAAAAGAAATTATGCTGGACCGATCACATAGATGATCCTTCCCTACTCATGCCTATCGAGCAACATGTCTTCATTTAGGCCTTTAGCATTCACATATTTTCATATCACCTCCATGCATATTTTCTTCGCTGGTCCCTTTGTTCTTCTAACTTACCCGATATTAATAAGCTCTATTTATAGAATTAAATCATCTATATGTCTACGTCACATATGAGCACAACAATACTAATAGGGAGAAAAAAAAAATTTTGTCCGCATATAGGATAGCTACAGGGGAGATAATTGCATGTTTATCATTTTCATTGATCTATTGACATGACATTGATCACAATTTATCTAAATTACAACCTAAATGTAACCCAAAAAAAACCCCTACCCTAACCCTAAACTCTGGCCTGAATCATATTGCTGATATAACCGCACCTTAACTCGACTCATATTGCTAATTATAAAAATATTATAGACTAGGATATGTTGGTTAGGGTAATGCAAAGACATATATGATTAAAACATGGATTATGTTTCGGATTTAGGTAAGCAATGAGGATGGTAAAGGGATAAGATTAGTGGGTTTACAACTTTAGTTTAAAATGATGGGAATAATTTCTCATATTTAAAGACTTTCAACTTTTAATTATGATTTCACTTTAATTTTTTCTTACTTTTAAATTTTGGAAGGATGTACGTAAGTAAATAGGAAATTTCATCATTAAATATGAAAATGCTAGGTAAACTTTGTTTGTTTTTAGTTAAATTTCACTAAACCCGTGAAAGTTTAGCCAATTCTCACCAAATCCCCAAAGAAATTGGATCACATGATTTCAGATGGCCAATAATCTTAATAGAATTATAGTTGTCAACATCCTATGATACGATATGATACACAAGGAAATCAGTACGCACTTGCGATATGATACAATACGATATGCAAGGATCTGACTCATTGTTCTGATTTTTGTTAAATATAATATACAATTAGAATTGAGGCAACAAAAGAAGAAAGATGTTGGAAAAACATATAATTTGATTTGCTTATCTGATATGGAATTCAATTATAAAAAAATTTTGAGAAAGAATCATGTCTATCTAAAGATATTGCTCGGATGGATGTTCGTTACTTATCAGTGTTTTCTAGTTGAAGGAGGAATAGAAATGTCGATATTAAAAAAAGGAAGAAAAGACATAATAGTAAATTTTAATCAATTAGTTGTTTATTCATAAAGTCTAGAATTAATAAGTTTATATAAAATTAATTTTTTGTAGGGCCTCAGAACTTGAATATAATTACGAATAAGAGAAGATGCAAGAAAAGGGAAAGAGAAGACAGTATTGACTATGCATAGGACTCTACTAAGGTGAAAAGAGGTGGAAGAGAAGTTTCTATGGAGTGGAGGTGAATTTGAGGAGAATAAAAATAGCATTTTCCAACTTCAAGTGAAGCTAATGAAATGATGAATTATGGTTATCAATGTTGCCTTTTTGATGATTGACTTTATGGTCAGTAGAGGATTTTTATTTTTTGGAACAGAGGACGTAGCCATCCTATCTCAATCACCTTCTATAAGACGTAGCCTAATGCAATGGTATTTGAACCATCGACCTTTTTATACACTTTACCACTGTGCTCCTACTTGTACACTTAAGATGTTAGTTACCTACATATATAATAGCTATTGACTTTAATTTTTACTTCATTGGCTTATAATATTTCACCTTGGTTGGTGCTGACTTATGCCTTAAATTTCCTCAAATTTTTGCTATATTTATTCTTATGTGCTTGATTACTTATTGATCTATGTATATTACGATAAGATACATAATATAATTTCTGATATGATACATAGAGGTAATGATACACGATACATATTCCAAATTGGCAACTATGTATAGAATTGGTGTTATGTGAGAATTTTGAAAACTTCAGGGGCTCCACAGTAGCAAAATAATCATGGATGTTTAGTAAGAATCGTCTAAAACTTCAAGGGGGCAGTGTCAACGCCAAATACTCTCTTTGCTTTTTTGTTTTTTTTTTTTTTTTGTGTGTGTGTGTGTGGAAGGGGGTTTATATGTAGTTTATCCAAAAAAGACAATATCATGCGCATCATCAAAATCTTTCACCACCAAAGTGGGCTTGCTATGAATCAAGATTATCTGCCAAGAAAAATTCTATAGAACTGTCGGCCAAGTTTAGCTCATGACTATCAACTTGGGCACTAGACTGTACCTCAAGAAAGCTACAGGAAGATGCTTCACCTAGTTTTAGAAGGAAAAAAAAAGTTGTAAATCTCTTTTCCTCCACTCTTAACCATACACCTTCCATAACCCCCAGGGAACAACACTATGCCTAAGTGAAATCATAGGAGTTGAGATAGTCTGGGATTTTTTCTGTAACCATTGGTGAGAAGTAGGCAGTTCAGAGAGAAGAGGATCGTCAGAAAGAATCATGATAGGCATTTTCTATCTGATCAGTTCTGGACTTTTTTTTTCTCTTTCATCCTTTCTTGTTATATCTCTTTTCTTACTCGTGTACAAATCTAAGATCAAAGTATGAAATTACCTGATCAAACTTAACTCCTGGATACAGCCTGACCTGCTCCTAACCCGATCTATGATAATATAACATAATTCAGTCATTTGGGGTTTGTACTGATCCAATCTAAGGATGAGCCTTGGAACAATATATAAACATGTTAAACGAACATGAAATGCCTCTACAGTATGTACAGGATAGAGTACATATGACTCCTCCCAGTCCCCATGGTGGAGCATCATGCACTGGAATGCCATCTTCAGACCATAACATCAAATCTGAATCAAGTCAAGTTTGGGTTAAACTTCAACCTGACTCAAATATGGTTTGGCAATTGATAGTCCTAATGAGATAGTGGCAACACGGATCACTTCTAAACATTTCACTTGTTTCAAAATTGTTTCTGTTTTATCAGAAAGAAACTGATTATGCAATGAAACTATATATTGTTTCACCATACAATTGAGGTTAATTTGCAAACTGTTGCAGATGTGTTTCACAATGATTCTAAAACACTGTGCAGGAACAGAATGCATGAAATTACCTTCCTGCAAAGCTTCCCGTTGTTCTAATTGAATTCTCTAGCTGAAGAAATAACTCCTCAAGGATGCATGCCTGTCAAGTGAATCAAGAGGGAAAAGAGAAAAAAATCAGTACTGCTGAGCTTTCCCTTGAGCCAAACATTATAAGTTTCCAGGACCAGCAATCGATATTTAAAGATGTATGAGGGAGAAAGCAATATGGAAAACCTTGCCAGGATGGTCATACAAAGGACTAAGATCAGAAAACAATGAGGGGACTCCCTGAAAAAATAAAAAAAAAATAAAAAAAAAATTTGTCAGCTGGAAAAGCATTCTTAATGGATAACATGGCTAACAGAAAATGTCGAACAGCAACAAACATGAGCCAGAGGATTATAAATAGTATTTGAGGACTTTAGCAAATTAAATATTGGATACATCTGCAAAAATACCTTAGTCAGAAGAGGCCTAATGTAGTTGTCTGCTGCCTCTCGGAATTTGTCACCTTGTAGAAAATCGAGGGGTATCCGCTGTAAACAGCAAAAAAAAAAAAAAAAAAAAAAAACAAATCAAGTGAAATTACAAAAAATCAAAATAAGATAACAGAAACAAAATATATTGCTTACATGCATGATATAGATATATCCAATGGCACAAGCCAGAATGAAGGAGAAGGAGATGAATAAAAGACGATGTTCAATCTACTACAACAGAACATTGGTAAAAAACCAACAAAAATAAACGTATGTTTCTGAAATTTATACTCGATAAGTTATTATGTTAACTCGCAATCCCCTCACAGTTATAAATTCTCAATATGTTAGTTATGCCTCGATTCAAGATATTATGACCTGAATGTTTAACTTTGACATAGTTCTTATTTAAAATAAAATAAAATAAATAAAACATTGGCAGATTGGCACGAGCTCACATGTTTCAACATTTCGTGGTGCCAAGTTCTACTTGTTTAATATTACTTGCTAACCTAAAATATTGGCATGATATCAATTCTTTTGACAGTCCACATCATCCAAAATATAAAATCTGAAGTTTTGAAATTGCCTATGTGCACTTTCTAGAGTACATTTTCTACCTATTTGCACAGGAAAAACAAACATCTAAAAAAATTCTCTCAGCAGGTATCACATTATCCTCATATTTGACTTGATTCAGTGCCTCCCGGGCATTGTGTTTGCGCTTGAATAGGTGGATTAGTTATGTGAAAAGGATAAAAGTATGTGCTAACCATCTACTTACTAAAAGATGGTCTCATCAATAACAGCTCCCACAATTACAAATGATGCAATATTATATAAATTCTTTTATGAACTTAAATTGCTAAGAAAAGAAAATTAGTAGTTTGTTTGTGTAGTAGTAAACATTCCTTTTACGACTTTGGTGATGATGACACAATAAGAAATCAGATATATGAAAAAAAAAAATGAGTAAAATGTAAAAATAACAGATAATAATTTATGTCTAATCTTAGTAAACGACTCAAGGTAACAAGTATCAAGATGACCAACAATGAAGCAACGCTTAGCATACTAAGCAATTTAAACATTTAATAATAAACATCTTAAATTATTTACAAGTAACATTATTACAAAGTAATAGTATAAAAACAAAAGCAAACAAGTAATAGTTACAACAAAACAACCTCTACAAAATTAAAATAGTACTTGATAACTATTATTTAAATACTACTTAATAACTATGGCCAATAAATGGAATGTGCATCTCTATGAACACATTATCAAAATCCCTGAGTTGTGTGGCTATTATAAGGATAACTTGCCTCTATATCCCAACATAATAAACCCCGCAATATGCAGCCTACCCATATTATTTAGCCACATAAGCCCTATTAGACGCAGCCATAGACCACAAAACTGTGGCTGTGGCTGCATAATCCATGTTATACAACACTGGGTTGAGCACCCGAGTGCATAAACACCCTTCTGAACCAAA
This sequence comes from Dracaena cambodiana, assembly GCA_036321105.1. Taxonomy (NCBI): domain Eukaryota; kingdom Viridiplantae; phylum Streptophyta; class Magnoliopsida; order Asparagales; family Asparagaceae; genus Dracaena; species Dracaena cambodiana. The sequence continues at coordinate 45,348,067 of JAYEPQ010000011.1, forward strand.
TGGTAAGTTAGTGAGCAACAGTATTAGCAGTTAAGTTTATTTTTGTCCTTTTATGGGTAAATACTAGCGTTAAGGAAAATGTAAGTAGTTGCATTTTAACATTTTAATTAAACGTCAAATGCACAGTAATCATTCATATTGACTTTAAAGTGCATGCCAGTTCCCTCATTTCATATTGACTTTAATTTTGACAATAAGTTATAGTTATCAAAATGTACACTTACCAATAGATTCAGGAATCAGTTGATCAAAGCAAGTCAATAAATTCATAATGAGACACTTCTGAGAAATGTTGTGCGAGTAAATATACTATGTATGAAAGATGACACCACTTCAACCAAGACACAAACACAACTAAAGGTGTTTCGCAGCTGAAACAAATGTAAGATAATATATTACACCACAATAATATATTACACCACAATGCTATGGAATGGGGAAAATGATAGAGACACTTCACCTTAACAGCAGATGACCAACTGTATTGCTCCCTAAGTGATTTATACAACGCATCTAGATGTTCAATTTCATCAGATGTATATTGACCTTTTTCATTATATAGTCCTAAGCATTTTTGCAGGCCTCTAAAATACCTGCAAAAATATGCTAAAGGAAATCAGTAGCATTCCAAAAATTTAGAAGTAAAATAAAGTACTTTCAGTATAACAACAGAATGATTGCAGAAAATCAAATAACAGACGCTCTTCTGGTTGATTGGTTAGTCATTTGCTGATGTATCCTTAATTCTTTTATCCATTTTATCAGTAACATGCAGAGATAGCAATCGTCAATAAATAAAGCTATGTGGAACTAAGATGTTCAGTAAGAGAGATCTGGTCAATTATGTAAGATTCCAATATTTGCAAGTAAATCCTAGTCAGATATTTCCAAATAAATTTTGGTGCTCTTTCTTTGTTGACAGGTTCAGAATTTGAGACCTACGCTACAAAACTTTTCAGTATCAACGTAGGTCCACAATAGCCCAAACCAAGCTGATGAGTGGCTTGAGTTTGGACCTAAAGTCTGAAAAGACAGGGCCAAGCCCCAAAAAAAGTCAAAACCAAACAGAAGAATAACTGAGAACATAAATACTTCAATCTACATTTTGCTAAGTTGTTAAGAGTTACCAGAAGCAAAAGTGAAAAACAAGCCTAACAATTTGAATCCTTATGGACTGCATTTGATCATTAAAGTTACTAGGTTTGCCAGATACATCATTTATGGACCCCGGAAATATCTGATAGAGATACTTTCCTTTCCTCCTTTTACAAGGAAATATGATTATTTGCAACATTTCGGGCTATTTATCCTCTTATTCTCCCCTTATATCCTCCCTTGACCAACAAAACACTTCAGTTGGCTGATGATAAAGGACTAGTATAATCTTCATGAGACCGACTTCACTGGTAGTCTGGTACAATTTTAATGCATGAATGCATCACTCATGTAAAGGGAAAACTGTGCAAAAGACATCTCCTCAGGTAACTATCTAATGAGATGGGCTAAAAGTATATCATAGGTCTTGATTATGGATGATTCATACCGTTCATTGTGATCTTCGCATCTTTAAAATGAAGGTATATAAAAAAATTATGCATTTTAAATATTTTTTGACAAAGCAATGACTAGTTACAAAATGAACGGTTTTTAAATAATAGAACATAGAACAATTGACCTCTTGATCAATAAGGTAGAAGTGTCTAGATCAAATAATTTTTTATACACCACCTATTTAGGAAACGGAAATCATGATAAATAGTTTGGATCGTCCATTTTGAGATCCTATCTTAAGATTTTAGGCCACCTCTTAGATTACAATATAAGATGTTAGCCTAGGCACATTTTTCCCAAAGTATAGTGAAATAGCTCCTTTTCTGTTTAAATTTTATATTTAAATATCAAGAACATCAATACCACTACTTTGAAATACTTGTGAACTTTTACATTTGAACAGGCTTGAAGCCATCATAATATGCAGTCCTACTTCTGTCGTACCCTATCTGGATCGAATAAAATAACACACATTAGATTTATTTGGTTCAAAAAAGGCATAAGCCCCAATCTCATGTTGTGATTGAAATGATTGGCTCGCAAGATTATGTTCCACGACAACTCCTCTTATCTTATCATGCTAAATTGGCAAATGCTACTTCTTTTAGAAAATGAGATATATAATTCTGGTTCCCCTCACGCCTACCCCCATTTTCTTCCATCTTTAAGTACCCCATGTCAGTTGCAATTATACCAAAAGAAGCTCTAACCGCTCTACCACTGTGATGGTTTAGAAACAACTATTCTCCAAGGAATGGGCAAAAAAAAGAAGGCTAGAAGATGAGAGAAAAATGCAGAGAAGATGAGAAGGAAAGAGATCAAAGTGCTGGAGAAAAAAATAAAAAAGAAAACACCTGTTTCGCATGAGGAGTTAGTGACTTTAAGAGGCTAATCCAACCAAACAACTAAAAAAGGAGTCGATGGTAATAATCAGTTAGGGTTTAGGAGCAAAATTGGGATTTTCGAAAAGATGTTAAGCAGTCCCAACCGACCCAAACAACAAAAAAGTAAGACATCTCAACTCATAGAACACCAGGATAGTGTTTGTAACACATGAATCATGATGTGACAAGACATATCTCCACCACAAGCCATAACACCACCTTTCCCAAAAAATCACCCCTAGCCCCTAAACTGCCATTGCCAAACAAGGCCAAAGTGAGATTCCTCCAAAAAAATTGAAAATTAAACAACATAAATTTTTTAAAAATAAAAGAAAGTGAAGGTAGTGGCTCCGGATGCTTGTCAGTGTTGGAAAGTGGCAAGTGAGCAGCGTGAAGATCGGGAGAAATGAAGAAAAACTGAGAAGAAACTAAATGTTTTCAACGTAAATAGTGATAGCATTAAAAAGTTTGGGGAGACAAATCCAACTAGACCTTTAATAAAGAGGTAATTTGGGAGTTAGATGCAAGCCAGACCCTTTAATAAAATGGCACAGTATAAGCACCTTGAGCCAGAGCTGCCTAAGGCCCTCATCCTAACCCCGCAGAATCACAGCAATTGTGAGCAAGGACACTGAACCCAGCAGCACCTCAAGCCCCCCAGGGTGATGACTGCCTCGTTGCAAGCAAGAAAATACTGATCAAAAGTTTCACAGGAAAGATAATACTTTAAATGTAGGTCAACAATTCCCCAAACAAGAGAAAAGGTATATCTCATTTGACCTCGCCAAACAACCACACTGCATTTGAGCAAAGACCAAAATTGTAAAAAGCAAGTGACCATGCATGTTAACCTATGATATTGGGAAAACTGGGGCGAAAGTATGAGCATCATTAATAGCTTGGTTGTTAATATGTGAATCTGCGGATACCCAGAAACTCCAAACAAAGATGATGTTATTGAAGCAAAATCCTTCAGAAAAAATGAACAAAAATAGTTGCCCTTTAGAAATGTCATCAACAATCAACAACCAATACTAGAGATGCTGCTAGCTATTTCCTTGTTCAGGAATCAGTTTGATAAACATACTTTGTGGTACTTTCATGTGCATTTAAGTTTTTCCCTTCTTCCTTTTTCGTTCATGGGTGCATGTATAAAAAATACCAAGGGAAAAAACACATGCATTTCATCCTGTAGATATTATTTGGACTCATCAACTGGATCAATGACAGGGGAAGGCGAAATAAGCTAAAGAGGAGTCAAAAACTTACTCGTAATTGTCAGAATTCATCAACAGCAGAGCCCTATATATCTTCTCACCCTCCTCCAGCCGACCAAGGCTCAGTAGTATTGAAGCCATTTGTTCTTTGAATGCCAGTTTATCAACCTGAATTAGCGATGATGTTTTATAGTATGCACATTCTAGACATAATAATTCTAAGAAAAGCAGAACAGGCGAGGCAATAAAATGGTCTCTCCTTTAGCTTAAGAGCATGCAGTTGCAAGTAATCGTTGTTTACCACATACAGGGGTCCCCTTCTAAAGTCTACACAAAGTGTAATCTTTTCTGTACTTGTAGTTCACTTCTTTGTTAACATTCTAAAGCCTAGCGGCTACTATTGTTTGAAACACTTACAATTTTGACCTCCTTTTTGTGCAGTTCTTCAAGTGCTCTATCAAGCAACTCGCACTCTTCTAGCAAAGATATCTGCAGATAAGTTCTCCAGTAATTACAATAGAAAATGAAAATACAGTTTTCCATATTGGGAATGTGGACACTGAAAATTAAATAATCACAACAAAATAAAGCACAAATATACAAAAAATGGACAAGATGTTCCAAATATTGGAGAGTGCAAATTTTCTAATTGAGAGCATAATATCCCACAGATTGCAACATAACTATGACAAAAACCTACATGAGGTTAAAAAAACATATAATTTGACATAGTGCAGGATCAGCAGGGGATGAGCATAGCCTGATGAAAGATAACATATTTTTAAGTTTGCCTACAAACGGTAGCTTGTGCTATCCTAGATGACAAGTCATAATTTGGATCCCAACAAGTAAATTGTCACAGTCCCTGATTCACTTTTTTATCGAAAGTTTTGAACCATGAGATAAATCTCATCCCCTCCCCCACCTTGCACTACCCCACACCAGGAAAAGAAAAAAAAAAAAGAAGAATTCAAATTTTCATACATCAATTTAAAATCCTTTACAATGTCAAAGCATCCTTCTACGAGTATTAAAAGCAATCTTCATGAGCAATATGCATCAACATGTGCTAAAAGCCTGAAAGAGTATGATGCTAAATGAAGAAGGGAAGTAGACAGGACTTCACGAACTGGCTCGGGATGAGAGTTGAAAGGTAGAATAAGTTGTCTCCCCATATTATATTATGGTATAGGGTGAAGCCTTATAAGTTGAATCGGTTGATTATGGTGTTCACACTTCTGTCCCAGTTACCCTTCAACTTTTTTTCCCCAAAAATTATATGTTGCTGTCACATTTTAATCATCTCTTCTGGTTCGACCCACTAACAGATAATCATGTATCATCTTGTGTAGTTACATTGATTAACTCAAATGATTATAAAAGCATTTCTAGCATTTATTATTACATTCGACTAGCAAGTCTGACGAATGTTGTTCTTTTATCCAAAGTTATATCAGTCTCGATCGTGAATCAAAATCTTTTAACTTGTCATCTTTGAAAATTTACCACACAATTAATTAAACAATGAGTGATGGTGGATATAACAAAGGTGAAACCGTGAAAGACATAAATACATAGTGAAATTACAAATTAATATTGTAATTATTTTTATGAAAGATCTTTAGAATTCTTCATCATGAACTCTGGCTAATAGTAATAATGCTTCAATCCAGATCATGAAACTCTAGACAACTCTATACACACACACACACACACAAAAAGTAATATGGCCTAAACTTTTTGCTGGTTCACACTGAAAATTAGAATACTCCAACAAAAACATTAAATAGGTCATACCAATTTTTTTTCCATTCGGCTTAGGTACGGGCATCTCTGATATCTCAGTTAAATTGTACATACTTTTTTTAGCTTTCTTCTAGAATGCAAATACTCTTTGCATATATTAGAAGCTTCATATAGAACTTCTCTTATAGGATGAGAGAATAGAATGATCGATATATCCAAAAGGAGAAGGGCTCTAACTAGGACAGCAGTACAAAGTAAAAATGTAAAGATAAAGTAGAATGACACCTTGTATAATAGCATTTCTCCATGCTCATACCGCTCATTGTCAGGAGGATAATCATCTTCCAATGTCCCTTCATAAGCCTCCAGAATGTCAATTGCCTTCGAACAACTATAAGTTAGAAATGCTATAAGTGATCAATACATTATAACCAGGAAAAGGAGAAGATACTGGAGTATTTCATGATTAAAATACTAATGGCAATTTTTGGACTCGAGACACGCAAAAACAATTCTCGTACCAACTGCAAAAATTAGTCAACTACTTATATCAAGCATCTAGGACTTGGGTAGAACAAACATATGGCATATGGAATCAACATGTGGTAAAAGAATATACCACACAACTGATACGACATTTTTTCAAGTTATTACTTTTGTACCCCATTTAGTTAGGTTGATGAGGAAAGAATCATGTCTACTGTTTCAGTAAGTTGTTTCATATATGGTCAATAATAAGGTGATGCAAACCAAAGGGAACAAAGACTTCTATGAATCAGTAATCTTTGCAATATATCTCCCTCTCTCCCTCATTACCTATGCAATAAACTATTTGGCATATTGGATTACGAACTGGATTTACAAAGGCTAAGATATTGTCTCACGTCCGGCAATATTCCCTCAAACTTACATTAGCTATGATGAATTGATGATGATGGCAATGAATTCAATACCAGAAAGACGATTCCAATAGTGTGACCACTGAGAAAAATTAATCCAACATTATGAAGGCATCTATTAGATTAAGGTAAGGTATAAATTTATTTGGGTATGCAGTCCGTGCACGTTGGAAATGAATATAATGAAGTGGTGATACTCAATGGTTGTGTTGGCAATATATACATGGCAACAAGTTTGATTTGACATAATATTACCCAACCTAACTACCACGCATTGTTTGGTGAGTTGGGTTCAATGATACCGATGAAGTTGGTTGGTTCAGGGCCAGGTCCATTGCCCAATGCTTAGCCACCTAAACACCACCCAGATTCATAAAACAAAAAAATAATAATAAAGAGATAAAAGCATTAGAAGATGAGAGGGGAGAAGGGTTTTGATATCATAAATTCATCTCCGCTACTCACTACCTTCAGATATGTTGAAGACAAAAGATCTAGGGTACGTCCTCGATGTTCTTAGAGATGACAAGTTGCAGAGTGGCCACAGGGAATTACATAAATACTATCAGACAATGGCAACGAGGCCAACAGCGGGTGGCGACAACAACTGAAGTGACAAAAATGAAACTAAGTAATGACAATTCTTCCTCTATTTCTATTCTTTGTTTTTTCTTTCACATTGGAGCTAATCCGACAGACTAGCCATAGATGGGGAAGCCTTGGTGCCATCTTTTCTTAGATAGGCACCCATGCACCTTTCAAAAGACTAGTATGGTTAGAGATTTTCAAAGTTAGGAGCATGAGTTGGAACCCTGCCCATGTTGACTTTGGCTCCGGATTTCAGATCTGACCCTAAATTCAACCCAACAGGCATACAAAATCCAATCTGAACAAAAATTATTAGCTCAATGGAATATACATAGTATTCTGGATTAACGTAACATTCTAGTCGGTCAATCAGCTAACCCAACTTGATTACCCAAACTTGACCAGCCCGATCAGCTCTCAATCCGCCCAAAAACATAGATGGGAGGTGAGATATTCATTGGTTGCCGATTGATGAGACCTTTTAGGGTCAACCATAGGCTCTTGGGGTGCTCTGCACATGTAGCAAGGCAGACCCATGTGCCATGATGCCAATTTCTTTATTCTCATAAGCATTCAGTTTCACTCAATGATCCTAATGATTGAGAGCAAACAGAAGATATTCACTCAATAAACCGCTCCTTTTATAAGATATTTAAAAAAAAAAAAAGAATATGAAAAGTAAAATTGCGCACTTGGTGTGGTACAACACAAGCTTGAAAATCCACCCTGCAACAATTTGTCACTTTATATTCACAGACAATACATAGTTCTTGATTTTGCAAGGTCTGTACTTTAATTGTTCTAAGCATTGGATGATTCAAAACAATAAGAATTCCTGGTAATAACTAATGGAAAAGGATAACTACAGAACTTCCTGCTCCACAGTACGCATATGGGTACTGCCAACTCCCCACCAACACAATTTGAAGGGTAGTTCTTCGGTTTAAGCTACAGAAAACTATCTCCCAAAATTCCTGAATGTTTCTGGCAACATACGAGGACGAGGATGAAGGATCAATGAACGACCCAGTAAGTGGCTAAACAGCAAATTCAAGTATATGAAAAAGAAGTAATAATATGGTCCTATATATAAACTCGACTGCTTCATGGACTCGCAGTTTACTTAAAACTTAATTTCTGACTCTTAAAAGTGTTTGACACGATTCTAATAAGTACAATAAAAAATAAATTGAAATGGCAGCCTAATTTTGAGAACTCAAAATTAGGCCTACCAAGGGAGGGACTTTCGGCCATAAAACTTTCTAGACTTCAGATAATTAGATGGCTGCCGCAAATCAATCAAATAGGACATGGTACAGCATCAGGTATCAGAATTCGGCTGCAAGAAATTTTCTATAGATAGCTCACAAGTCCATTTCTTCAGAATTGATTAAAATTATCCATATCACACAAAAAAGACCAATTTCTTAAAAAAAATTCAGTAACATCTCTAGGATGAGAGAAAAGAATTACTTGATTAGATATGTATCCTAAGTCCTGATGTAGAAAGTCCAGCCACAACAATATTCTGACATGAAAATGGAAGGAAATTTTCAATTGGCCTCTTTATTGGAAATATCTTGATCTAGTTATCTATCCTTTAGCCTTTTTCAGCTAGAGTTGTTCCAAAATTTCTAGTCCTTGTCCAGAACATATATAACAAGGATGAGAGAGAGAGAGAGAGAGAGAGAGATACGCCCCATTTTTAAATAAACTCAGTTTCCCAGTGACTAATCTGCTAATGCATCTGATTACAACATGGCAAAGGCACCATCTAAGAGTCAATAAAAAGTCAGAAGTAAAACTTAATGAATAATCTCTTTCTTTCGTGAATTCGGAAAGAAACTCTAGCGATGAAATAAAGCTTACTTGGACTTCAAGTGATGAGCAACAGCGAAGCCAATCCAATTCATTCGATGATTTGGCTTTAATGTTAAAAGTTGTTGTCTAGTTTCAACAAATCCTGTCAAATCCCGCATTTGTGCCTGGAAAAGAAATGCAAAGGAATTCTTAAAAATAAACAACTGCTATATGTAAATTTAATTAGCTTTGACGTGTGGCTGATGAATTCAAGCCAACATGTTAAATAACTCCTCCGAAGTATGCGAACAAAAACTTTTTATAAACTGGAAAAGTATTACATAACTGGAAAAGTAAAACTATATACAATTACAATGTGCATTGAATGTGTGCGTGTGTGTGTGTGAGAGAGAGAGAGAGAGAGAGAATAGGTTCTGCTGCCCTGCAATCATAATTCAGCAAAAGCAAGTATTTGTATAGCTTATCAAATGCCATTATTTCAGTAATGGGCCGAGAAATTCAAAGCATATGATTAATTACTACGGGTAGAGACGGGATAGAATTAATAAGACAATGTAAAATGACAAGCTCTACTAGAAGTAGCAAATAATGATGATGATGGTGATGTGTGTATGCAGCACAGCTGCAAAATCATCTGATTGCGATTAGGCAGAGCACAGAATAAATTCATCACCTCTGCTTGAATTAGAGGAAATCACGTAGGACACTAATGACAATCACATGAAACTATGAAAGATACTACCTTAGCACAGTGTATTATAATGCTAGTTATGATAAGCTATATTTATAGTGAACATTAATAATAATCAAGAAGTACAAAGATCTGATTTGGATAACAGCATACCTGTAATAATGACAAGTCGCGTAGAATTTCAATATTGTCTGGATCAATTCTCAAAGCATTTCGGTAGCATTTAATAGCTTCTCTGTACTCCCTATCTGACCGATAGAGCAGGCCATAAACATGCCAACATACATGACTTTTAAGATCATTCTGAAAAGAAACAACAGACATAATTTAAAATACTAAAGCAGGGAAAGAAACAGAATGTGCTTTTTGGCTATTTGGCTGATATTGTGCCTTAAGAATAAATGCAATTCCCTACAGTCTATATAACATTTCCTTAGATTCTTCATTGGAACTTTTCTGGTTAAATAGCATAATAGAAAAAAGGTTTCTCTAACCGCTAGATCTCCTTCTAAACTATATAAAACTCTCTATTAACCATCGTTTTCCAAGCAAAAATATTAGCACCAGCGGGTTGACTCTATATCCATAACCAGTCATAAATTTTGGTGAGTTAGCTTGGATACAGTTCAATTGCAAGAAGTTATCTCCATTATGATAAATCAGGCAAAGATGAGTAATAATTTACTAGGAGGAAAAAATGAAAAATAAAAAATAAAAACGGATGATGGAAATAGAGATAACTAACCTTGAGACCGCGGCGAACAAGTTCATAAGCTTCAGATTTCCGATCCATACAATTCAATATCAATCCCTTCATTGATAAAGTTTCTAGTAGGAGGAGAAACAACAGAAAGAACTAGACATTATAAGATTACATTTAAATGGTAAATAAGGAAAGTCCAGGGAGATATTAGAATTAATGACATACACCAAGATTGTGCAATTGCATATGACAGAAATTCTCTGTCATAAAGACTTGAACCTTTTGATTTGTAGGTGCCCTAAATCTAGAGAGGCATAGCACCATAATTCTTAATTAAACTAATATTCATTCAATCTTAAAGGCACTTGGATTAAGACATTTATGATCACTCATAGTCATAGGTAAGTGGAGGCCTTGTTCCTACTGCTATTCCTAAATTACTTAAAAATTTGTGTTACTAGGGTGTGTTAACCATTCTTCATATATGTTGCATTTACACATGCATGTGGGGGGGCCGGAAAGATAAACAAATATAATAAAAAGGAAAACTCGGTTTAAGCCCCCTATCTAGTGAAGGCACTTAGACTTCTGAAAATTAATTTCACCATGATAATTCTTATTCTTCGAATATCACGCCTTCACATGATTTAACTAGAAACTCTAAGGTCACATACCTAAAAGTGCATTCAAACTTCAAAATGGTTGGTTTCAAACAGTATGAATACTTCAATAGAATCACATCATACGGATAAATGTGTTATGACGGGATCTTGGTACAAGAACACATATTAAAATGAAGATCAACATATACTAATCTTTATCATGCCCACTGCACTTGAAAAGCAGAACTTTGACATTCTGTTACATACGAAAGAGAACGCAAGGTATAAAGTTTGTAACCGAAGCCACATCCATACTATACAGCTTCATTTAGGAAATATCAAAAAGTTCAACTAATGGTTGATCTAAAAGTACCTCCATGCTCTGGAAACTTTTTCAATATGGTGTCTGCAGCCTTCAGTCCCTTCTTATATTGTTTTGTCTCATAAGATTTCTGATTCAAAGTTATAAATAAGAAATTCATTAATGCAAATCCACAGTACTTAGTACAGCAATTTTGAAAAAACAACCCAATAAACAACTAAATGGGCTACAACCCAAACAACAAGTTCAACTTTTGCTATAGTGCATTTCAATTGAAAATGTTTGAAGTCATAATAAGGTAAGGGCATGCTTGTTCAAGTACTTGGTCATGGATTTGGAAAGTAATTTTGGGTTTTTGTATTATTTATTATCAATTGTCCCTAAATCAAGTAGATCACTGCTTTGATTCATGGAAAAGCAAATATAAGGGAAAACAAAATTTGCTGATGTGGATAGGAAAAATGGTCCCTAGCGGTTTATGTGGAAAAAGAACTAAAACTGCTCCAAAACACACCTAACCATATTTTCTAATTAATATCCGAGAGAGAGAAGTGATTCAATCACGTCCTTCTACTCTCTCCTATGCCTCTCTTTGCCCTATAGCTCTTCTCCAACCCAAACAAACAAATAACACCAAAACTAAAAAAAAAGGCAGCAACAATGAAGATTGGCGAGCACTCCATGTAATCCTTTGCCTATGCCAACATGCGCCAGTCCGTTATTTTTACGATCCATAAATTAGCCACCCACGAAGCGCCACCATATCTGCACGACCCATACCCTCTTCGATCGTTGTGCCCTCCTCTCCCACATATAGATATCCCGCCCGCAACCATGACCTCTGTCACTTCAAATCCGACTATTTACTCCTTTCTCCGCCATGGCACCCTGAAAGGCATATGGGTTCTGCCATTTCAATGATATTCGTGTTTGCCAATCTTGAGTTGCTTGAGCAGCACGAAATACTTGCTTTGCTTGATTTCTTGATATGTTTTATTTTCTTATTTGAATTGAATCGAACCGAGCAGTGATCAAAGTTGTTGGCTACACTGATTTCTAATTTTGGGATCTTTTTTAAGAAATAATTGTTTAACATGAATTTTAGGGGTGAAATTATGGTCAGCTGATTTAGTTGGTTGGAGGTTATAATCAGCAGGAGTTAGTATGTGCTATCTTGAAAAAAGATAACTTTTATTTATTTGTTTGATGACACAAAAGGGGAATTATATATTCCACTGTTTTGCCCTAACATAAAGATAATGCATGTGTTTTCAATGTTTGGATCTATCTTATGTAATTTGAACCGATATGTTGAAGAGAACTGCGAAGTAAAATTGATTAGTTTTTGTTGTCTCAATAATGCTCGTTGATGCAAAGATTTAATGATTGCTCGTTTGGGCATAATCATAGAAGCTCATTAAATAAGGGTTGTAGTGTCTTTCATTGCTTACACAATACTACTATGATTTATGCTCCTGATGTTTGACTAACTCGCATGTTCAAAGCAGTTGCATTGAAATAAGCATTGTACTGATGTTGAAAGGATACGCATTGATCTTTCTGTTGAAGTTTAATGTTAATGAAATGGGGCATTTAACTTGTGTTGGAAGGATAGAAGAACAAAATATAGTTATCAAGTCATTGTCATTTTATGCAAAATGCATAGAGAGAGCAAAAAATTTTATCCATTGATTTTTATTTTTATTTTTTACTCTAATCTATTGCAATTGAAATGAGAATTTCAACCTAAAAATGGGGAGTTAGTCTTAATTCAATTTGGCAGTATGTTCACCTCCATTCCACATCCAACTCACTTTTGTCCAATTCCAGAGAAAACTATATCCAATTCCTTTTGGTTGAACATACTTTCACCTTCCTTTTCCATATCCTAAATTAACGAAATAAAGCATGGAAAGTAAGCGAATACTCTTCTATCACCAAATCCTTATCCCTTTTCCACGAAACTAAAGTAAGGAATAAAAAAGAGGAATAGCAAGAACTTGTTGAGCACTATTCACCATTATAAATCTATTTTCCAAAATCATGAATCAATCCAGCCCTAAGGAGCTACTCCCCTTTCACAAGTAGATAGCATACTCAAATTACAATATACACTGGTTCTAACTATAATTGCAAAGCGAAAAACAATCCAATAATCCGAATCTAGTCGAAGTATACTTTCAAATACAGCTAAGTAAATGCAAAACTATCTTCCACCTGAAAGTAAACTGATAGACCAAATTAATGTGCTACTATAAACAAAGATACAACAACAAGCTCTACGGTGCCATTGAAAATGGCCATACAGTCAGAGTAAGCCAACGGCGAACCCAGATTCAAGATTCCCCCTTTTACAAGTACACACAACAATTCGAAACAAATCAAAATGCTACTTCGGCACGAACAAAACCTAACAAATTATCTGAGCTTGACGCAGAAAGAGGATTCAACAGTGACGAAGACAGTCAAATCGAGAGAAATATCGACAGAAAACATAAAAAGGAGGCAGCTTTGGGGGGCGGGGAGCACTCACGACGATGACTTTGAAGAGATTGGCCTCCTTGGACGGGAGATGAGCCCCCGTCGACTTGTTGGACGCCATTATCGGAAACCCTAGAGAGAGAGATGATGATGATGGAGAGATTCTAGAGATTCTAGAGAGGGGGGGTGTTAGGGCTGAGGAGGCGGGGACTGAGTCTTGACCGCTGCTGCTTTGCAATTTGCAACCCTACCCCCCTTTCTCCTTGTGGAGTCGCTGACCCCGGTGACGCCAAAGGAATGAGAGAGAGAGAGAGAGAGAGAGAGAGGTGGTCACGTGCACCGCGGCTGATTATTATTACCCTGTGGTTTTTGTAAATAATGAGAGGATTAAACTTACAATTTATTGGGCACGTGACATGCACGCGGGTAAACTTTCCTCTTTCTTTTAATTTTTCTTTTTTGTTTTCAATCAAAACTTTCTCCAAATGGAGCTTGCCAGCTTGATGCGTAACCTAAATTCATGAAACTAGAGAGAGAGAGAACTGAATTTTTTGCATTCATCACCGGTCTCTTAGTTAAAATTTTTTGGACTGGTCCAGAAATTCAAACTAGAAAATAAAATTCTCAATGCCGAGTTACCTAGATATGCTCTTCGGAAATACGGAGAGTATGTTGTCCCTACTAAAGATAAAAAGCGGATATAGCAATATAAGTACGAAAATAAAATTATAATTTTGTAAATTAATATATAATTTTTGTACTCATAATGTGAAGAGAGAGAAGAAAACACAATAATAAAAAATAAAAATAGTCGTTTTTTATAGGTCCATAGATAAGGAATAGTAATAATAAGAAGGAGAGAGGAATCAAGAATTCATTTCATCAGCTGCCTTAGGCTGTATTTGGATTGAGAGAAAATGGAGGAAAAGAAAAGAAAAGGAAAGGGAAAGAGAAAAGGAAAGAAAATGATATGGAAATTGGTTTTCTTTTTTATGTTTGGTTAGAAAAAAAATGAAGAAGAAAATCCCGAGAAAATTTTAGAAGAAATCAGTTTCTTATGTTTGGCTGCTCAATAGAAAATTAAGAAAAAAATATAATTCTAATTAAACTATAGAAAATTTTAATATTAATTTGCATATTATTAATATAATTTTTAAATAATTAAGCATATAATAACCAAATGATCCAAACTTTTTAAAAGTTAAAAATATCTTGGAACTAAAATTATAAGGAAATTTCTGGAAAAAATTCTCTCCCTTTTCTCTTTTTCTCTCAGGCTGTGTTTGGATTGAGGAAAAATGAAGGAAAAGAAAAGAAAAGGAAAGAGAAAGAGAAAAGGAAAGAAAAGAATATGGAAATTAGTTTCCTCTTTAATGTTTGGCTAGAAATAAAATGAAGAAGAAAATTTCAAGGAAATTTTAGAAAAAAACAGTTTCTTATATTTGGTTGCTCAATAGAAAATTAAAAGAAAAATATAATTCTAATTAAACAATAGAAAATTTTAATGTTAATTTACATATTACTGATATAATTTTTAATTTTTAAATAATTAAGCATATAATAACCAAATGGTCCAAACTACACAAAAGTTAAAAAAAAGTTAAGACTAAAATTACAAGTAAATTTCTGCAAAAAATTATCTCTTTTTTTCTCTCTCTCAACTTTCCTCTTCTTTCATTTTCTCTTGGATTTGAGGAAGAAAAGGAAAAAGAAAAAAAACCTAATACATTTTCTCTCACTTTCTTTCCCTTTTTTGTTCCCTCCGATTTTCTCTCTAACCAAACAGTGGAAGTAACTTTCCTTTTCCTTTTGTTTTCTTTTCCTTTCCTTCATTTTCCCTCAATCCAAACACAGCCTTAATTTTCATTTTCTTTCATTTTCTCTTGGGTTTGAGGAAGAAAAGTAAAAAAGAAAAAAAATCTAATACATTTTCTCTCATTTTCATTCTTTTTTATTTTCTCTCTAATTTTTCCTCTAACCAAACAGTAAAAAGCAACTTTCTCTTTTCTTTTCTTTTCTTTTCCTTCATTTTCCCTCAATCCAAACACAGCTTTAATACAACGATCAACGTCGTACACATGTATGTAGCTTCAGTCGATTCAAACATTAGAATCACTGTTACCACTGGGCTGGGCCTTGCATCATGGTTTGGGCTGCAGGAACCCTCTGATATCTGGGCCTTACGAGATATTAACTGGGCCTACCAGTGTGGACAGTTTTATTTGGCCCAGAGAAACACTCCCATCAACTCCGACCCCGCGCCGCCGCCATCCCACTCCGCGTCTCCGCTTCCTTCTCCAATCCTCTCCTGGCAATACTTTTAGAAAAGTTTTTTTTTGGGTGCGCTTAGTAATTTGGTGGGTGTCCCGCACAAGCACTCTCGCCCAAAACGTGACACACACGGAGAGGAGCAACGAGAACAGCGAAATTTTCAAGCGATGCTCGGCGGCAGATTGGGATCGCTGCTGCTCCGGCGGGGCAAAACCCTAACCCTAGCCTCTCACCTCAGGGGCTCTCCGCCTAGGGTTTCGGATGGACGCTCTCTCGTTTCCTCCTCCTCGGGATTCGCGTCGCGGAGTCGGTGCGGGGAGCCGCCTCTGTCGAGATTCAGCTCTCTATACGGATTTAGAACGATTCCTAAGGTTCGGTTTGATTGCTAATAAGTTATTTTTTGTTCTTTGGTTTGTAGATAAATTTGTTAATTTGTGAGAAAAATGTGTCGTCTCAAAAAAAACCATAACTTGATGAGTTGGTGAATAATGTGAAAAATGAATTGGATTCTTTGATACGTAGGAAAAGTTTACGCTTTTAAATTATTTTTGTAGGACTTTTGGTGGGATTTTAATTACACTAAGGATTTAGTAATGTTAAGTAGAAGTTGAACTTCAATCGGACATGTCACTGTGCCTCTTGAACCTTAATCTCACATGTTATATAGTCTTCATGATAACCAGAAGTATGTTTGAAAGATTGTGTGTATAAAAAAAACATCTTTATTTTAGTTGAAATAATTACATTGGTAGTCGCTCTGAATTATCAATATATATATATATATATATATATATATATATATATATATATATATATATATATATATATATATATTTTTTTTTTTTGTTTTTCACATTTTACTATCACTATTAATCACAAGAACTTTGATCAAGGAAGCTATTAATCATAATGTTCAACCTATAGTACCGATTCAATGCAGAGACAGCTTGCGAGAAAAGCTTGCTCTCCAGAGAGTTCTATGCTGGGTGCAATCTGAGGTAGTAGGTTATTGTAAAACGTTCCAATGATACCTGGCAACGAGGCACCACTTTGACTTAATTACGCCATGCAGGATTATAGGAACCTTCAAACTAACACGAATAGTCATCAATTATCTTCCGAACAAGTCACGTTGAAGCTATACTTCATCTTCTGGTTCTCATTGATATTTTTTTAGTCCAT
Organism: Dracaena cambodiana; assembly: GCA_036321105.1. Classification (NCBI taxonomy): domain Eukaryota; kingdom Viridiplantae; phylum Streptophyta; class Magnoliopsida; order Asparagales; family Asparagaceae; genus Dracaena; species Dracaena cambodiana. The sequence goes on from JAYEPQ010000011.1 coordinate 45,365,025, forward strand.
TGACTATCTAACTCTTTTTTCTTGGCACATATTCTTCACTTAATCATTACGAAATATGCATTCTCCGATTCTCCATGTTTTGTTTAGGGTCGATTTCCGTTCTTCATGAAGTTGCTTATAGTATCACCATTACAGTATTCTGATCGACAAAGAATATAATATATTTATAAATATATGTTGCTATTCCGAGATTATTTGTCAAAAAACCAGCTTGAATCACAAATAATGTCTCTGGTTTGTGCACCTGCCAATATAATTTATTTAGACATCTGCACAAGTTTTTCTTGAGTTTATGGATTTTTATCTGCAGATTTGAAATCATAGGATCATAAAGATGAAATTGGCTGACAAATAACTTGCATGCCCAGAGTTTATTAGGTTCCTGTACGAGGAAAATGTCCACATCTGCAGCACTTTTGAATTCAACCAAGGCAGAAATCGCAAATTCCGGACTGAAACTGCTTGTTGCCAAAGGACCTCATGCTCAGAAGATGGTTGGAATATGGCTTTTTGGTTGTGCTGCTTGGGTTTTCAGTATGGTAGTGCTTGGTGGTGTTACTCGCCTAACTCGATCAGGTTTATCGATGACTGACTGGAAATTTACTGGTAATCTACCACCATTAACAGAGGACGAATGGTTACTTGAATTCGAGAAGTATCAGCAGTCTCCTGAGTACCGGCGGTAAGACTATGGTTACTTTGTCCCTGAGATTACTGACTCTTTAGTCTGGACCAGTCTGTGATTATAGCTCTGGCTTGTACCATCAAATTTGTTATTTAAGTTTTCTCTTGTGGCATGGGGTAATTCTTTCCTAGTATAATTCATACTTATGGATCCAGAAGCAAGATTTTAGTGTATATTAGTCGAAAGGAGCAGTTATATAATCTTCCTTATTGAGACATGCATCTCTTAGAACATCTCTGCATGGTTTATGCAGCAGAGTGCACAGTTAACCAGGAAAACTTCTAAGTCCTGTTGCATTGGATGCTGCTATTATATATTTTTGCGTACATTAATTATCATGAGATATTATTTTCATAACTGGTGCTATCAGATTTGATTAAGAAACCATTTGAAGTTCATTGTTAATTTTTTTTTTTTTTTGTGTATATTTGGATAGAAGAATCAATATTGAAATATGTTAGTTGTTCTTCCCATTTCTAAATGCCGAATACTCCCTTGCCCAGCTTGTACTTTGTCATAACAATTTTCTCTTTAAAGTTCCTTTTTTTTGGGGCGCCACTAGTGCTGTAGGATTGATTTTGTTACATATTTTATTCTTACAGTGTAAATAAAGGAATGAGTATGGAAGATTTTAAATTTATTTATTGGATGGAATATGCACATCGGATGTGGGGGAGGGGATTGGGTATTGTATTTGCTCTGCCTTTTACATATTTTCTTGCAAAAGGATTCATCACTCGTCAACTCGGACTGAGACTTTCTGCTCTCTTTGCACTTGGTGCTGGGCAAGGACTAATTGGTTGGTGGATGGTGAAGAGTGGTCTTGAGGTAAGATACGGCTATTCTTTTACCGAATTACGCATCTGAAATGTCAACTTGCAATTCACTATCTTTTTCCTTTTTTTGTAATAGGAACCAGCTTCAGAATATGTGCAGCCTAGAGTTAGTCCTTACCGCCTGGCAACTCACCTTATATCTGCATTTGTTATATACTCTGGCATCCTGTGGACTGCCCTCTCCGTTGTCATGCCTGAACCACCAAATGGATCAATAGGTTGGGTGCATGGCGCTGCTAAGGTTCGAAAAATGGCACTACCTCTTAGTCTTCTAGTGGGCATTACTGCTCTTTCTGGTGCATTTGTTGCTGGAAATGATGCGGTGAGAATCCCTCAGACTCAGTTGTAGTTTTTATCTAATAAGTAACAAGGAGTTGACATCACTCTCCATGCTAACTCATTCTGCTTTCGTTATGCTATTAGGGCCGTGCTTTTAATACATTCCCTAAGATGGGTGACTTGTGGATTCCTGATGACATTTTCAGCATGGAGCCACTTATTCGTAATTTCTTTGAGAATACATCCATGGTGCAGGTAGTTCTTCGTATGCAGATGTAGTCATCCATATCTGTTCTTTGTTCAGATTATCAGGTTAAGGAGATTTGTTTACAGTACGTAGGAAGATCCTGGATTCTTTAGGTTTATTTTGTTTAAATTTTGTATATATGCTAGAAAGAATGAAGCCTATTATGGTAGGAACTCTTGTCTCTTTTCTGCTAAAATGGTTTTCTTTTAAGTATTGGAACTATATCATTGTCTTTGTTCAGTACTAAACGGCATACAGTAACTATTAGCTTGCAGGCTCAAATGGTCTTTGCTTTATTTTAATCATGAGAGCTTTCTTACATCTTAGCTTGCCTGGAACTTTTCAAAGTAGTCAAGAGCTTCCCTTCTCAAACTCTTTAGTTATATTTAAAAAAGAATATGAAGGAAGATTAGGATAAGGATTTTGTCCGACTCAGAAAGCCCTCTAGAGGCCAACTTACCTCATGCTTTCCAATATTTTTTTGGAGGTTTTGGTCAATTTACGAAGCCAATAAATGCCGTGGTTGGCCATGAACTAGTCCATTCCAGTTATACTGTGAATAATAAACATGTGGCCTTAACCAATCTCTACTCTGCATTTTCATGTGGTCGAACAGTTAGAGGGCTCATTGTACTTCCATATTTGTTTTTTTGAACTCGTTTAGTCAATTAGCTGGCAGTATTCATTCATAAGTGGTCTGAAAACAATTCTCTGATTAAAAAACTTGTTTGGTTGATCAGAAGACAGTGCAATGGTGGATACGATGCTGACTTAGTAAGGTTATACCTAAACACAGATACCAAATAACTGATTTAATAGTATGGCAGTTTTGCACAATATTTCTTGCTTGGTCATTATCCTGATTACTGGATGACTTGGCTGACTGTAGCCGAATATCTAACACAAAATTGTGACTTAATATCAGAAGAGAAATTGTGGCCAAATGCCCTCATGATTTTGGTGGCTGGGAGCTCAACTGTTGTTTCTTGACTTTTATATAGTCTGCCAATGTTGCCGGGGCATGGGCATCTTTGGGTATCAAGGGCAAATTCTTGTTACATCCTCATGAACTTATTGTGTCCCCTTGGATAACATACATGTTCTCATCTAACTGATGCCAAATGGATATCCTTGAATGTTGAGCTTTTAGAGTGGGAATAAGCTCGTTATGTTGAATAGTATTTGATATTCAATCTGATGCAAACTAGTTGGTAATGTTGGCTATTGTGATCCTCACCTGTAGGCTATACTTTTCTTGCTTGACTATGCTTAGGCTAATATCCTAGGCAACTTAGAAAAGCTTCAGCTATCAAAGCAAACTTTTGCTACATCTTTATCAGCCAATGCTTTTAGTATAATTTATTTTTATGAATTGAGCTAGTCAATAAATAAAATGCTTCTTGACCAGTCAGTTCTCATTAGCTGTTCTGATGAACTTCAGATATTTAGCTAATCATATCTGCTATTCCTCTTCTGCCTTGTCACACAGCTCAATCATCGAATTCTTGCAACAACTACATTGATTTCAATTGGCAGCTTGTGGTTGGCAGCACGTAAAATAGAAATGCACCCTGCAGTGAAATCCTTAATTGGAAGTACACTGGGGATGGCAGCATTGCAGGTAGTTATTATCTATGTTGGGTAATCTCTACTATGAACTACTTCTGGAATTTTCTTTTGAATGTTACATCAATTTTTTTCCTAAACTATTTAATATACTATTTTTTATGTCTCTTTTCAAGTGAATTGCCTAACCATTACACCTCCCACCTAGCCGTGTATATATGAGTTTGCTATTTCATTGGGGATATCTTTTGAGTACATCTTGCATTAAGACACGGTCTTTAACTTGGTGCATGAACTCAGAGCAATCCACTATAATGTCCTGTTTTCATCTAATATTATAAATAAATTTCACTTCACTGGTATGAGGAGTAATTTTCACTTTGCATTAAGAGGGTGTTTGGTTACTACTTGCAACTCATAAAGTGGGTGGTTTGCAATTGCTTTTACTGCAAGTGGGGCTTTTCTACTAGTTTGTTGTAGTTGCAATTTTTTATAACTTGCAACCACTTCCACACTTGCAACCACTTATACACTAGCAACAATTACAATTGCGGGGAAATATATATATATATATATATATATATATATATATATATATATATATATATATATATATATATATGTATATATATATATATATATATATAGAGAGAGAGAGAGAGAGAGAGAGAACGGGAAATACACCGGCGGTGAAGGGAGTTTCCTTCACCGCCGCTTAGGTGGCCCAATAAAATTATTACACGTGGTGTCATTTAAGAGAATTTATTTATTTGTTACCTTGAATGACGCCCCGTGTTATAATTTTATTGGGCCACCTAAGCGGCGGTGAAGGAACTCCCTTCATCGCCGGTGTATTTCCGGTTTCCTCATATATATATATATATATATGGGGTATTTACAGGTTTGTTCATTAAATCTTTATAAATTATGATTTAGTCCTCAAAATCTTCATATTTAGGATTTAGTCCCCCAATTCCTCTAAGTTACTACAATTTAGTTCCTCCGTTAGTTTTTCTGTCCAAATAAATGGCAGAATTTAGTTTTTACTTTTTTTAAATAATGAAATGACTCAAATACCCTTATGAAGAGAAAGGGGTGAAGAATAGAGGAGAAGAAGAAGGGGGAAAGCCAATGAATCCAATGAAGAAAAGGAGAAGAGAGGAGGAAGAGAGGAGAGGAAGAATGAAGAAAAGAAAAAGAGAGGATGAAGATGGAAGGAGAAGAGAGGAGGAAGAATGAAGAAATGGAGAAGAGAGGAGGAAGAGGGAAGGAGAAGAGAGGAGGAAGAGAGAAGAAGGAATTAAAGAGGGGTAAAATGGAAAAATCAGGTCAAAAAACAAATTGGGCTAACGGAAGTTAGGAAGGGGGACTAAATTGTAGTAATTTAGAGGATTTGGGGGACTTAATCCTAAATATGAAGATTTGGAGGACTATATATGCTACAACCTACGGCTCTCATTTACAAACAGTAGTTATATTTGCAGCTCTAATTATCACTTACAACTTCCAATCCAAACACAGTAATACGAGTTCTAGCAACTTCGTTTCTAATACTGCAGTTTCACCTAAAATTATACAGATTGCAACTTGCAACACTGTTTGCAAGCATCCAAACGGCCCCTAACAGTGATGCATTCCATAATTGCAGGTCACATTGGGCATCTCGACACTCCTAACTTATGTTCCCGTTTCTCTTGGGTCAGCCCACCAAGCCGGAGCATTGACTTTGCTATCCCTTATGATCCTTCTAGTTCACACCGTGAGGAAGCCGTCTCCAGCAGTTTTGAAATCCCTAGCGTCGCTGCCAAAAATTAAATGCTAATCAGAGTTCCTTGCCGAGGGAAAGAGTCCAGGCCCATGTTTTATCCAGTGAAGCCTAAGTTGATAAAGATCGGAGCATTGCAGTTGGAGCTAGCATGTTTAACTGTGTGGACATGCGAGTCTTGGTCCTTACGAAGGACGATGCTACTATATTGAGGCCGTTGCTGGGGGGAAGAAACTCTATCCTTTCAACTGCAGAGATAATTTCGTGATTGGAGAAAACTTTAATAATCTGTAGCCTGTGGTGGTTTCGTATCTTTGAAGAAGCCACCGGGGTACTGTGGTCCGTATACACACGGTACAACAATGTAGCGCATGAAAATTACAGTTTTTATACTCAAATTCTGAGGTTCTTGCGGCTTATAAGCGTCTGTTATTGGATTTGTGAGTATTTGGTGACAATTTGATTCTTTTACACCGTTTCTGGGTGGTTCTGTTTGGTTTGAAAGAAAGCGAGAACATGAAACCCTAATTTATAATGATACTGATACGGTTTAAATATAGGTATTGAAATATCAAATCCTAATCAGATTATAATTGAATAGTTTAAAAAATTTCCTTTTCTTTTCTCCTTTCTAATTTAGAGAAAATCGGAAACATTAGTTGTACTATGGAATTATTGTAGGAATTTATTAAAATTATTTTTTCCTTATATGGTCCGAATTAATACATGATTAATAAATTATTAAGAATCAGGGGTATTTACAGATCTGTCTCTTAAATCTTTATAAATTATAATTTAGTCTTCCAAATATTCATATTTAGGATTTAGTCTTCCAAATCCTTTAAGTTACTACAATTTAGTCTCCAGTTTATATTTTGGTCTGATTTTTTCGTTTTACCCCTGATTTCCTTCACTTAATTTTCCTTCCCTCTTCCTCTCTCTTCTTAGTTCTTATTGAGTTCCCTTTCTTCTTCTCTTCTCTTTCTATTCACTTATTAGATTCTTTCTCTCTATATTGAGACAAAATGTATTATTCTCCACTAAATGTATTAAACCTAGAAATGAATTTATCCAATATAGAGAAGGAGAACCCAATAAATGAATTTATATTGAGACTTAAATGTTTGATACATTTAGTGGAGAATAATACATTTCAATATAGAGAGCGAGAATCCAATAAATAAATCGAGAGAGATGAGAAGAATAAGGGGGGAACCCAATAAGAACTAAGAAGAGAGGGGAAAAGGGAAGGGGAATTAAGTGAAAGAAATCAGGGGTAAAACGAGAAAATCGGGCCAAAATATAAACTGGGAGACTAAATTGTAGTAATTTAAAGGATTTGGAGGACTAAATCCTAAATATGAAAATTTAGTCTCCCAGTTTATAAAGTTAAGGGACATATCTGTAAATACCCCATATTATTATTATATTACACATGAAAACTACTTGCGTAATAAAAATGTGCACATGAATTGGGACTATAGTGACTTCTTCTAGTATCTACCTTTCAATATTTATCATTTTCTGCCTAATTTTCATATTGGATACAGAGCCAAGGAGGCTCAGAGGCAGCAAAATATATGCACTAGCTGCTCAAATGCAGGGCCGCACCATTTCTCATAATAAATTTTTTGTTTCACGCAGTCAAGATATGTTTCAAATATGAACAAGTAGATTTCATTTTTCATTTTTTTTTTTTTGGCAAATCATAGTCGTAACAGATACACTTTGGAAACAGCAGGAACACAGTGCACAGCCTAAAAGTTTTGACAGTGGAACAAATTCAGTAACTCGGAGGAGGAGTTCAGTCATCGTATATTTTGGTCGGTCTACCCGTCGAGTGTCAGCTGCCCAGGATGCGCATGATGCCCGCTCGCTGCTCGGACGTCAACCTGGTAGGGAACTTCACCTCAAACTTGATCCTCAGGTTGCCCTTCTTCCTGGGCTCCCTCACGACGGGCATTCCCTCGTTGGCAATCACCAGCTCGTACCCGGGGCTCACCACGTCCGTCACCTGGATCGGGAGGTGGCGGCCGTCGAGAGTTCTGAAGTTCAGTGTGGTTCCTGCAAGGGCTTCCGCCAGTGAAATCTTCTGGTTGACGACTAGATCGTTGCCGTCCCTCTTGTAAAGGTCGTGAGGCTTCTCATCGATTACAAAGACGAGGTCAGCCGGAAGCTGGCCCTGCTGCTCGTTCCCTTTATCTGGGAAAGTGATCTTAGTTCCTCTCTTCCATCCAGGCTTCACATCAACCGTCAGTATCTCCGACTCAGGTACCAGTCGTCTGTAAAAGTTTTATACTGGGTTAATTTTTTTTTTGCCATTTTTATGCAACAATGGCTGTTTCGAGACTACAACAATGGAATGAATAAGACTACAAATTCACACGAAAAAAAAATAAAAAATCCACTTTGTCACCAGCTGATGGAAGCAAAATTCTTCTCAGGTTCAAACTCTAAAATGGAACAGTCAAAAACTAGGAACCTAGTTTAGTCGATTATAGAATGTTAGCATACATAACCGAACTAACTAACTAACAATGCAGTTCCAGCTCAGTTCCCCATCACGATTTTGAAGTGAACTCGGACTGAGCTAGCTTCAATATTTGACGCTCATAATAATAATAATTTGATTGAAATTTCATGCTTCCCTCTTTATCTTGCTACTAGCTAGCCTATTACATATATTATCGACTGTATTAGAAAAAAGTATTGGAGGCATCAAGCCTCAGATACTTGGCAGTACAAGGGCGTATAATATGAAACGGACATTCTGACATAGCAAATCCTTCTAAAACGAAGGATAATGGGATAGACGACAGGCATATATATAAACATTTGTAGACACACCAAGGCATCTAATGATCAGTACTCGTTAAGGCCATGCTTTATCAAAAGCAAAATAACTACACAATGATTGTCTTTGATACTCTTAAGCTCAAAGAAAATAAAGCTATACCAAAGTCCAATTCGATATCCAATCATATTATGATCCAACCCGTATCAGAGTAGGGATGAGAATGGGTGAGTCCAAGGGCCAATTTTTGGTCCGTTCTATCCAAAATTTTGAATTAGAAAAAAGAAATTTTTATTTTTAATTCAAAATTTTGAATAAGACATGCCAAAAATTAGCCTATATACCTACCTATTTCTATCCCTATATCAGAGGAACCTTTTATGACTATCTAAGCTAGATATGGCCCTAGCATATCTGACACACATCTTTAAATAATAAATGTAAGATACCATTGATACACAATCTTTCAATTCTTTGAAAAATGACAAAACGGTGAGTTACGTGTGCATCCAATACATGTCGGGCAAGTAACGTTCACGATGTATAGGGGATTCACTTTAAAGTGGCTGTGCTTCATAGCTCGGACACCAAGTTTATATCTGCTACACAATTACAAAATAAAATCCTTGAAACACGATTAATAATTGACGATCTTTCTAAGGTTGTCGTGCTGAAGGACGTTAACTGGTTTCCATCAGTCAATTTGCCAAACCTGTCACTGTTCTAATTCAGACCTTGGCCATGCTTAATAACTCGATTTGGTAAACTTGTAAGTGTCCTTCTTTGCTTACCCTATCTAGACTACTTTGTCAACTCTCAGATTTCAACAGGAGTAAACCTAATCCTTTTCAACCTGTAGATGATAGACAACCCAGCCACACACTATCGAGTTTGATTTGGCACAGAAAAACAAAGGAAAATACTACATTTTACTTCAAGTGAAATGTATATGAACACAAAAAGGTAAATATGGATGATCGAAAGATTTAAGCATAAAAGTAAAATTCTAACGCAAATAGTGAGGAAAATTATTTATGATACGAAGACTAAAACATTAAAAAAAAAATACGAAGAACTTGTTTCCTAGATCTATCTAGCAAAATTCGTGTGGAAATATAAATATATTCTAAGTAGATCCTTTCTTTGAAAAAAAAAAAAATTCTCAGTAGATCTTTAGTAACACGAATTTTTTTAGAGATATTAGGACTAGGGTGGAGAGTTGAACCAATAATTATCTTTCTTCGTCATCAATTAAATCATTGTTTGCAACCCAGGATTCAATTTTAAGTGTAGGACAGAGAGAAAAAGATTCAAAGGAACGTGATAAGATAGATCAAATTTAATTTATCACAACGCAAAAGAAGAAGAAGAAGAAAGAAAAAAGACATTTAAAAAAAAAAAAAGGTTCCCCTCTCCCCCCTCCTATAATATACAATTTAGAGGTTTCTTTTATGCCTTTCCTTTATTATTATTATTATTTTTTTTTTATCTCTCTCATATTAATCTTATGGAGTCAACATAATTTCAGTCAACTGAAATTTTGAGATTTCTTTTCCTTCTTTTATTTTCATTATGGCTTTTGATATTTGTTGATGTACACGTTGATAAGTTTTTTTTTTCTTCTTTTTTTACATATTTGTTTCAATTTTAATGTACATGTCGGAGAGTGTCTAGACACGTGCCATACACGGTTGTGTGTCATGCCGACACGTGCCTGATATGCTGAAATTCCTTAAATAGGTGTGCCCTCCATATCATAGAAGAATACACTATGAAGATCAAACGGACATCTTCAAGATTACATGTTTGGTAACTTTTAAATTAAAAGAGAAAGGAAATACATAACTAACAGTAAGTATCAATGAGAGTCATACCCATTTGGCTTGAGGACGTTTCGAGATATCTTCATCTTTCTTGTTGACCCAGTGTAGAGCTCTTCAAGGCTGCACGCCAACTTGCTTTCCACTGCCGGTGCTTTCCGAGGCTGCCCTCCCCCAACGGCCCTACCACCGTCATTGCACGAGCGGAAGCCATTTCCTCCTCCCCCACCAAGCCCACCAAACATCCCCTCCGCATCCGATTGAAACCTCATGGACTTTGCTCGTCCCATGGATGCAAACTCAAAGGGACTGCTCCCGAAGAACTCGGAAAATATATCTTCTGCATTGCGAGGATTGAAATGGAAATCACCGCCACCGCTTGTACCACCACCACCTGAACCCGGAGGCGGCATGCCCTTTAACCCATCGTCTCCGTACTGATCGTACACTTGCCTCCTCTGAGGGTCACTTAAGACCTGGGAAACGCAAAAGGGAGGAAAAGGTTGACAATTATACAAAAGAATCTGAAATTACTCTATGTGCAAGAAAATTCCTTATGATTCTTTTAAAATCAAAGAACCCAAATCATCACATTCATATCAAATTCCTAGAACTTCTATTTTATCCACATTTCTAGCAATCTAACTTCTATTAAATCAAGAACCAGATGCATTTACTCTCCCCATCAGCAAGGTTCACAAAATTAAGGGAAACAAATAGTCATAAATTGGGTTTTTGTTCTTCTATTTGCATTTGTATTGTATTCATAAATTAACCAAGAATCTTAGTAAATTGGAAAAATAAAATAAAATAATCCCATCAAAATTACAACATTTCATATTCTTGTTCCAATGGTTCACCCTTATCATCATTCATCACAAAAGATCAAATTTTTACTGCAAAGACCAACAAAAGGAATGAAATTGCTTCTATCCAGAGCAATAATAACATAATGTATACCAAATCAAAACAAAAAAAAAAAAAAAAAAAAAAGAAAAAAAAAAAAATAGAAAAGAGCTCACGTCATAGGCTTCAGAGATCTCTTTGAATTTGGCCTCCGCCTCCTTCTTGTTGTTGGGATTCTTATCAGGATGCCATTTCATCGCCAATTTCCTGTACGCCTTCTTGAGATCCTCGTCGCTCGCTCCCTTGTCGACCTTCAACACTTTGTAATGATCCACTCCCATTTTATTTCCCCTCAAAAATTTGATTTTTATCAAATTTTTTTTGTTAATTTTTCTTTTCTTGGGTTTCCTTTTCTTTTCTCAGTTTGTTCCCCAAAAGTTTATCTATGTCGATTCGAGGGGAATATTGAGAGAAAAGAAAGAGAAATTTGGGAGAGGAGAAAGAGAAAGAGAGGATCTTTGAAATTTTTGATTTTTTTTTTTTTTAAATTGGAAACAAAAAAAAAAATGGCGGAGAATAGAAATAGAATATTTTGCGGACGGATCCAGACTGGATCCGACCCGATTGTCCCGGAGATACGTTAAATTTACAGACGCGCTTGAAATTACTAAATCACCCTCCCTCGTCTACTTTTGAAATAAAATTATTTTGAGACCTCAAAAAAAAAAAAAAATCCACAGTTTTTTTTTTAAGAACTAAAGAATAGCATAATCATATTTGTAACCATTATCGTTAATATTTTTTTTTTTTTTTTGTAATCCTATCTATACTATAGAACCGGACACGAGAGTTTCCTCTCAAATGAAAAGATTTGATACAATTACAAATATTGATTAATGAGATTTATTGATATTTGAGAGTAAAATGTCTTACTAACTAGATATTACAATTGTAGGAAATAAAAAATTGAAACAATCAGTGCTAGACGCCTGAGAGAGCATATCAAAGAGTGCCTCAGTGTGCATCTCCCAAGCAAGCATGTCCTTGATGCGTGCATATTCAAGAGCACGCATATCCAGGAGCGTGCATCCTAGGCATGAGCATGCCTCCTAGGCGCGTGCATCCTTGGCACGCGCTTCTTAGGCGAGTTTTGTATGCAATGAAAATATAAATAGTACAGCCTAAGAAGCGACGCGCCAGCATGTGCCCAAGCAAGTGCACACCACGAATCAGTGCGCTCATCACTGGGAGTACGCTCAAGCAGGCGGGCGGCATAGACTCTCACCCCTCGTTGGGCACCCTGCGCATGCCGAGGAGGGCGCGAGGCATGCGCTAGTGATTGCATGCGTTAAGGATTGTACATGTATCGAAAATCGTACACGCGCTTACGATCGCACACGCCCAGGGTCGCGTGCGCCCAGCACTGAGCATGCATACATGGTCACATGCGCCCTAGTGTGTGGCGATAAGGGACGCGCTTTCTGGCTAGGAGCGCGATAGACGAGGACCGCATGCCCAGAGACGCGCACCCTAGTGTGCGCACGATCGGGACGTGCACCCCAGGCATGTGCGACCTCGGGCAAGCTTTGCGCTCCCGAGAGTGTGCATCCTTAGCGCACGCCCAGGAGCTCGCTCTTAGATAGGCGCACAGACTTTGCCAGTAACACATATTGCAATGCTAACTCCCCACGACTCATAACATGATGCTCCAATTACAGAGAAAATAAGGGAGGAGATACATGAGCGGTTACGCTTGCTAATGGTTATAAATAGCTTACTCCATATGCAAAGAAAAAAAAAAAAGAGGAAATGGGAAGGAAAGAAGGATTAACCAAGAAATTCAATATCCAAAAAAGGGAGAGAGGCAAAAAATCCAAAATGCAAAGGATTTTAACGAATAAGGAGTTCACATAGGCCACAAGAAAGAACTCTAGCGTTCCTACTTTTCTCTCAAGTAAAATCTTGAAATTGGATCAGCAGAAACTAACGAGTGGTCAGCTTATCAACGGAAGATAGTAGGAACCTTTCATCACTGTCCAAGAGAGTCCACAAGAACACAAAAAGAAAAGAGTTATTTCTTTTCCTCCCATGCAATCCGAAATTATGAATTATAGTTGTAATCCAAAATTAAGAATTATAGTTTTTTTTTATTTGCTGTAATTAATTTCTAAGTGGAAAAGAAAAGCATCAATTTTGGACATACAACAATTACTATCTCATTACCAAAATCAATATAGAATACATATGAAGAGAGTTATAAAGTTTGAACTTTTTTTTTAACCTAATCATAAGTCCATTGTGATAAAAAGAGATTGGTTCCGATATCTCAAATATCACATGTTCAGAAAAAAAAAATACTATAAACTTATTATACAAGATAAATTTAAAAAAAGAACCAATTATAGAAATTATTGAATATATACAAATTTAACACGTGATATTCTATAAATAGTATAATACTACATAAAACTTTATAAGTACATATAGCTAATGGTTAAGATTATCCATATATATTCTCTATATTGGGATTCAGGGGTGTTTCCCAAGCAACTTCTTACAATATATATATATATATATATATATATATATATATATATATATATATATATATATATATATATATATATATATATATATATATATATATATATATATATATATATATATATTTTTAAGAAAAATGGAAATGAGCTGACAGCTCACGCAAGTTATCTGAACTGCAGTTCATTTTCAATATCTCTAATAATATTTTTAAAAAAATTTCTTTTGGATTATGATCTCGACCCCTTAAGATTCACTCATACTCAATTTCTTGGATTTTAGTTTTGATTTGGTACTCCATCAAGTTAACACAAAATTAACGGTTTTCAATGAATAAAACATTTTGTATGCACTTGATGAAAGGATAAATGAACTCCAGAATTTATGAAATTTAATTTGAAAGAAGATAAATAGGTGTAGATAGTAATTTAAAAAAAATGAAAAAAAATCATTGAATCATTGTAGTTTTGCCGCTAGCTCACGTAACTTTTCTTGAGCTGGCGGCTCACCTATAGTAATCTCTCTCTCTCTATATATATATATATATATGCTAATCTTTTACTATTATTACATACTACGAAATTCCTTACACCTAAAAATAAGGAAAATCAAAACTCAGGTGGTGCAATATGCAAATAGAACATTTCTGGTGGCAGTTCTGCAAAAAATAAAATATATAATAAAGGTCACTTGGTAATTTTCTCATTTTTTCTTTTAAATAGAAACCATATCACATAATCTAAAAGAGAGACAGAGAAGCCCTCTGATGGCTGCAGCTCTCTTCTCTTCTCCTCCCTTTCTCTCCCCCCTCCCCACAAACCTCCCCAACATTGGGTACTCTCTCTCTCTTCTGGGTCTGTCAAATTTCTCAAAAAAGTTCCTTTTTTTGCCTGATTTTTCTGTGTTAATTTCTTTGCAGAGAGCATCAATTTGGTCCATCAAGGAGGAGAAGAAGAGAATGCAGTCAGTTTTCTAAGAGTAGTCTTGTCATCGCCTCCTCGTCTTCGATGCCTGGGTCGTCGAAAACCTTTCAGAGGAGGGATTTGGTTCTCTTTGGCGTCTCAACCTCTGCTGCTGTCTTGTTCCCCTCTCAAGGTAATTCAAAAGAGAAATCTTTAATTTACATTGAATTTTACAATTTTGATTTTTTTTCCCTTAAAACCCTAATTAAGCTCTGATGTCATGTTTCTGTTAGAAAATTGTTGTGATGAATTAAATTGTAGTTTAAATTTTTCTCTGGGAGGGAAATAAATAAAATAAAAATTGAACTTGTAATTGTTGGCTGTTAAAGATTTGAAAAATCGCAACTTGGTAATTGGGTGCTGATGCCGTCAAGGACAATATATGGAGATAGAGGGATTAAGTTTATAGACAATTGCGTTGATGCCTGTAGGTGTTGAAGGTTCTTGGTGATACAATTCGATTTGCTTGTTATGGTCAGGTATTTTTATGTGAAAACCTAATACCCAAATAGGATTCACTAATAAGGGAAAAGAGAGTAAAAATTGACGAGAGATTTATTGTTTGGGATGCCATGTTCAAGTCGATAAACAACCTTTAGGAAGTCCAGTTGCAGTTAGGGATTATAAGGCTGGATGAAATTTTGATTATGACCCTTAATGGGCTTGCGATATTGGGATCCTTGTGCGTTGTGCTGCCTCATTTACCTTTATATATATATATATATATATATATATATATATATATATATATATATATATATATATATATATATATATATATATATATATGTATTATAACAAATTTAAAATGGTTGCTTAACTAGATTTTAGTAGAAGCTTCCATGTTTTATGTGGGTGTGCTTCTGATCAATGGTAACAAACTTGAATGGCACGGAACAAAATTCTGCAATGTAAATGCTCAATCTTGAGATGAAACAAGTAAGAACTAGTTCTGCTGCATATAGTCGAATCCATGAAGAGAATCTAGATAAACAATGGTTGAGATTTAACATTGAATTGGGTGGCCTTGCAACTAACTTAAACAGCTGTATGGTGCTAAACTCAAACTCAACTTGAGGACCGAACCTACTGCAGCTTGACATTTGCAATTAACAAATAAGTCACCTTTTCAAGCTTCCTGAGGTAATATATTTCGTAATTTCTTTGGTGACGTGAAAACAGAGTTGGCTGAAGAAGAATGTTTGTTTTGCATCCCAATCTATCCATAGTTCGAACCATGAACAAGATTGAAGAAGGTCAGGCTGCTAACACCAGACTATGTCCACCTATATGGACAGTGGACAGAGTTTAAAAATTAAGCTTATCAACAACCATATGGCAAGTTGAAATTGTTATGAACAACTTTTTTGTGGAGGTTGTGGTTTCTAACGAATCTTCATAAAATTGTTTCTTTTGATGTAATTGCATTATATAAATATAATCTGCGAGATTTATATATCTTAACCAATTTGTTCTTAGATATATGCGCCCCAAGTCTAAATATTGTGGTCACCGATGACATTATATAAATGAGAATAAAAATGGCCCTCATGTTATCTCTGTCTAAATAGGACATCTTAGCCCTCTCTTTTCTTTTTAATTTCAAGAAATAACCTCTCATCTCTTACTTCCTCTATTTTCTCTCTCTCACTTTACTCCTTATATGATAAAATAAGAACTATTGCAGTAGAAAATAGAAGTAGTGGAAGATGAAGGGAGAATATTTAACTTGGTAGCTTGGGTATTTTGGGGTTTAAGGGAAGACAATTATCTCATTATTTTCCTCTAAAGCCCCTTAGATCTCAATTTTTAATGTATACTCCCCAGACATATAAATGCGCGCCCAAAATACACCTTTTATTGCAAATGGAATAAAAAGAGAATATAGATTTTATTAAATAAATGAAATGAAATGGGACTGTCTTCCTATATTAGGTTATATGATATATTATAGCCCTTTAATTTCCAAAATACTTTTGCTATATAATTAAATAACCATCTTCTATGTCCTCCTCTATCTCTCTTTAAAAAGAAGTCATCCCTTATTTTCTCACTACATAGGGAAGAAGACAAAAGAGAAAGAAGAATTATATGTATAAAGATGAGGAAATGGAGAGAAAGAAGAAACTAGAAGGTTCAAATTAATTTTTATTTCAAGAGAGAAGAAGAAAATGGAGGATGAAAGTTGAAAGGAATGATGATGTTTTCGAAAAATTAAAAATAGAGAGAGAGGTAAAATGTGTTATTTAATCTTACATAACATGAGGGACATTTTAAGTGTCACATGTTACAGAGGTTTTGTGTGTCTGAATGTAGATACTTGAGGGAATATATCTAAAGATATAAAATTTGGGGTGTATGTAAAAAAAAAAAAAAAAAAACTAAAAGAAAGAGAGAATATTTACTTTTTATTCCATTTTCTTAACAAAAAGGGTATTTTGAATGTCACTTTCGTGATTTTGAGGGGTATATATCTAAATGTTGAGATTTGGTATGCTTATATTACCTAAATATCTAAGATTTGGGGAGCATGTATCTAAAAGAACCTGAATCACATCTGAAAATTGTTCTCTAATAGACTCTTCAATCACAATTAAAATTTAATGTACTAATCAATGTATACTTATACCCTCTGTATCATCTGTGTACTCTTATACCTATGTTTTTTTCAGTTTAGCATTTAAACCTGTTATATTGTTTCTTCAATTTTTCTGTAGATTTACGAGCCAAGGCTGAGTTGAATGAAGATGCAAAATTGGCTCTACTAGTTGATGACATAAATGCATATTCTTTCCTATATCCTATTGAGTTACCTGCAAAGAAATTTACCTTCAAATGGTAATTCATGCTCTTCTGCCATATTTAAAAGCTCATATTTTCTTTTAGTTAATTTTTATTTAGTTTTGTTAAGGTCTTGATAAGTTAGCTAGAAAATGAAACATATAATTTGTCTCGAACAACGTAGTTTTTCAAACGTATAAATCAAACAGATCCCTCACCTCATTCTGTGATCTTAGAAGTATTGGAAATACTTTAGCTGCACTTTCAATCCCAATTTTTTTTGTACAAGGGAACATAGTAATGCTTACAATATGCAATAAAATCAAAGGTGTGGTTTATTAGTATAGTTGCTTCTTAAGAATTTTGACACAGCAGAAAATACTCAAGCTCTGCTAATATGATTTCAATTTGCTCTCATGTTTATATTGTCTAGCTAGATATACATGTGTCATAATTTATACATGGTATAAGATTAACAGGTTTTGGAATGGAAGTTATTAAATCGCATGGCTTAGTTAGGATCTTAGGGATATCCACATTCGTACTTTTGAGGACCCGAAAGTCGTCTAATCCTTCTTGACGATGCCTAATATATATATTGATATAAACTTCTTATTGGATTGTTTGATAATAACCTTAAGATATGATCGAGCCGCCACGAGGCGCTTTCTCGCTAACTAGGGTAAAGCCCTTATCCTACTCACGAACCCGAACTTAAACTGGAGACCTAACTAAAGTCAGACTAGTGTGGACCTAGTCCCGTGCCTAGCAGGACTAAGCCTTTGTCCCACACCCGATGTGGGAGTACACCCACAGTACAAAACTGACCACACCTGCTGCCCCATGGGCACTGGTTGGTGGGGCTCCGAGTCTACCCGCAATTGCGAGGGTGAGAGGTTACGATTTTTGGTTTAGATTTGCAGTCCATTAATGGGTGCGGTCCAACATCTAGTCCAACATACTCTCTCACAGAGGGATTGCATGTAAGCACTCTTTAATCCTGGTTTTGAATTATTACTATACTGTATTTAATTATTCTTCTAAATGTTGTGTGATTGTTAAGGCAAAACTTGCACTTTTAGGGATCTAGTACTACAATTTACAAATGGTATACAAATGAAGAAGAGTATGGAGAAGCATCGTAGAACGCGTAAACGTAAAGATGTATTCTTTCATATGCTAGACTCAGTCAATATTTTATGCTATCATATTTTCTAATCCCTTGAGAGAAGCATATATGACCAGAAGCAAGTCAACCGGTAAGGTCTACATTTCGTCAAGCGAAGTTTTGGACACTGATTCTTTACAGTGGAATGTATTGGTAGTCTTTCTTTTGCACTCAAGTCATTTCTAATCAGAATTAATAGTTTTCCCAATCGTTATCCATCTGGCTTTCAATATTCATGACCTCTCTAATGTAAAAGTCAAAGTAGTGTTCATCAATCCGATAGTCCTGATATAGTCGAAACCGATCAAGGACACAATGAGTGCATGCCTGCATAGGAAACAAGTTACTAATTTTAACGTTACTCACAAAACAAATCAGGGATCAATTCATTTTCCTCAGTTAGTGGTCGACAGGCTTTCTATAATATAACACACCTTACGATAGGGAGAACTTACCATGAGAGTGTCTGATCTCTAATCATAAACTTGTTCAAGCATACAACATACAATCTAGGAGTCTCCACTTTTTCATAACCATAACACAATGTGAACTCAGCTTGCCTCATTAGTAGGTTATACAAATATAGGCAATCTGTTCGATCACATTGCAGTTATATACCCTGTTAGATTTAATCTTGATCCGATCAAGTTAATGCATATTATGTCCTATCAAATGTTTTTCAGTTAATCACATGAACAAAGCGACACATCTTATATTTGCTCGCCTAAATGGTGCCAAAGGCCCTCATGTGAGAAAGCTGGTCTCAACCTGTTTAAGATAAATTTCAAGTGTACTCGTTGAAATTTGTCTTGTTTAGAGTCCATATGGTTTTAAACTCATGATTAGAATTAGAATTAGTAGGTGATTCCTAATAGGATATAAATTAGTTTGGTTTGATTAGTATCCAAGATGAATCCAAATCATATTCGGATTAAGATAAATATGAGTTTAGTTAGATTTCTAATAGGATTCCTATAGAAACTTGTATCCGATTTGGGACTATAAATATGTTGCTTGTAACCCTAAGACATGACTTTTGTATGTCTTTTGCATAGTTTTGGTATGACATTAGCATAGCATTACTATAGCATTGAGAGCTTTTGTATTAGAAACAGAAGAAGGATTATTTTGGGGAGATTTGAGAGTCAATTTTATGAGAGTTCCAATTTGTGAGATCCAGGAATTTATAGTCTTTGATATCATCATCAAGTAGTAAAGATCTGAGTGGTCGGCTGCCTATGGATGCATGACTTACTCGGAATAACATTAAATCTTGGTTATCTCTCTTTTTGATCTCCCTACTTGTATTTTCTCCTATTTTTATATTTTATTTGAATATCTTAATATCTAGTTTGGTGGATCTTAATCCTAATTTTAATCTATTTTCTTTTGCACTGCGCAACAAGTGTTCTCAACGTTTATACTTTCAACATGTGGTATCAGAGCCATTTGATACTATCTTGTCCCCTTTGATTCGCAACACTCATAATGTAAACATTCATTAATATAATAATATACATCAATAATATGGAGAATCAAATATGTCACTATCTCAAATGATAATAATAGTAAACAACGTAGATCCAAAAATCACAGAAGTAGTCTCATATGCCCAAAGACATCAAGTCTCAAATCACCGCCTACGTAGGCCTAAAGCTTTTATATGAGTCCGAAAGATCTCAACCTATAAAGGCTTAGTCAATAGATCCATGACCATATGATCTGTGGGGTATTCTTTGAGACTACTTATACTGTTTTTGTACAAAGCAATACTTAATCTCTATGTGTTTTCTTCCCATAATAACTTTCGATTATTCGAGAAAGCTATTGCAAACATGCTATTCGAATACAATCTAACTAGATCACCAGCATGTGGTGATACACCTTTATCTAGCAGAAATCATCGCAACCAGAGAGCCTCATGTGCCACGGTGGAAGCAACAATATGCTCCGACTCCATGGTTGACAATACTACTGCAGTATGCTTCTTGCTACACAAGGAGATTACATCACATCCAGGCAAGAATGTGCAAACAAATATGGACATGCACTCATCAAAATCACCTGCTCAATCTATGTCTGAGTATCCTAAGCCAAAAAATCAGATCCATCATAGCATAAGACTAAATCGAAAGTTCTCTTGAGATATCTCATGACCTTCTTGACTGCTAACAAGTGAGCATCCCTGAAATTTGGTTAGTATCGAATCTACAAGCTAAAAATAGAACAGATATCATGACAAGTGCACATCATAACACACATCAAGCTGCTCATCTTAGGAATATTCATATTATAGGTACATATACTTCTTTAATGTTCACTGAGGCCTTCATCTCAATATGCTAAACAATTCCTTCCAATGCCCTAACTTTTTTTTCCACACCTTCTTGTGGACTGACTTGGTCTTGAATCTATTCTTTAGTTACTGGTTATTTCTAGCTACTAGCCTACTGCATCTGTCTTTTTTATCTACATGTCAAACAATCAAATTGCAAAAACTTTATTTTTTTTGTAGTCCATTCAATAGCATACCTATTGAAGAAATATTAACCTGATCAATCATTTTTAAATTCTTAGGGTGGAGTCCAGAAAGCCGGAAAGATATTCATCTGCTGCACCACTATCACGTAAGTTGTATCCATATTTATGTTTAAATTGTGCTGTAAATGTTTAATCTGAGAAACTGTCATAGATATTCAAGCAATTGCCTCAACATCTTCCATCGTAACGAAGCAAACTGTTATAGATATTCAAGCAATTGCTTCAGTAATTTCTTTCAATGTCTAATTATTTCATTTTAATAAAAATGGACCATGGTCACTAAAAAGGTACATTTTGAACAGCTAATGCACGGCAACGCATTGTCTCTGAGCGTGTTGACATCTTCAACAATCTTGTCATCTCCGTTTCGGTAACTTTGATGTAACTATGCAATCTCCCATTAATAGTTTAAAAAATTCCATTTGTGTGACGTGTCATTTTGCAAAACCATTTATTCCTTACTGCTGACATGGAAGAAAGCTCCTCGAGGATTTAAAGACTAAAGCCAGAAATTACTTATATGGCCTGTTGCTTTTCACCCGTCAAGTGCTTCTCTTCTGATTTGATACAAATATCTGTACAGTTCAAACTTAATAATTTCTGTTTTCTTTGTGCAGATTGGTCCTCCCAATTCTCGATTTCTAGCTTCAACCGACAAGAACATGTGGAAGGCAAAAGATGTTGCTGATTCTGTTTTATCCGATAAGTCAGCACTGGTACTTGCTCCATCATTTTGAAATTAAAAAAAAAATGTAGAATTTACTGAAATGTTTGTCTTGTATGAATTTATAAACCCACTTGTTATCGTTTATTTAAAAGAATCAAATCCTCATTATTAATTAATTCAGAATGTAGAAACTCTGGTAGCTAGTTGAGCAAGTTGGTAAGGGTGCTTGACTGTGACGATAAAGGATAATGGATGACGGATCAAGGAGTGCAAAATATAGAGCACCAGTAGCTGCATGGCATCAGACGAGGATGGATTCACTTGGGTTTGTGCATAGTACATTGAAGATCTGATCTGTGAAGACTGATACATGTATGAAGGTAGATGAGGGACTGGAAATAGGCATTCATATTTGGTCCCACACAGGTGGGTGCTTTTATGAATTAGAAGAAACGGAGTCTCTAGTGAATTGCATGGGGCATCTACTTTTGCATAATGTAATGAGGAAACTGATGCATGATGTTGGATTTTCGATCTTTATATTGTTATATGAAAGCATGTCTGAAATATGAAGGAAGTCATCACAATGAAGCGAACTATTTTGCTTATCCTATTTTAGGTCTAACAGCCCACAAGGTACCCAGTTCATCGGTTCGCTGATTTGAGAGGAGTTGTTTAATGGAAACCATAAACTAAGTGAGATAAAGAATTTCCATCTATCTTTATGCAGCGCCATTTATTTTTTTAAAACTCCACAATTAAATGTGCACCCGCATAGTGGGATTTGAACTTGGGTTGATTCGGTACCATACCGAAATCCCTGTCACTGCACCAAAACTCAGAAGTTGCAGTGAGGATTGAAGGAAATTATTTTGTATTTTTAACATGAAGATTTGTGCTCAGTGAGAATTTGATAGGCACATAGTTACTATAGAGGAGGCACAATACATAAACATTTGAGAACATGTATTCTTGTAATGCTATCTGGATAGTTCATTTTTGTTTCAAACTTGCATTGTGCAGATTCTGCACTAGGTAGGAATAGCCCTTAAATGTTACTTAGACTAAAATATATTTTCTTGCAGCCTGTAACTACAGACCAGCGCATGGTTGAGAGTTCTGTACTCGATGCACATTCAAGCAAAGTAAGCCCAAATACTTGTACTTATTCTGTTGTCAGATACCATTCCTCTGCATCGATTTTGTAGCAATAGATTTATGTAAATACTAGATTTTGTTCTAAAGGTTGATGGTGAACTTTATTGGTATTACGAGTATCTTGTTCGAAAATCACCTACAAAAGCTGTAAGTTTTCTGCTTTGTACTCCCAAGGAGCAATTTTCTTTTAGCAAGAAATATAAATACTTTGCATATGCTCCGAGTTATTCTTAACATTGTCTATGTGCTCTGTGTCAGGCTCAAGAATCAAACCTTTATCGGCACAATGTGGCTTCAACTGCAGAGCGAGATGGTTCTTCCTCTCCTGAAATTTTTTCCCTCACCAAACTTGATATCAACTGATGAATTTAAAATGCAATGTTTATTTATTCATTCTGTTGAATTTGAGATGCAATTTTTATTTATTCATCTGATTTTAAATAATGCTACTTCTTGCAGGGTATTTGTACTCTTTAAATGCTTCAACTCTCAGCAAGAAATGGGATTATGTAAGCCCTTGTAGCCTTCGATTATCACTTTATGTTTCTTTTAGATGAGTGATTATGTGATTTCTTTTAATGTGGTCACTAGTAGAATGAAAAGAGTCCTTAACACTTGAAACTTCTACCGATATGTATTGCTCCGTTTGCGATTTTTATTGCATGTTAGTGTTCTTTCAATATGATCCCAAAATTCTGCCATGATCCCCCACATAGCAAGAAGTTTAGGCTCGGTTTGGAGATGAAGTTAACTTACCTCCATTTATCTCATGCCTTATCTCTATGCAATCCAAGACACACCACAAACCGGGTTCAAAAAACTAGAGTTTGAGCATTGCAAAGCGGAGTTTGCACATCTATACCTTCGCTAAAAATATGTCAATTTTGGTCAAGTTTGTCAAAATGACAAGCATTAGTAGGCACTAAAAAAAAGGAACAATTAGCTGAAACAAGAGTGCCAGTTACCCGTGTCTGGAAGAGCCCACCCAGGAGCGCACCTAGAGGCGTGCACTGAGGAACAATGCGCTTGGGCACCGAGGAACGCGTGCCTCTCAGGCGAGCTCATCCTAGATGCGCGTATGCCCAGAAGCACGCATGCCCAAGAGCGCGCGCCTCCTTGGTGCGCGCCTCCTTGGCCCGTGCTCAAGAGGAGGCGAGCTCTATAGACGATGAAAATATAAATAACGAGCCTAGGAAGCGATGCGGGACTGAACTAGCTCTGTGCTTGTCCAAATAGATGTGTACGCGTTCAAACAGGTGCGTGCCACGAATCAGTGCGCATACTATTGGGCGTATGCTCAAGTGGACAGGCAGCACAGACCTGCACCCCTCATTGGGCACCCCACGCATGCTGAGGAGGGCACGGGACAGCACCTCAGGTCCTCATACGCGCCAAGGATTGTGCGCGTTTGGGCTTGCACATGCACTAAAAATCGCGCACGCACTTAGGATCACGCACGCCCAGGGTCGCACGCGCACACAGGGCCATGCACGCCTGAGTGCAATGTTTAAAATAACGGCAATGGTAACATAACGTTTTGCCTCTATTGGGTTATATCACATATAATGTAACACATAACACATGCTATGCAATTTTCTATTTATTTAATAAAAATAAATATAAAACTATATAAAATAATTGGGGTCTTTACATATCTGTCTCTTAAATGTTTAAAAATTAGAATTTAGTCAATCAAATCTTCATATTTATAATTTAGTCCCCAAATCCTTTAAGTTATCACAATTTAGTCCCCAAACTATATTTTTGGCCCGAATTTTCCATTATACCCCTGAGTTACTTCACTATAGTATTTCCTTTTCTCTTCCTCCCTCTTCCCCTTCTTATTGGGTTCCCCTCTCCATTTTTCTCTTCTCTTTTTTCCTTTACAGTTAACCTTTAAAGTGAAGTAACTTAGGGAAACCCAATAAGAAAAGTAAATTACAATCTTTGTAATACGAATCCAAAGATTGTAATTTTTTCTTTTTTATTTGCTGTAATTTATCAGTGGCAGCGGAAAAGAAAGTTTTGATTTCGGGCATACAACATCACAAAAAGAAAAGTAAGGAAAAGAATGAGCAATTAGACAACAAATTGTTTGCTTTACTCGTCTATTAAACGAAAGAAAAGAGGAGAAATTTACAGAAAGTTTGTTCTAGTAATACATATGGCTATCTCATGATCAGAAGCCTAATTTGTTGCATCTATTGTGCATAGATGGGACCGTACTTGCAGAAAACTGTGGCATCGTTCCGTCTACTTCCTCCAACAGATAATTATGTTCCTCCATACAAGGATCCATGGAGATTCTGGTGATGGTAGGTAATCATGTATTGGCAAAATAGTTCAATTTTCCTTTCATTTGTTTTTAATGGTTTCAACTTTTGAGATTCAAGGAAATTCAAGTTTCTCCGCGCTAGTTTGCTTGTCACTGTACTTGTGATGCCTGCTGCAATTTTAGACAGATTGTTGTCAAAAATTTCCCCTGCATATATCATACTTATTTTTTGTTTGAGAATGGGTCAGAAATGAAAGTATATGCATACATATCATAGAAATAGTTGATCTGTACAGAGAGACCGATAAGTTGGTGGAAGATATAAAAAGAGGAAGTAGCTCCAATGGCCAAGCAGATGTCTTACATTACAGATAATCTCTCTTTGAGATCACCAAGAGCCTAATGAAAATTTTTGAGGGTTTGAGATTTTGGGATATGACTGATGAATCCATTTTCGGCTTTATTGCTGCTGAGTTCTGCAATGGTTGCAAGAGATTTTCTACAGAAAGGCTTTATGAGCATGTTTCTGTTGCTGGATTAACTTCTTTGCTGTATTGATTGCAAGCTGTCCTTATATGTTTGATTCCCCCTCGAAATACGGAAAACGCGATTATATTCTCGATGGAAATGGAGTTTAATCAGCTGCTTTTCAATAAAAAATTGGATTCCGAAGCACGATTGTATACTTTACAAGATTGTGTGAGATATAAAGTTGGATTCTGTTCAAAAAAGAGGGAAAGGATGTGATGTGAGAATGAGCATCAGTATTTGTATGGTCGTAAGTACTAACATCATCCGAATAATAAAAATTTGAAACTTTCTAATAAAAACGAATTTGGATGGAAAAATATTAAATGCTTCTTTTAACAAATTACTATTATTAATTAGTTGAGAATATTTATTGAAGTTTGTCTCCTTCCTTGCTTCTTTCTTCTTTATCAACTGTTACTAGTACTATAAATTGATCTGCGAGCTCAATTTGTTTGGCTACATCTGCTATATACCAGAGATCATGGAGAACTGCAATTGCATCTCGCTGATCATTCCGTTGTTTTATTTTTAAGTTCAGAGTGTTTGTGTGTCCTTTGATCATTTTATTGAGTGCACAGCTATAAGAAGAAGAAAAAAAAAAAAACGAAAAAAAAAAAAAAAAAAAGGAAAAACTGATAACAAGACCCTGCAATCGGATATGGAGACTGCAGCCATGGCGATTGTCAATCCGGTGGTGGAACAAACCAAGATGGCCGTCTTTACTGCCATTCGTTATGCTATATCCTGCAGAGATAACATGAACTCATTGCAAAGCCAAGTCAACATGCTGCAAAACAAGGTGGAGGATGTGAAGAAGAAGCTCGAAGAAGCTGAGAGGGAAGACCAGACTGCTACATTTGAATTCAAGAATTGGGAGGATGAGGTCAAGAAAATCCGAGGTGATGTTCAATTATACCTTTTTCTCACCTTATTCTTCCATTGTTTTGATTGTTATTCTTATTATTAGACTTTCACAGATAGTGTTTCCGAAAAAAAAAAAAAAAAAAAAACAACTTTTCAAGAGTTTTTAATCACCTTCAAATGCCTGTGAAAGTTATTTTTGAAACCCATGGAAGATGCAATTTTATGTGGTTACGTTTACTGATATTTTCTGTACTGTGTACACTGCATGTGTAAAGTACTGTGTACACTGCATGTGTAAAGTTCAGATATTTACTTTTACTTTCTGACAGTAAACATAATACATTTTATTGCTCGATAGAAACATGATGCATTTTATCTTTTGAGACAGTACAAGTTCTACCGATACACATAATCAAATTATATTTTACGATAGCATTGTCTAGTTCCACATTTTGTTAACCATCACACTTTCTACGAATAGTGTTAAAGGAGTTCATATATGAGTATTGCCCCACATTAGATATAACAGGAAAAATTCATGAGTTTAAATATAAAGTTGGGGTTTCTACTTATCAGCTTAAGTTTTTAGATTGGATTGGCTCTCGAAGTGGTCGGGTGTAGCTTTGGGTCTGGTTGGGATCTCTACCTATCAGCTTAAGTTTTTAGGCCAGTCCAAGTTGTGGCCCGAAATTATCTTAAGCTCTTAATCCCAGGGGGCCTAGTGTTTCTCCCCAACAAATAAAAGGCAAGCAAACCTCAGTTGCATGCAGATATGCATATGCCTCCAGTGACATGAACTCTTTATTCATTCAGCTCACACTCTAGTTGGCCGATAAAATAATTAGATTTGGATCATTTCAGATCATCCAGTGATTGCATCACCCTCTGAAGCTCAAATGATAGTCGCCTGCTAGATCCTTTAATAGAGGGGGACAATTGTTCGTAAGGATCCTTGAGAAATTTTCTTAAACGTGCTATTAAGGATAATGATAGGTTTGTAGTCTTCCATTCTAACAAGATTATTCTTTTATAGAATAAGTACATCTGAGAGTAATTAATATTGTCCAGTCGAGTAGATCCCTTGCAAGCACGTTAACTAAGTTCAAGAGATCCTACTTGGTCTTATGCCAAAAAAACAAAGAAAAAGGGAAGCCGTCTAGTTCTGGTGCCTTATTTGAGCCGAGATCCCAAACCGCTTTTTGACTTCTCCATTCCATCATGAATTTCTCCTTGAGACATTTTAGATCAATCATGCTATCCCAGACCGCTATTAGATAGAAGAGACTGAATTGAATTAATTGTTTCCTCATGCTAGCATTCTTGTGAAAGTAGGTTGTGTGCATCTTCCTCTTTTAGCCACTTACATCTTGCTTTCTGTCTTCACTTGTTTCTTTTTTCTGGGGAAAAATCATTTAGCCCCCACCGCCCCTCCCCCCCCCCCCCCCCCCCCCCCCAAAAAAAAAATACTCCCTCTTTCCCCAAAATACACATCCCCTCTCCGCCCCTTGTACCCAGCCAACCCACCCTCGTCCCTCCTCGTCGTCGTCCCCTTCGAAACCTCCGCCTCCTCAAAGTAGGTTTGCTGACCTCTGCAAATCCTATGATGTTCCTTAGAACTAAGATGAAGAAGAGAGTATAACAACAACAACAACTAAGCCTTTTATTCCAAATATTTGGGTTAGGCTACATGAACCAAATGAGAATCACATCGGATCGATCACGTTGACAATTCTTTTCCATTCATTCCTATCAAGTATATCTCCTTATTTAAACATTTAAAATTCATATATATATCTTTTCGTATCATCTCCATCCTTCTTTTTTTTTTGTTTTCCATTTGCTCTTTTAACTTGACCAACGTTGATAAGCTTCCCTCGTCGAACTGGTGTATTTGTTAGTCTACGTTGTACATGACCAAACCATCGTAAGAAATTTTCTTGCATTTTCTTTTTGATGGGGGCTACACCTAGTTTAGCACAAATATCTTCATTTCTTACTTTATCTCCTCTAGTGTTGCTGCATGTCCAATAAAACATGTGTATCTCTATTACACTTATTTTCTGTAAATGACGTTTTTTTATAACCCAGCACTCTATGCCATATAATAAAGCTGCCTAATAGCAATTGTATAAAATTTTCCTTTCACCCTTAAGGAATGTTACGGCCGCATAAAACTCTAATTGCACTTTTCCATTTCAACCAACCAACTTATATCCTATGGTTGACATCACTATCGATCTCACCATTATTCTGAATAATAGAGCCAAAATACCTAAACTGACTGCTCATTTGTATCTCTTTCCCATCCATTATTACATTACTATAGTTTAGGATCCATCGTCTACTAAATTTACACTCCATATATTCTATTTAGACTTACTCAATGTAAAAGCTCTAGATTTTAATGTGTACCTCCATAACTCTAACTTGGCTTTCACCTATGCTCTTGTTTCATCAACTAAGACAGTATCATCAGTAAATAGTATACACCAAGGATCTCATCTTGAATAGCTCTAGTAAGCTCATCCATCACTATAGCAAAAGGAACGGGCTCAATACGGATCTTTGATGCAATCCAATTGTGATAAAAAAAAATTACATGTTAGACTACCACATGTTCTGATATTGGTCAGTGCTCTATCATACATGTTCTTAATTATATCAATATACTTGATGGGCTTTTTTCTTCATCAATGTCCACCAAAACACCTCTCGTGATGCCTCATCATAGGGTTTCTGTATGTTAATAAATACCATAAACAAATATCTATTTCTCTCTCGAATCACTCTAAAAGTTGACGAAATAAATGAATAGTTTTTGTCGTCAATCGCCCTGGCATAAATCCAAACTGGTTGTCTAATATTTTAACAATTTGCCTCAATATATGTTTAATTATCCTTTTCCAAAGCTTTACAGTATGTCACATGAGTTTTATTTCATGATAGAACAATTATGAATATCACCTTTGTTCTTATACAAAGTTATTAGGGTACTCTTCCTCCATTTATTTAGTATTTTATTAATTTGCCAAATCTTATTAAAAAAATCTGTTAGCCACCTCCCACCCATCTCTCCTAAATATCTCCATATCTCTATAGGAACATCATTTCGGCCAATAACCTTTTAGTTTACATTCTTTAATTCTGCGCATAAAATTAAGATTCATAACCTCACACTGAATAATAAGGCTTTCTAGATTTTTAGTAAAACTACCATTATATAATCTATCAAAATAATTTTTTCATTTTTCTTTAATCTCTTTGTCTCGAATTAGAACATTGTGATCTTCATTTTTAATACGCTTTACAGTACATAAGTCTTTAGACTTTCTATTTCTGATTCGAGCAATTATATATATATATATATATATATATATATATATATATATATATATATATATATATATATATATATATATATATATATAATTTTCTGTATCTTTATTGTCTAACTTCTCATACACTTATTTATATAATTTAGTTTTTACATTCAGAACAACCTTCTTAGCCTCCTTATTGGCTAGCTTATGTCTTTCAAAATTTGTTCCATCATTGTTCTTCTTCAAATCTCTATAAAGGTCTCGTTTGAGCTTAATAGTATTTTTTTGTCCCTTTATTTTGCCATGATATGTCCTTACATGGTAAAGCGGCACCCCTCGACTCACCAAATATATCTTTAACTAACATTTTAAACAACTAGCCATTTTATTTCATATTATATCAGAATCATCATGGTCCTTCTAATCTACTTCTTGTACTACTCTTTCTACAAAAACTTTTTGATTACCTTCTAATCACCACCACTTAATATTAAGATCTAACTTATACTTAATCTTTCTAAATCTTTGTCTAATCCGAATATGTAAAACTAAAAGTATATGTTAGATTACTACACTCTCATATGACACTACCTTACAATTAATGCAACTACATCTATGTACCCTCCTAGTTAAATAAAAGTTATTTGGCTCGCACTCGATCCACTTCTAAAAATAATCAAGTGAAAAACTCTCTTTTTAAACTAAATATTCATTAAAATCAAATCATAAGACAAAGTAAATCTAGAATTGAGTTGCATTTTTTTAATTTCTTTTCCAAAATCAAATCCTCAATGAATACTATCAAACCCATTACGACTAGTTCTACATACCCATTGAGGTCACCACCACTAAATAGTTTTTCTCTACCTGGTATTCCTTATACTATCTCATCTAAATCTTCTCAAAATCGATGTTTACTTATTTTATCAGGTCCTACCTGTGGTGTATAAGTACTAATGATATTAAGAATGTCTCTATCTAAAATAAGTTTAACTAATAAAATTCTATCACCCTTCCTCCTAACCTTCACTGTATCCCCAAATAATTGTTTATCTATAATCACACCTATCCCATTACGATTTCTAACCAAATATTATCATCCGAAGGCTCTATGATTTTAGATTTCTCACCTACCTACTTAGTCTTTTGACATACAAAATATTAACCCTCCTAATCATAACATCAATTAATTTTGCTAATCTACCTATAAGGGAATCTATGTTTCACAATATCAACCGAATCCTATGTTCATGAGCTAACTTATTTATACCCGCTCATTAAGGTATGGGAACTCTATTATCTTTGATATCATATTTGGCGCAGACATGGCGCGTCGCTTCTGAGCGACAAACCAGCAACCCTCACATATTTTTCACTATACCCGGTCTCCGACGTAACGCGTCTCTTAGTAGAGAGTGCCCGAACGAATTTCATCTTTTGGCTCATGTCATAATATGTGAATATTTTACGCTCGCTGCCACATGTCTACCACACGACTCTTCTCTTTTATTCTGACTTGAGATAGACAGTGAAAAAATAAATCTTTAAGCACAGCATTGGTGAAGTTGAAGAAGAAAGTATACTTGTCCAAATAAAACCAATGACAAAATTTCTAACTAAAGTCCAACTTTAGTCGTGGGGTGTTCCCTTAAATATTTGGGCCAGGCCTTAAGAATTTTCCATGGGTCATCGGTGTTGTACACGTGCCTCTCCTTGCACGGATTCGTTTGGGAATGAAGAGTCTCAGGCCCACGGTCCAAATCCAGCTCCTTTAATCACCTTTCACACTGTGGTCTTTGAAGTCGGCTCCGGCTCTTCGTCAGGTGATCCTGAGCCTGCATTGTTCAGAGGTGAGTGCTCCCATTTCCTTGCTCCCTATCCCATGATATTGTAGATGACTATAACTTCCTTTTAATGGAGCTTTTGGAGCAGTACTCTGTCCACAGGAAAAACTCCTGCTTTATAAGCCAAAATTGCTGATTTCTTTTTGCATCATAAACTTGATTTCTTTTTGCACCATAAACTAACTTTTTTTCCGCTTACTAACAAAGAGGCCAGTATTAGGCTCTAGGTGTCAATAGTCATTTTTCCCTCTCCACCAAAGACTATTACATATGGCCCCAGAATAAAAGCGTATCAATTGAAAACAATTGGTGAGAGATCTGACTAGGTAGGCTGTTAGGAATGTAAACAAATACGAAAAATCTGATCCGTATTCGATTCAATATCCAAATTTTGACAAATATGAATAATTATACAATCCTAACCATTTCAACATATTCAAATAAATATCCGATTATCCAAATAATATTCTAATATATAAGAATATGTTTGACAATATATAGAATAAACTTGATTTAGTATTTCATAGCATGTTAAGACATAATTTTCTAGTGGTTTAGACCTTATTATTGAAAATTAAAACCACTTTTCTTTGAAATTGTAGTCTGAGTAGCGTAGTCTGTAATAACTTTAAGCAAATCAAGGGCAATCAAAGCAGTCCTTTAAGAGAGAAATCATGGTCAAAACCTCATATTAAGCAAATGCTCAGGTAAGAGTGGTAGAACTATGGGTATCCGCCTGCAAAGATTTTTCTCAGGGGCATTGGATATGTTTAATAGGCTAAAATGAGATTCCAAGAAAATTGATGGAGATTAGATTTGATATGAAGTGATTTTGTAGGATTTGATTCTAAATCAAATTTAATAGGATTTTATTTGATAGAATTTAGATTCTATTAAGATTTTGTTTGTAGGAGTTTTCATGTAAATAAGCTCTGTATGAAGTATTTTGTAGATAATTGAATATTAATAAAATTAAATTTTGAGAAACTGCATGGATTTGCTGCTTCCAAAAAAATCTCTACTTGTGGATTTATTGAGAGTGGGCGTAGATTCGACTGGGTGGGTTCCCAAATCCCTCTGTTTTTTCCCAAATCTATCCAAAAAAATCCTAAATTTCCAAATCTCTAACCCTAATCCGCTTCTGTTCTGCGTCAAATTAGAATGAAAAATGAAAAAAATTATAAAAACTATGCGTTGATTCGCATGTAAAAATCTCTTTGTGGATTCGTTGAGAGTGGACATGGATTCCCGAACTCTTTTGTTCTTCCCCAAATTTATCAAAAACTCTAATTTCCCAAATTCCTAACCCTAATCTACTTCTGTCCTGCGTCAAATTGGCATCAGAGCTAAAAAAACTGCCTATCAGAGCTGTTTTAAAGCCGTTTAAACTCTGATTCGTACCATTTTCGAGCCACTATGATTCTTGGATATTTTCTAAGCTTTTGGAGATAAAATTTTGAGTTGATTATATATGGAGTTCATATTTAATGGTCACTACATTAACTCTAATGCTAAAATATCATGAGTTGAATGTGATATGTATGCTACTATACTCTTTTTACGGTTTTCAAGA
Organism: Dracaena cambodiana; assembly: GCA_036321105.1. NCBI lineage: Eukaryota > Viridiplantae > Streptophyta > Magnoliopsida > Asparagales > Asparagaceae > Dracaena > Dracaena cambodiana. The sequence continues at coordinate 45,398,088 of JAYEPQ010000011.1, forward strand.
TTGGCAAAATTGTGAAGGTTGGGCTAATTATTTCGAAGATTTTTTTAGATATTTTGATCCAACATCAGCTCAGAAATATCGTTATGCCCGACAAGAATTAGGTGGAGAAGTTTATACTTGCAGTAGAGAGCATAAATTATGTTTGGATTGAGATATTTTGCAACGTCTACTTCATAATAGGTATACTCAACACTGCCTTCCAGATATTTTTTCATTATCTCACCAGTTTCTATTGTTTAGGTCCAAAACAATGATTGATGATGAAAAATTTTAATGTATGATTGATGAATTTGAAAATTGCGAACGAATACTTGCCAATATTAACAAAAGACCCGAACAACCATGTCTTCGAAAGTACAGTGAGTAAAGGGATGAAAGAAGTTAAATGGTTAATAATGATAGTATCGCCAAAAATTTCAAAGCAGATATTCATGTTTTTGATCGTGAATATATTTTTAAGTCCACTTCTTAATGAGCTACTATTAATGCCAAATAGAAATTCCTTTGCATCCATAAAAGTTGAAGACTCAAAAGAGGAGATTTCTAATGATCATTCAACGGAACCAACTGTAAAATTTTAGCCATTGAAGGAGGCACCTGATTATCATGTTCATGACAAGAGCCAATAAAAGTACCTCCTACTCTCCTATATGACATGCCCTTGAAATCTTTAGTTTCTTTGGAAAATCTTCTGCTAAACTTTCGTAAGAAATTTTGTCGACAATTTATGTTTACTGGTAGTATTTACATATTAGTTGCAGTTATACAAGGAGTACATGAACTTCCAGTCTAAAATGAGACTTCAGACGGTAAAGAAATTGTTATTAATAATGAGGTAAAATTTTCAGTACCCCTTGAGAGCTTCCTTACAAGAATTGAGAGGAAATTACCATTAGCATACAGATTCATATGAAGTTTTAAAGAGGATTGCTTCCACTATTCATGATCAGGATAATTTATAGGATCCTTATATCAATTCGACTTTTAATGAGGTTCATTCTATTACTTTCATTACAAGCAGCTCTTCAAATCTACAGTTATCTGAAGTTGATTCACGAAAAAAACCAGATCCCACTCCACCGCCTTGGCTAAGAAGTAATGCGCTAGTTGCAATTGCTCGACCGCCACTATGACCCAACTGGTATGCTTCATAGAAGGACGTAATCAGTTCAATCTGGACGTATTTAAAATTCTTTACCTCCGTATTCATTAGTAATGAATGCTTTGGAGCAAGCGAGAATTGATGGAGATTAGATTTGATATGAAGTGATTTTATAGGATTTGATTATGAATCAAATTTGATAGGATTTTATTTGATAGGATTTTGAATTCTATTAAAATTTTATTTGTTAGAGTTTTCCTATAAATAAGCTCTGTATGAAGTATTTTGTAGATAATTGAATATTAATAAAATTGAATTATACAATCCCAACCATTTCAACATATTCAAATAAATATCCGATTATCCAAATAGTATTCTAATATATAAAAATATGTTTGACAATATATAGAATAAACTTGATTTAGTATTTCATAGCATGTTAAGACATAATTTTCTAGTGGTTTAGACCTTATTATTGAAAATTAAAACCACTTTTCTTTGAAATTGTAGTCTGAGTAGTGTAGTCTGTAATAACTTTAAGCAAATCAAAGGCAATCAAAGTAGTCCTTTAAGAGAGGAATCATGGTCGAAACCTCATATTAAGCAAATGCTCAGGTAAGAGTGGTAGAACTATGGGTATCCGCTTGCAAAGATTTTTCTCAGGGGCATTGGATATGTTTAATAGGCTAAAATGAGATTCCAAGAAAATTGATGGAGATTAGATTTGATATGAAGTGATTTTGTAGGATTTGATTCTAAATCAAATTTGATAGAATTTTATTTGATAGAATTTAGATTCTATTAGGATTTTGTTTGTAGGAGTTTTCATATAAATAAGCTCTGTATGAAGTATTTTGTAGATAATTGAATATTAATAAAAATAAATTTTGAGAAACTGCGTGGATTTGCTGGTTCCAAAAAAAATCTCTACTCGTGGATTCATTGAGAGTGGGTGTAGATTCGACTGGGTGGATTTTCAAATCCCTTTGTTTTTTCCCAAATCTGCCCAAAAAATCCTAAATTTCCAAATCCCTAACCCTAATCCACGTCTGTTCTGTGTCAAACTGGAATGAGAAATGAAAAAATTTGTAAAAACTATGCGTGGATTCGCATGTAAAAATCTTTTTATGGATTCGCTGAGAGTGGGCATAGATTCCCGAACTCTTTTATTCTTCCCCAAATTTATCGAAAACTTTAATTTTCCAAATTCCTAACCCTAATCCGCTTCTGTCCTGCGTCAAATTGGTATCAGAGCTAAAACAAACCGCCTATCAGAGCTGTTTTTGAGCCGTTTCAACTCTGATTTGTGTTGTTTTCGAGCCACTATGATTCTTGGGTATTTTCTAAGATTTTGGAGCTAAAATTTTGAGTTGATTATATATGAAATTCATATTCAATGGTCACTACATTAACTCCAATGCTAAAATATCATGAGTTGAGTGTGATATGTATGCTACTATACCCTTTTTTACGGTTTTGAAGATTGGCAAAATTGTGAAGGTTGGGTGAATCATTTCGAAGATTTTTTTAGATATTTTGATCCAACATCAGCTCAGAAATATCGTTATGCCCAACAAGAATTAGGTGGAGAAGTTTATACTTGCAGTAGAGAGCATAAATTATGTTTGGATTGAGATATTTTGCAACGTCTACTTCATAATAGGTACACTCGATACTGCCTTCCATATTTTTTTTTTCATTATCTCACCAGTTTCTATTGTTTAGGTCCAAAACAATGACTAATGATGAAAAATTTTAATGTATGATTGATGAATTTGAAAATTGTGAACGCATACTTGCCAGTATTAAGAAAAGACCCAAACAACCATATCTTCGAAATTACAGTGAGTAAAGGGATGAAAGAAGTTAAATAGTTAATAATGATAGTATCGCCAAAAAGTTCAAAGCAGATATTCATGTTTTTGATCGTGAATATATTTTGCAGTCCACACTGGATACAAAAGTTCTTAATGAGCTACTATTAATATCAGATAGAGCTTCCTTTGCATCCATAGAAGTTGAAGACTCAAAAGAGGAGATTTCTAATGATCATTCAACGGAACCAACTGTAAAATTTTAGCCATTTAAGGAGGCACCTTATTATCATGTTCATGACAAGAGCCAACAAAAGTACCTCCTACTTTCCAATATGACATATCCATGAAATCTTTAGTTTCTTTGGAAAATCTTCTGTTAAATTTTCGTAAGAAATTTTGTCGACAATTTATATTTACTGGTAGTATTTGCATATTAGTTGCAGTTATACAAGGAGTACAGGAACTTTCAGTCTAAAATGAGACTTCAGACGGTAAAGAAATTGTTATTAATAATGAGGTAAAATCTTCAGTATCCTTTGAGAGCTTCCTTACAAGAATTGATAGGAAATTACCAGTTTAGCATACAGATTCATATGAAGTTTCAAAGAGGATTGCTTCCATCTATTCATGATCAGGATAATTTATAGGATCCTTATATCAACTCGACTTTTAAAAACTCTGGTTGATGGCTTTTCACAACCAATCGATTACTGAATAGAAGAATGGGAGAAGAACGTTGAGAATGTCGATGGGCGTCGGTGGCTTCGGAAGTGATGAACGATGGCTGCGTTAGAATGAGGGAACGTCGACCCACACCTGACAAGAGACTGACAAAAGAGTTTGGGGAAGGAAGTAGAAGCAAAACTAGCTTTCTTTCTGTCCCAACCTCCATCCATACATCCCTTATTAGTGTATGGACAGCTATCTCTCGAGCACAGGTTTAGATTCGACCTCAATGGGAAAATGGAGCACCTAACAATGCATCTTCACAGACCATGAACTACGAGATCACCGTTCATTCTATTACTTTCATTACAAGTAGCTCTTCAAATCTACAGTTATCTGAAGTTGATTCACAAAAAAAAATCAGATCCTATTCCACCGCCTTGGTTCAGAAGTGATGCGCTAGTTGCAATTGCTCGACCGCTACTATGACCCAACTGGTATGCTTCGTAGAAGGACGTAGATCAGTTCAATCTAGACGTATTTAACATTCTTTACCTCCACATTCATCGGTGATGACTGCTTTGGAGCCAGGGAGAATTGATGGAGATTATATTTGATATGAAGTGATTTTACAGGATTTGATTCTGAATCAAATTTGATATTTGATAGGATTTTGAATTCTATTAAGATTTTGTTTGATGGAGTTTTCCCGTAAATAAGCTCTGTATGAAGTATTTTATAGATAATTGAATATTAATAAAATTGAATTTTGGAAAACTGCTTGGATTTGCTGGTTCCAAAAAAAATCTCTCCTCGTGGATTCCTTGTAAGTGGGCATAGATTCGCTGAGATGAATTCCCGAACCCCTTTGTTCTTCCCCAAATTTGTCCAAAAATCCTAATTTTCCAAATTTCTAACTCTAATCCGCTTATGTCTTGCGTCAAAAATTGTGGGCTTCATGAGGCAATTTTGGAGAACATTTTGATGACATGGCTTTGCTAATTATTTTGTATTATGTGCATGCAAATTAGGCTAAAAACAATTTGTTTAAGCACTAATAAAATAATTACCTGCACTAATATTAATAAATTTTAATAGTTAATAATGAATTATTGTTCATTAAAGATGACAATATTTGGTTAGAACTACCTAGAATATAATTAGTTAAAGACATTATAAATCTTTTACGAAATCTATTTTTTTTTTCCCCCTCAACTTGTTTATGAGTTTACATTCTAACAACTGATAACTCAGTAAACAATATGTGCATTTACTAGTTTTGAATTAGTTCAAAGTATAAATAAAATCGGCCTTCTGCAAAGTAAAGTCAAGAACTCTTGCACACTGTAAAATGCTTATGGCCTTCCCATTGCACTCCTCCAAGAGATCGTACTCTAATTAAAGATGCTAAACTCCAAGAGATTGTCTCCAGTAGTTATATACATGTATATAATCAACACAATCACATAGCAGAATATGATAAAGAAATCTTTCAATTTGAAAAATATAGACAATGGGTTTGGGTGGGGAGGATTAGCGAAGAGGAAGGACGCAAGGAGAATCGTCTTAGTAGTCTCAATACTGAACTTGAACTCGAAGTTTTTAGACAGGTCATGGTTGAAATGCGGATTTAGATCCTCTCGTTTTTCTCTAAGCTAATGGCTACCATTTTTAGATAATATCCACTACCTTCCGGTTGGTTGTGATTCAACATGATTTAACACCATATGATCCATCTCTTTGCTGCAGTTATTTCTATTTTCTGGTTGCAAAAGTGGAAATCGTTCCAGAAATAGTGGACGGTAATGCTTAAAAAGATCAAAGTAGGAGGAAGATGAGGGGACCAAAAGGGGAAACAAATCATTCTTCACAATAGAAGATTATAAAGGGAGGAATAAACGGTTGCCAAGTGTTCAATACACGAGTCATAAAGCTCTACAATTTAAACCATAAAAAAAATATTGCCCTTGCAATGCTTTCATAGCACATTGCACAGAAATCTGTTGCACTTGCACTAGTTTTGCAATGCACTTGCTTTGGCACTATTTCACGTTTGCACATATTCGGATTTGGTGTACTTTCAGGATCACAGGTTTTACAAGTAAGCAGAATCACCACCAAATCAAGACAATTGTTGCTACATATTGTTGGGAAAAAATAATAAAATCCCATCTTGTATGTAAACAACAAGTTAACTATAAGTAAATCAACAAACCACAGATAACACACAATATTTATGTGGAAAACTCTTACGTAAAAAATCACGAGTCAATCAGAGAGCGAATTCCATTATTCCAGATAAATGGTACAGTCTTCCGAGTCTTGTCTAGATAACTCGAGAATATACAGAAAATAGAGAGTGATACAATGTTACCTCTGTTCGCAGCGGAATTTCTTCGCTTTCCTTCCATTGAATAAACTCGAATTACAACGGAAGAGAAAAAGAAAAAGAAAGAACAAACGAGAGGATTTATAATTATCGCTCTCTTTTACAATATATCGTAGGATCTATGTGGTGATGGGATCTATCGAAGTAGCTCCTTTGGACTATCTGACAATGATGGTCTTCTTGCTCTTGATGAAGAAGATGCCGGCCGACTGTACAGTTGATCTTCTCTGGTCTTGATTTGTTCAAAGCTCTCACGCATAATTTAAACTTCACTAAAACCTCCAAGAGATCTTTTAAAGATTGATGATCATCTATGGATTGATTTATTATTGATTGATTCTCCCTAAAGTCTCCTCAAAGAGGGTATTTATAGACCTTAATTTGAAAGTTCCTATAGGACTAGGAATAAAGATTTCCATAGGAATAGGAAAAGAAGATTTTTGTATTCATCAAGAATTCTAATCAAATATCTTAGTCTTGATTTAAATCTCTTGATTTGGAATTCTGATTGGATTCAATTTGGGTATTGGATAAGCCCAAATCTCAATCACAATCAATTTAGGATTCTGATTGGACTCCATTTAGATATTGGATAAGTCCAAATCTCAATCTCAATCAATTTAGGATTCTGGTTATCTGTTCACGCGGAGTTAACGCGGAGTTAGGAAACCAGAAGGCGGAGCTAATGATTAGCTCCGCTTTTTGCTCAAATGCAAGGCTAAAAATAGCCAAACGCGTTCTATGTGGAAAATTCCTTTTTACTTAGAAATTTTCACTGCCAACAAAACCTCCTCCAAAGTTTTCAAAATGGCTTAGAACTTAGCAAATTTTGAAATACTTTGGATCTTCAATTTGGTGATCAGGTTAAGATCAAGAAATTTGACAGATGTGCTTAATCGCACATGCTTGAAACTTTGATGGAGGCGGTTAAAGGCTCTCATGCGTAACTTGAACTGCACACGCCAAGATGATCATCGATTTCGACATAGGCGCCTAATTGCACATGCCTAGAGTTTAATGGAGGCAATTCAAGGCTCTGATGCGTAACTTGAACTGCACATGCCAAAATAATCGAGTGATGATTATCAGATTTCGGCAGAGCCGCCTAATTGCACATGCCTAGTCCAAGTGCTCTCACGCGTAACTTGAACAAAGATGAGAATAATCCAAATCATACTATCAGAGGTAGGAATTTAACATGATAGAGTTTATGGAATTTTTAGCAAACCCCCAGCTATCAACGGATTTGATTAGCCTTTACTAATCGCCTAGGCTAGCCATGCTATTCCCCTCAGCATGGTGAGTTATCGAGAAATTGATTTCCTCTCCCATTTACCTTTAACAATATTGGGTAGTTAATTTTATATTTTTACCCCCAGTATGATAGGGTTGGCGAGGAACTTGATCTTCTCTTTTCGCCACTTTAATAGCATTGGGCAATTGATTTCATACTTTTACCCCCAGTATGATAGGGTTGGCGAGGAACTTGATCTCCTTTTCCCGCGGATTTGATAGCATTGGGAAAAAAATATTTATAGTACCCAATTAGCCATTCCAATGGCTAGTAAAAGTAGCGGAAACAATATGATGTTAATCATCGTAAATATTTTCGGCACCCCCAGCCAAATCCTGCTGCTAGCCAATGAGAATGACTTTGTCACGGTTGTGGTTCCGAGCGTATCCAAGGGGCTAACTTGCAAGTGTGGGTTGCCCGTGCTTGGTATCGATATTAGCTTCCCTACAGGTACAGGGATCGCTCTGGCTAGGAACTTATTGGTTCCAACTACTAAAATTGCCATATTTACAGAAACTTTCTACTGTTCCTCTTTAAGTGTGAGAATCCCGGCTTCTATCAATGCCTGAATTCGGTTCTTAAGAGGATAGCAATCCTTAGTTGGGTGCCCGGTATTCCGATAGTACAGACAATAGTTAGGATCGTTGGTTTTATCAGTGTCTTCCAGTTTTTGATTCTTCGGAAGTTTCAACATGCCCTTTCTAAGAAGGAGATAGAATAGAGTACCTGTATGCTCCGTCTTGAATGTATAAGTTCTATCTTGGCGGAGCCTATTTTGACCTGCACCTCTCGGATTCTGAGGTCTTGGTTTTGGATCTGCAACTGTCACCATCACAGTCTTCCCTTTATTTTTAGGATTTTGTGGATATTGTATATTATTTGTAGAGTTTCTCGTGCTACGAGATTGCTCAATCCGGCGAATTATATCTTCTGCCTGCTCTCCCTACTTCAGTAGATCTTTCCAAGTTTTAGACTCTACAGCTTCCATTCTTATCAGCACACCGGTCCTGAGATTATACTTGCAGGTTTCCACCAGAGTTTCCTGGACCATTTCGTGTTTGCAGTGCATGGACTTCTTTCGAAATCTTTCTATAAAATCCTTTACCGTTTCTTGCTCACCTTGCTTTGTTGGAAGGAGGGAATAAACCGATATTTCGGTATCATCCTCGAAGAAACGTGCGAGGAATTGTTTCTCAACGTCAAACCAGGTATTGATAGTACCTGGGGGCAGTTGCATAAACCATGTAAAGGCAGGCCCCCATAGGGTACTTATAAATACTTTGGTCATTACGGGATCATTTCCCATTAGATGATCTGCCTGCGATAAAAAGTAATATAGGTGTTGGCTTGGGGACCCCTTCCTATCATATGACTCCAATTTGAGGGGTTTATATTTTTCTGGTATGGGTCGAAGTCCCATTCAGGCTGGTATGGTCTTGAAACCCCGATTCTTTCAATTCTTTCTTGTACATTAGGGCATCAAGTTGGCTTTGCAATTTCTCGAACTTTTCTCCATGAGGATCATGGAAAGAGTATTTGTCATCATCCTCATTATTCGCTGCAGAATTTCTTCACTTTCCTTCCATTGAATAAACTTGAATTACAACGAAAGAAAACAAGATAAAAAGAAGAACAAACGACAGGATTTTATATGTCAATCTCTACAAAATAGTGTGGGATCTGTGGCGATGGGATTTATAGTAGTTCCTTTGGATGATCGAATGTTGAACTCTTCTCTCTTGAAGATAGTGGCCGACTGTAGACTATCTTCTCCGGTCTTTCCCGAACTCAAGGCTCTGTGCGTAACTTGAATTCTCTAAGAACCGAAAGGAAGAAGAAGAATACCTCTGACTTCAAGGCTCTCTCGCGTACTTGAGTTGTCAAAGGATCCAAAAAGAAGACCTCTAGGGTTTCACCAGGAAGGTATTTATAGCCCCAGATTAATTTGAGAGTTTCTATCTAAATAGAACTTACATTTATCAGGGATTCCAATCAAATATCTTAGTTTTGATGGAATTCTGATTGGATTCAATTCGGATATTTAGATAAGCCCAAATCACAATCTCAATCAATTTGAGATTTTGGTTATCTGCTCACGCGGAGCTTTAATTGCATCAAAATGCGGCGCTAAATAACCAAAATGCGGAGCCAACGCGAAGCTATTGATAGCCCCACGTTTTAATCAACGCGAGGCTAAAACTAGCCAAATGCAGAATCAACGCGGAGCTATTAAACATCTCCGCGTTCTCTTCAAACGCAAGGTTAAAATTGTCAACCGCGGAGCTACTGAATTAGCTCGGCGTTCTGTTATGGAAAATCCTTTTAACTTAGAAATTTTTCACTGCCAACAGAACCCCCTCCAAAGTTTTCAAAATGGCTCGAACTTAGCATATTTTGAAATACTTTGGATATTTAAACTGAAACGCGGAGTTAAAATATCAAGTTTATCTCGCGTTTTTGCTCGCTTACGCGGAGCTAATCAGCTTCTTTTTCAGTGAAAATGAGTAATTGTTTCATTTCTTACTTTGAATTTCTACGCCGATTACCAAGCGACGGAAATTTTGTTTAAATAGAGTCCTTGACTCATCTTCTTCTTCGTTTCATCCGAAGAATCTAAGAGCTTCAGAGCTCAGGCGACTCAGGCAAATCAATTTGAAAGAATGATCTTCAACCGAACTTCCTTTATCTTTTCATAGATCTTCATCACTAGGATGTCATCTAAGAAGAGTATGGCATCACGCGCCTCCTCTCCATCGGCTGTCGACGTTAGCAGTGGCGACAGCGGCCGAGGCAGTGGCCATAATGGCGAGCCAATCCATGCTACACCAATTGGAGGTATAAATTCTGAATTTTTAGACTCCTTAAATCAATTTTGGAGTGTTTTGGCTTGGTTTTAACCAACCAGCCAATTTTGATCCGGCGAGATCGCCGTTCTCCGGCCTTAAGGCTTTGAAAGAGAAGGAGAAGTCAGAGAGGAACTCTGGTCTTTCTCTACGCAAAGTTATCGCGTCATCCTCGCATTTTGAAGCACGGGGCTATTTTAACTAGCAGTCGTTTTTCAATCGCGAGGCTATTTTGATTTAGCAGTCGCATTTAAATCGCGAGGCTATTTTGATCTAGCAGTCGCGTTTAAATCATGAGGCTATTTTGATCTAGCAGTCGCGTTTAAATCGCGAGGCTATTTTCTCAACTGGGCGCGGAGTTAATCCTTAACTCCTCGTTTTCATACTTAGAAGATTTTTCGAGTTTTCTGTAACTCTTGATTCTTCTTTTGCAGTGAAATACTTGGACCAGATCCTTCTTGAAGAGGAGTGCATGTAGCTTTACCAGTCTTCGTCAGCAAAAGTAACTCTAAGGAAGCCAGAAGCATATGCTTTACAACATAGGTGCAGGTTTCAAGCCCTGGCTCATTTTGAAGGAGTTACAAGAACTCTGTGGCAGCCCATTAAGTTTTCTTGAGGATCATTTCTGTTAGATGACAATCTCTGTAAGGGTTTGCAGCACTCCGAATTCAACTTGTGCATTTTTATTAGGATTCTTATAGCAGTATTTTCAGATGATCCACTAAGAACTTTAAACAGATGATAGTTGACATTTGCAGAGGAGATCTTTTGCATGTGAACCAAGGAATTTAACTTCATCACCCCGCAGAGGAATCTCGCCATTAGGTTATTGATGAGTTGATGAATTTGTAGAAACTTTTGGGAGAGCTATAACTCCCTCTTTGTAATCTCTTCTTTTATGAATAAAGAGCAAATTATTTTCCTCTCTATCTGTCGGCTTCAAGAATCTTGCTTGCTCAACAAATAGATGGTTTATAATTTTGGTAAAATAATCTAAGATTCATTTGCATAACTTAGACTACTAATATCCAAATGATCGGATAAGGATCATCTTAACTTAGATGGAAGCGCCAAATTGCACTCGCCAAAAATCCAGGTTTTTCATAGGAACGCGAAGCTAAGGCACCGAATTATCCTCGCGCCTAGCATAGTTGCGCGGAGTCAATAACTTCGCATTTTCCATCATTACGCGAAGCTAAAAGCTTCGCATTTTGCGTTTTTGGAGAATAACTGATCAGTCATTTTCTCCGAAATTCGTGCCGAACTCCAAGAGGCAGTTTCTTTCATTTAAATGAAATCTCTATTCCTTATCCTTCTCACTTCATTTGAAAGTTTTCCAAAAACTTAGAGATTCAGGCGATCATAGTTTAGGCGACCCAAGCTTTTTCCGACCGAGTTTCTCCCGATTTTCCGTCGATTTTCCTCAGGTTTTTAAGCAATGGCACCCAAAACTCGTGCTACTTCTCGCACAGCTCCATCATCGGCAACTGGCGCAAGCAATGGTGGCGGCGACCATGGCGGCGATGCGCCAGCCCACATTTCGCCTATTGGGGGTAAGAATCTCTCAATCGAGACTCTTTAAAACATTTCTAGAGTGATTTGGCTTGATTTTAACCAATCGGTCCTCTTTTACCGACGAGATCGCCGTACTCTTGCCGTCGGGCTTGGAGAAGAAGAAAAGTCTCTGACTTTCTTCTTACACGAAGTTATCGCGTCATCCTCGTGTTTTTGAAGGCGGGGCTATTTGATTTAGCAGTCACATTGAAACGCGAGGTTTATTTGAGTAGCAGTCGCGTTGAAATGCGAGGCTTATTTGAGTAGCAGTCGCGTTGAAACGCGAGGCTTATTTGAGTAGCAGTCGCGTCGAAATGCGAGGCTTATTTGAGTAGCAGTCGCATTTAAACGCGAGGCTTATTTGAGTAGCAGTCGCGTTGAAACGCGAGGCCTTTTTTGACCTCTGCGCGGTCTAATTTTTAGCTTCGCGCAGAGTTACTTTTAGCTTCGCGCGGTCTAACTTTTAGCTTCGCGCGGAGTTACATTTAGCTTTGCGCGATCTAACTTTTAGTTTTGCGCGGAGTTACTTTTAGCTTCGCGTGGAGTTACTTTTAGTTTCACGCGTTCTAACTTTTAGCTTTGCGCATCCATACTTAGAAAAATTTTCTATTTTGTAGAAACTTTTCTAACTCTGATTGTTCTTTTTGCAGTAGGGTACTCAGCGAAAGCTTTTCCCCACAAGCACTATTTTGGCTTTGCTGGTGGTTCTGATCCATCAGCTCAATTTTGCTTCACCACCATCCTTGCCTCATACAAACCCGACTCAAGAGGGCGCAAGGAAAAGTTGATCAAGTATCATCCCACTACTGCACGTGAGATTATCACTGATGCAGCCTTCGAAGATGTAAACAGAGAAGCATTAGAAAAACCCGCATTCCTCTTTGTGGATCAGATGGAGCAATCCGACGAGATCCTCTCTGAATAGGATTGTATGTGGCTCTATAACTCTGGCAAAGCTTTAATGTTTCTGCCTGGAATGGATCGCAGCTACCCCCTGGTCTATCTTCAGAGATTGGCGATGCCCCGAGAATTAAAGTGGGGTTTAACTCAAGATCAGGATGGCGTCCCTACGGGCAAATTGGGTGCACATGGGGCTTATCAAGATGGTCCCACTAAATGTATTACTGGTTTGCTTCCAGGCCGTTTTGGCAGGGAGCTCCCAGTAGGAGAGGTTTCGATCTGCGCAAGAACTTTTCTAAGTGAGTTTCTGGCGAAAGAAGGTCAATATCCGGCTAGCGACTTCAGGATGCTCGGCTGGGTTTACTCTTCTGGCAACATGTGGTGGGCCCGCCTTGTCCAATACATGTTGGATTCTCATGAACCCATCTTGAAGGAGATTGGCCTGTACAAGGCTATCAGGAACGTTCAATTCGGATTCCCTCAGAGCGCCTATCATTTCTTCTGTTTCTTGGAGATGTACAACCCTGAGACCTGCACTCTTTATACGCCAGTGGGTGAGCTAGGTTTTGCTGTCCATGAGATGTTTGAGGTATCAGGGCTCTCAATGGGCGAAGTCCCCTACGAGGAGTATATACCCACTACTGAGGAGTTGAACATATTACTGGCCAAGGATGAGCACATCTATGCCACATACTGGAAAATGATGTGCCACTACCACATCTGTGCTGACTTAGCAGGTGTGCGTAACCAAGGTATCGGCCATAAGAAATGGGCCGATTACCTCTTTGCCAACTTGAACTCTAAGGACAGTTCAACAACTGTTTATGGCCATGCTCCTGTCTATATCACAGAGATTGATCGCCGTATTGCCAAGACCAGGCTAATATTTTATACGACTGACTCGAATGAAGGTGGATTCGGTCCTGGTATCTCTTTTAAGAGCTACCATTATCAGGCTCAGTCCTCGGTGTCCAACAGAGGCCTTATTGCTGGGTTTCTGATGTTGTGGCTGAAGAGATGCGTCGTGCTATCACTACCAAAAGAGGCAATTGCAATGACCGTAGTATATCCAGCGGTCCTCCTTGCATACGGCCGACCTTTTGGAGTTCTCCCTGCCCTGGTGTGCAATCTTCAGCATGGATTGCGAAAGCTCTGCCAGGACTTCATCCCTGCTGATAAAGGCAAGGTAAAAGGGAAAGGCAAGTCGAAAGAAATTGCTCAAGTGAAGACTCCGAACCCTAGGATGGAGCTTCCTTATACTTATTTGATGGCATGGCTCATTATGCACTGTCCATCTTTGACGAGTGCTGCTTTACGCCGCTTTGGTGACAAGTGTTACTTTGTAGAACTATACGAGCGCTCCTCATGGAAGCACTACTATATGTCCCAAATTTGGAAGACTCTCCGGCACCACCAGAATTTTGAGATCTTCCGATGCTTCCCCGATTTTCTTGGTGGAGGATACGGGTTGAAGTTGAGGGATATTGCAGGCGCAGATAATTTTACGGCTTTATCCTCAGGAGTGTTCTGGTGGCTTCTCAATATCCGGCCCGGACATCTGGTGTATCGTCAAGATAGTAAATGTCTTATTGAACCATACATCCCGAGTCGCTTTACTCGCCAATTTGGATAGGGGTGAGCATCGGTCGGTCGGTTTCGGTTTCGGCATGAAAAATCACCACCGAAAACCGAACCGAAGTTTCAAAACCGAAACTGAACCGACCGAATTCGAGGCTTAACCGAAAATCGAACCGAAACTTCGGTTTCTATCGGTTTTTGGTCGGTTTCGGTTTTCTTGGGCTTCGGCCAAAAGCAAAATTAATTTAACAAAAATCATTTCGGCCCAGTTAAAAAAACAAAAAAAAAAAAGGTTTGGCCCAGTTAAAAAAAACCAAAAAAAATACAGTTAGGCCCAATTTTAAAAAAACAAACCCTGTAACACCTGGAGCAAAATAATAGAAATAATTTAGCAATTATAAATATCAAACAAAATAACTTAAGAGCAACAAACAAACTAACATAATAAAACAAAAACAATATAGCAATAAACAAAATAACATAATAAAACTAAAATAATATAGCAACTAAGTGACTAACTAGCAAGTTACAAGTTCCAAATTACAAACAAGTAGTATCAAACAACTTACAAATAACTTACAAATTACAAACAGAAATAAACATCAATTTAAATAACATAACATGATCGCAAAATTAACATATATTGTAAATCAACTTAATTAACATCAAGTTACAACTCCAAAGTCCAGAGTCTAGAGTCCCATGATCCCTAATCTGCTTAACATGAAAAAAATAAATTAGTTAGTAAATCAACAATAACATAAGAGCACAAGTTATAACTTATAAATACCACACTGCAGGGAGCCTAAGCTCCGTGTGCACTCTGTGCACACAGAGCTCAGGAGCTCTGCAGAGAGCTACTTTTGCTCTCTGCAGAGAGCACCTGAGCTCTGTGTGCACAGAGTGCACACAGAGCTCAGTAGCTCTCCGCAGGGAGCCTCTGGCTGAGGAGCTCTCTGTAGAGAGCCTAAGTAGCTCTGTGTGCACTGTGCACAGAGTGCATACAGAGCTCAGGTGCTCTGCAGAGAGCCTGAGCTAGTGAGCAATGTGTGAATGCATTATAAAAAAAATAAAGATACGCACCTTCGACAAATACACAGGTGAAAGGGCATCATAGCTTGGTGATAACCGAATCCTGAGACCTATCATCCAATTCTAGAAGGAAATAAAGCTAATTAGAATTAGAAATCGTGAATATAATAAATGATATGAAATATGAATAGACTATTACCTTGATCAAACATCTCAACGTCACACAGATCTTCTTCAATACTGACCATTGGGACTCTCAATTATCCTCGAAGCCAATCCTGAGGACACTGGACGGATTTGATCGAGAGTGATCTCTGAAATGGATCTAGAACTCTCCCACCCGTGCTGAACGCCGATTCCGAAGCAACTGTGGATATTGGAATCGCCAACACATCTCTAGCCATTCTTGATAATATTGGAAATCTTCCACTATTAACCTTCCAAAAATCTAGAATAGGAAAAGTTGCCATGTCCTCGCTGATAATTGGCACTTCCTTGGCCTCATTCAAATACTTATCTAATTCACTTTGTGTTGTTGTCACATATATTGAAGAACTCTGTGCATAGAACTTATCCAACATGCGATAATTCTTTACTGCACTACTATCCCGAGATGTTGAAGATTGTGACAGTCTTACTTGTTGTATATCATCTCTAATGTTATTTTCCTTATCATGTATAGCTTTGTACTCATTGAACAAAGCTCTGAGAGTTCTCTCCAATTTTGATGGCATTGCACGGCTGTTCTCACCTTGAGATCTGAACATCTCTCCTATCACGTACTGTGCAAAGTCTAGCTTGAATCGAGGATCAAGAATCAATGGTATAAATATCAACAAGTTCACCTTCTCACAATTTCCCCAATACTTATCATACTTATCCTTCATCCTGAGAGCCATCTCACAAGTAATGACATCATCACCTATCATAGCTTCGTGTAACTCACCTTCAATATTTGTGATCTGATGAAGAAAAATATTAGATGTCACATATAAATTTCCTGACACCCTCAAAGTCAAGTCATAAAAAGCTTGTAAGAACCGGCATAATCAACCAATACAATCCCAATCATCTTCATCTGGCATGCCCTTCCCATCATCACCCCCAACTTCTTGTCTGAATAAAGGGTCCTCTAGCTCAAACTGGTAAAAAGCAGATTGGCATTTTTTAGCTGCATGTAGCATCAAGTATGTTGAGTTCCACCGTATCTGTACATCCAAACACATTCCTGTCTCAACTGCTATTTTCTCTTTCTGAACACAGCTCTTCCATTTTGCCCACCGTGAAGGTAATGACTGCACATACTTTATAGCACTTCGAACCCTTGAAATGGGTTCAATATTTGCACGTAGACCATCCGGCACAACAAGATTCATAATGTGTGCAACACACCGTACGTGAAGAAATTCACCCTCTAAGAATGTACCATGCTTACCATTCCAATTTATAATTTTCCTCTTCAAATATTGAATCATTTTGTCATTGGAGCTAGCATTATCAACAGTAATTGTCAACACTCGCTCATTTCCCACTCATGTAAACACTCCTCTAGAGTGGTTCCAAGAACTTCACCTCGGTGGCTTGTAATAGGACAAAAATTGAGAATTCTCTTCTGAAGATTCCAGTCATTTGCAATCCAATGTACAGTAATACACATGTAATTAATCTTTTGAACAGAAGTCCATGTGTCAGTGGTGATGCAAACATAGTGGGATGTCTCTGATAGATATTTTTTCAATGCAATCTTCTCGTTTATGTAGAGTTGATAGATGTCTCTTCCTATCATCTACCTAGATGGGATCGTGAATCTGGGACATGCAATGGCCATAAAAAGCCTAAAGCCAATACCTTCCACAAACTTGAAGGGCAATTCATCTAAGATTATCATTTTAGATAATGCCACTCTGGTGGTCTTCTCATCATATTTCCAGGTAGTCACAGTTCCTACCCAACTATCGTCTCTACTTGGTTGGAGACTTAACTGTGCTTGGCGTGTTTCCTTATTGTGGGGATTTTCTTTACAGTTGTTAGCATGATTTCTAAGGGACGACATGCCATTTTTTTTGTATTGCAGCTATAGACTTTTCTACAATACTTGCACCGACATTCGTCCTCATCAAGAGGCTCATCTCCTTCTTCTCGCATATCATCAGTTTCTTGATCCCACTTAATAAAATGATCCCACACATCAGACCTGGAAGATAGTCCCTTCCTTTTTTTGGTTCCAGATGCTCCAGTTCCAACAGGATTGCTAGTAGTTGTTTGTGTAGGAGTTGATCTGTTGGTGGAGCATCACTTGTTTGATTTGTAGCAGCTTCATGTGGGTTTGTCTGACCAACATGACTTTCAACCATCTAAAAAATAATAAAAGAAATTTTATTCCAATGTCACAGTGTGAATTCCTTAGTCTTAATGGACAGTATCAGTGTCACAGTGTTCAATATTTTTCCAGCCCACTACTTATATCCATATGAGGTTAGAAAATCTTAAAAGAATGCTAATTTGAACAAAGAAGAGCATATAAAGATGGTAATTTCTAAAGAAGAGCATATAAAGAAGAGCGAAGGGGAGAGTTTACTTGGGTCTTGTAACTTGTAAATGCAATATTTAAAAAACGTGCGTGACTAAATGCAAAATTTTCTGTTCTAATGCTGGTCACAATTTTCTGTTCTAATCATTCAAACATTCCTCTGGGAAATCTAATGACATTAAAAAGGTAGAATAAGAAAAAGGAAATTTATCCAGTGTCTAAAAAACTGTCCTTGAACTGGGTTAAATGGTGAAGTATTCAAAGTGGAATTTGCTAATCCATTTATATAGTCATATGTACACTTATATTAGTTGTATATATGGAAATGTATTTGAATGTTCACACCTATTCGTATATTTGGTGAACTCTAACAGTACCTATATCTTAGGAAAAAACAGATGTGGATATTTATATTAATAAACAAATTGTCTATTTACATTGGTATCATTATTGATGGTGTATTTGAGTTGCAAAGTATGGTTTAACTTGGGTGTGCTCCGGTGTATGAGACATTAACTTCATAAGTTCAAGCTCGTTGGTTTTTTCAAAACCCTCGAAGCTTGTATGAGGGGAGAAACATTTCTATACTTGAATTTAATAGATGAGCGTTTTATATGTGTGATTAAATCCTTCAAAATTTCTTGGATATAAACTTGTTTTCTCAAATGTCAATCTGATGCTTCTATTCATGCTTTGTCTGGGTATTGGAGCTGCAGAGAGCGAGAGATTCGTACCTTCGAAATCGGAGCTGCAGAGAGCCTGAGACGGAAGCGAAGCTGGAGCTAGAGGATTCTGGCGACGGAGAGAGTGGAGATCGCCAATCGAGCTCCGAGGGATTCAGGCGAGGGACAGAGGGGCGAGGGCTAGGGCTAGGGATTTGGGATTTGGGTTCTCTCAGGCGACGCCGCGACGGAGAGAGTGGCGATTGCCGATCGGGCTTCGGGGATTCGGGCGAGGGGCAGTCGGGCAGAGCCGCAGATGGCCGGCGAGGGCTAGGGCTTGGGAATTGGGATTTGGGATTTGGGATTTGGGCTAGGGCAGTCTCGGGATCAACTGAACATTTAGAGAGGGAGGGATCGATTGCGGATTAGGATTTAGGGGGTAGTTATTTGGGTATTGGGTTAATGGGTTAACGGGTATCTTGGGATGGGAGTTCGGTTATTTCGGTCGGTTTCGGTTGGCGATTTCGCCACCGAAACCCGAACCGATAACCGTTTGAAACTTTGATTTAGGAAACCGACCCTACCCGAAAATCGAAGTGACCGACCCGATCGGTTCGGGTCGGGTCGGTTTGTCGGGTTTGTCGGTTTTTTCGGTAAAATGCTCACCCCTAAATTTGGATATTCCCAACTTCACGTGGGCAATCCAAACAAGAGTTTAGCCTATGAGGGGAATCTGTATGATGGTGCCCGCGGCTGGTTTTATTTTATAGCTGGTGGGACTGGAGCTGAATTCATCCTTCCCTAGAAGTTACCAGACTTGTCCATGACCCTCAGTTTCTGCACCTGGTATAGTGTTGCAAATGCTGACGTGCCTCGTTTCTTGATCAACCGAAGCTATTGCAAGGAGATTGAGACTTTCTATATTAGCCGCCAGGGTGCTTCCAGAGTTAGAGTAAAAGGAATGGATGAATTCCTTGGCGTGGCTGCTGAACCATCAGATGTCAGCGAGTCTGGCGATGATGATGATGACAATAATGACGACAATACTAATGTCGGAGGTGCTCCTCAACTGTCGTCATTAGCCCCTAGAATCCATTGCTAAAGCTCGGTCGGTCTTAGTAACCAACGCGCTTCAATTAGGGGAAGCCGTTAAGAAGCCGAAAACACTGATTCTTCAACGGGAACAGGTTGACCAGGAGGAGACAATAAGAAGCCGTGCTATGGAAAAGTCTCGTCAGTATCTAACCCAGCAACTTACAATGAATGATGATGACTTACTCCGGCAGGCTCAACATTCCGTGGAAGCAACTTGTCGTTGAGTGGTTGACGAGGCGACGAATAAGTTGAAGCTCCTAGGAGATTCATAGTTTTCTTTTATTCTTCATTCCTTTTTGTAATGAGAACTCCGTAATAAAAGAGAGAGCTTTACTGATTCTCTGACTTCTTTTGTAACTCCATTCCTTCTAAATGATGAATAAAGATAACTACTTTTTGATTCTTTTATTGGTTAGCTAGGAAATTTGCTTGCACAACAAATAACTTGTCATCAAAAGTAGTTTTATCTATTTTTAGGCAAAGTGTTCCAAGTCATACTGTCAGAGATAAAAATTTAACATGACAGGGTTTTTGAGATTTTTAGCAAATCCCTAGTTATCAACGGGTTTGATTAGCCTTTACCAACTACCGTTTGAGTTGGGCTAGACATGTTATTCCCCTCAACATGGTGAGTTGTCGAGAAATTAATTTCCTCTCCCATTTGCTTTTAACAGTATTGGGTAGTTAATTTCATACTTTTTACCCCCAGTATGATAGGGTTGGCGGGGAGTTTGATATCCTCTTCCCGCTGCTATAATAGCGTTGGGCAGGTGGTTTCATACTTTTACCCCCAGTATGATAGGGTTGGCGAGGAGTTTGATCTCCTCTTCCCGCTGCTATAATAGCGTTGGGTAAGTGGAGGCGGTCCAGGAGTCAATGGCGAAACTCGAACTGGGCACACCAAGATGATCTGGTCAGGATTCATCAAATTTAGGTCAGAAGTGCCCATTTGCGCATGCGTAAGAAAAAGAGACTGGAGGCGGTTCAAACTTGAGAACCGGGCACACCAGGCTTTAGGTCAGAGGCGTTCAATTGCGCATGCCTAATAAGAAAAGACTGGAGGCGGTTCAAACTTGAGAACTGGGCACACCAGGTTTTAGGTCAGAGGCGCTCAATTGTGCATGCCTAAGAAAAGAGACTGGAAGCGGTTCAAACTTGAGAACTGGGCACACCAGGTTTTAGGTCAGAGGCGCTCAATTGCGCATGCCTAAGAAAAATAAGAGACTAGAGGCGGCTCAAACTTGAGAACTGGGCACACCAGGTTTTAGGTCAGAGGCGCTCAATTGCGCATGCCTAAGAAGAAAAGACTGGAGGCGGTTCATAACTTGAGAACTGGGCACACCAGGTTTTAGGTCAGAGGTGCTCAATTGCGCATGCCTAATAAGAAAAGACTGGAGGCATTTCATAACTTGAATTGGGCACACTAGGTTTTAGGTCAGAGACGCTCAATTGCGCATGCCTAAGAAGAGGAGACTGGAGGCGGTTCAAACTTGAGAACTGAGCACACCAGGTTTTAGGTCAGAGGCGCTCAATTGCGCATGGCTAAGAAAAAGAGACTGGAGGCGGTTCAAACTTGAGAACTGGGCACACCAGATTTTAGGTCAGAGGCGCTCAATTGTGCATGCCTAAGAAAAAGAGACTGGAGGCGGTTCAAACTTGAGAACTGGGCACACCAGGTTTTAGGTCAGAGGTGCTCAATTGCGCATGCCTAATAAGAAAAGACTGGAGGCAGTTCAAACTTGAGAACTGGGCACACCAGGTTTTTAGGTCAGAGGCGCTCAATTGCGCATGCCTATGAAGAAGACTGGAGGCGGTTCAAACTTGAGAACTGGGTACACCAGGTTTTAGGTCAGAGGCGCTCAATTGCGCATGCCTAAAAAAAAAGACTGGAGGCGGTTCATAAATTGCACTGGGCACACCAGGTTTTAGGTCAGAGGTGCTCAATTGCGCATGCCTAAGAAGAAGAGACTGGAGGCGGTTCAAACTTGAGAACTGGGCACACCAGATTTTAGGTCAGAGGCGCTCAATGCGCATGCCTAAGAAGAGGTCCAAGCACTCAATTGCGTAACTTGAACTAGTGGAGTCGCGTACTTTCAGGGATATTAAGCATAATATTTCTTCAGAAACTTGCCATTGATTGGTATCATCATCCTATCATCATTATGATTCATTAAGCGGTAGGCTCCACTGGAGTATACGGTTTCCACAACAAACGGTCCTTCCCACTTGGGTTCAAATTTATTCTTAGTCTTGTGGGTTAGAATCATTGGCCTTTTAACAGCCAGAACCAAGTCTCCTTATTTAAAGGTCCTTAGTTTAACGTTTTTATTGAACGTTCGCGAGATTCGGGCTTGATACAACTCAATTCGTTGTTGGGCCCTGAGACCCTTTTCATCCAATGCCTCTAGTTCTCGCAGTCTTTGTTGATGGCGCTCTTCGGTCGTCTTCTTTGTGGCTAAGGCCACTCTTAATGAAGGAATCTGAATTTCGAGAGGCAAGACGGCCTCGCTTCCATAGACCAAAGAAAATGGGGTAGCTTTTGTAGGGGTGCGAATGGTGGTGCGATAAGCCCACAAATATTCTCCTAGCTTTTCATCCCAATCTCATTTATTGGAAGAGACGAACTTCCGAAGGAGCTTAATAATTGTCTTGTTGAAGGCTTTGGCCAATCCATTCGCCGCAGGATTATATGGTGTTGAAGCAATGTCCTTAATTCTGAATTTATCACAGAATCTCGAAAACCTCTCGCTGACAAATTGCGGTCCATTATCGTGGATGATCCTCCAAGGGATGCCAAAACGGTAAATGACATGACGCTTGATGAATTTAATCACATCTGTCATTTTCACCTCTCTCATGGGCACGGCTTCAGCCCACTTTGAAAAATAATCAGTTATCGCAAGGAGAAACCGATGTCCTCTGGATGATGGGGGAGTTATAGGCCCCACGATATCCATTCCCCATGCCTCAAACGGCCAACTAGCAACAGTATTGTGCAAGTATTCTGGGGGTTGATGAATGAAGTTAGCATGTATCTGACATTCATGGCACCGTTTAGCGTATACCATTGCTTCCGTAATCATGTTCCGCCAGTAGTATCCCAGCCTTCTTATGCGGTCTCCGAGTTTTGGACCGGGCTGATGAGCTCCACATAATCCATCATGTGTTTCTCTCAACACTTGTTCTGTTTCTGCTTTTGATATGCAGCGGTAGTAGACCATCTATTGACTTTCTATACAAAGTTTGAAGCTTATGGTCATAATAAAATCTCTGGGCCTTCCTCTTTATCGAGGTGGTTTCCTTTGGATCTTCTGGTAATATTCTATGTAAAGCATAATCCACAAACGGAAATCGCCAATCACGGGGTTCCAACATTAAGCCTGTCTGGCATACCTCTTCGGCTTGAGATACTACGTCTGGTTGGAGGAGTTCTCTGTTACTAATGGTGATGCTTTTAGCTTCACCTGGCGGGATTGCTAGTATTGCGGCTATGCAGCGAGAGCATCTACATAGATGTTCTCATTCCGGGATACATGATATATATAAAACTGTTCAAAATATCCTGCAAGCTCAATAGCTAGCTGATGATAGGGGATGAGGGCTTCATGTCTGACTTCATACTCACCTGTCATCTGACTGATGATGAGCTTAGAGTCTTCATATGCCTCTAGATGGTTCACCCCCAGTTGCAGAGCTATTTTTAAGCCGATAATGAGCGCGTTATATTCCGCCACATTATTCGTGCACAGTTCTGTTAATGAGTAACCGTTAGGCAATATATGTTTATGTGGGGATATAAACACAATCCCTACTCCAGCAGTAGATCATCTGGCAGCACCATCAAAGAACATTTGCCATGGTTGTTCTTTGCTAGTTGTATTGACATCTGATGTCTGTTTGGATTTGGACCAAATTGGATGGTCTACAAGAAAGTCGGCGATTGCCTGTCCCTTCATAGCTTTTTGAGGAACAAAGTGTATATCATAGGGTGACAATAGTAAGGCCCATTTTGCTAATCGGCCGTTTAAGGATTCTGGTTTCGTCATCAGGATCTTTAAGGGTTTAACCCGTGATATGACATGAATCGTTTGCCCCGAAAGATAGTGTCGCATTTTCTGAACAGCAAACACTAGGGCTAAACATTCCTTTTCAATCGGGGTATACCGCTGTTCGGCCCCAATCATTATTCTGCTTAAATAGTAGAGGGTATGTTCATGGCCGTGCTCATTATATTGAGCAAGTAATGCTCCTAAAGCATTATCCATGGCCCTTACATATACAAGGAAGGGCTACTCAGGGACTGGTGCCATAAGTACAGGAGGCTTAGTAAGGTACTCCTTGAGGTCATCAAATGCCTGTTGACATACCTCATCCCATATGAAAGACACCCCCTTTTTTATAAGTTTTGAGAATGGTTGGTATCGTCCAGATAGGTTGGAAATAAAGCGTCGAATATATGCGAGCTTTCCTTATAACCCCCTTAATTCCTTAAGATTGCCGGGGGGGGCGGAATTGTGCTAATCGCTTTCACCTTTTTAGGGTCGAGAAAAATTCCTTTTGAGGTAATTATGAACCCAAGAAATTTCCCGTTGGACACCCCCATGAATAACTTGGTAGGATTCATCTTCAGACGATGTTTTCGCATAAGATCGAAGACCACTCTTAAATCATGAAGATGATCTTCTTTGTCTTTGCTTTTGACTGCTAACTCATCCACATAGCACTCCATTGTTTTGCACAGGTGTTCTTTGAATATGACACTCATTGCGCGTTGGTAGGTGGCACCTGCGTTCTTTAATCCGAATGGCATTACCGTATAACAGTACACTCCCAGTGGCGTTCTGAAAGCTGTATGCTTTTCATCATCTGGGTGCATCTTGATTTGGTTATAACCTGAGAAGCCATCCATAAAGGACATCCTCTCATAAATCACATCGGTGATGGGGAGTGGAATTCGGCCTTAGGACATGCATCATTCAGTTCTCGAAAATCGATGCATATCTGGATTTTGCCGTTCTTTTTTCGAACTGGCACTATGTTAGCCACCCAATCAGGATGTTGTTCTTCACGGATGAATCCGGATTTAATAAGCTTATTGACCTCGGTAACTATTGCCTCCATCAATTTCGGTCGGAAACACCTTTGCTGTTGTTTGACAGGTTTGGCGTCTTCTTTAATATTTAACCGGTGTGTGGCAAGTTGAGGGTCAAGTCCGGGCATATCTTCATAACTCCATGCGAACACATCTATATACTCTTTGATAAGAGATATAACTTCCTCCTTTTCTAAAGGAGTTAGTGTGTCGCTTGTGAAGATGGGTTTCGGATTTTCTTCCGTCCCCATGTTAACTTGTATTAATTTGTCTTCTGTGGGCGGGTCACGCTGTTCAAAGCGGACATCCCATAGAGTATCCATATGCCTAGCCCAAGCATCATCTTGAACATCAATTGGTTCCTCGTCGCTTTCTAGTGCAGCTGAAACCATATTGGCTGTCAAAAATTGAAACCAAGCACCGGTAGTTATATCTGAATCATAGTCGGGTGAAGATGTCTCTTCTTTGGCCGAAGAACTCTCTTCATCTTTCAATGGTGATGAGGGTGGAGTAGATACATAACCCAATCCTCTGCGGGTCTTTTGATAATAATCTGGGCTCTTTCCTCTCGGTCTAAATGAGGGTATAAGATTTCGTCGCCCTTTTCCAAAGTTTAATCCTGGTTTCTGGTTAAGATCATAACCTATTTTCTCCATCATTTGTCGGGATTTCTGTTCATACAAATGAAATTGAGGTGATATTTGTTCATCACTTTCACTGCTTTGCCTTCGTCGAGGTGACATAATTACCCTGCCAAACATGATCGGCTTTTGGGACTCTTGTCGAGATGGCACTTTTAAGTAGTGACCTTTTCCCTTAACTATTTTAGACCAAGAGAGGAGGGATGACCTAAGTGGCAAATGGTATGCCGTCAGAACTTCAAGTTCGGATAGGTCATCCACTTCAGTGGAAGTAAAAGAGGGTTCATATTCAGTAGCTACAGCATGCTCGTAGACTAACCTTATGTTTTTATTAATAACCCATTCACTCTCTATTACATCCATTACATTATTATCAAAACTTAGACTAAAATCTAAGTGAGGGTTGATTTCATAATCACCCCCGTCGTCTTCCTCAGGAAGCTCATATTCAGTATCGACTTCATTGCCACTGTCGTCAGGCTTTGGAGACTTGTTAAGATTGTTATTAGAGGCTTCATGGGCTGGCTTATAGAGTGCAGCATCTGTGAAGTAATTCTCCAGCCCTTTGAATGGTTGCTTATCTGCAACAAGTGTCTGGACTTCTCCTTCCTCATCGCAATATTTCATGCATTGGTGAAGAGTCGACGGGAGTATCATGTGAGCGTGGATCCAAGGCCGTCCTAATAAAATATTGTAGGAGGTATCAGCATCGATAACGTAGCATGTAACCTCCGTTCTCAAGTCTCCAATTTGGCACCGCAATCGGATCTTACCAAGAGGATGGCTGTTATTAGCGTTGAATCCGTAAATAGTGGTGTTTGTAGGCATCAAACGATGAGGAGATATTCCCAATAGCTGCATTAGCCTTCTGGGAACAACACTTAATATAGATTCCGGATCGATTTGAATTCGTTCTACCTTAGTAGATCCGACATATCCGGTGAAATATAAAGGTCTGTTATGCTTTATATTCCTCACCTGCATGTCCTCTGGGGAGAAGATGATTTGCGGAACCTGCCTTCTTACTTGATGACAGTGGGAGCAAGAGTTTTGTTCATCCTTGGCCGGCTTGACAATATGAGATAGGAATGACTCAGAGTCTGCCAATGCCTCTCCTAATGCTTCACGTGTTGATTTTGATAATCTCAACAATTCATAAAGCGTTACTCATGCTGGAATGTTAGCCAGCTGAGCAATTATGTCAAACTTGAAGGTAGTCTCCTTGGCCCCTTCATCTCTAGTAGGATTCTTCTGGAAACGAAGTCCTTTCTGCTTTGCGGGTTTTGCGAGTTCTGCATATATGTCTTTTGGATCTACTCTGGTATAGTTCTTGAGATATGTCTTCCCAGATCGAGTACCGGAAGGGTCTGCCCCATCTTGATGAGTGGCCATAGTTTCGGACTCTTCCTCAGAATCTGTGAAGGCTCCCGAAACTATATATTCTTCCTTTATCTCTGCAGAAATGACATTAACCATCCGCTTTTTCCCATGACCTGTGGTAGTCCACTGCTCATCTTCTAATAAGTCAGGATGAACCCACATAATTTCTCCCTTCTGGGTTGTTACAGGGACGAGTCCTTCCTGAGCTTTCTTATGAGGATCGAAGTTCTTTGTAACCATCTTACCCTTCAAGGCCTGCCCTTCAAGGCCTTCAAGGGCTCTTTTTTTTTTTTGAAGAGCTGGCCGCTTATTGAAGGGCATAGAGCTTATTGAAGGCCTTGAAGGGCTGGCTGCTTTCCTTCCATTGCATTAGCTCTAGGAAGTCACAGGGGTAATTTTTTTTTTTCTCTCTCTCTCTACAAACAAAAACATTTTTGTTCTCTCCGCTCACAATATAAGGCGGTGCTACCTTTCTCTTAGGGTTTTAAGATATTATGACTGCCCTTGATGATTCATAAGTCATCAACTCCCTAATCCAAATAGAATTTGATCATGACTCTAATTAGAATCCCACTTGGATTCACATTTGTCCAACTAACCGTATCAAAGCTTGATTCACCATTTTGAGTTAAACTCGCACATGGCCTCAAAACTTATAAGAGAGGGTATTTATCATGCTCCCATTAGGCTCTTCATGGGAACCCGATCTTGGGCTGGACCACAATAATTCTTCGCTTGCATCCTGAAGAGAGTTTTAAACCTAAAGCTTAAACCTTGAAGGAGAATGTGAAAATGATCGAGATGAAGATCATGAAAAAGAATGAAGAAAGAGGGATGAAGAAGGGTTGCTTGGCTTATAGTCTCATGCAACACACACACAGAGAGAGAATATTGTATATGGAAAGCCATGAATGAGGCATGGTGGTGTAATTCTGTCAACCACACCCTCTTGCATAATTGCAAGAATGTTATTGGTTCAAGTATTGAACCAAGTCAATGATTCGTATCGTGAGACAAAATCCAGTGGGTTGGAGAAATGCTTAGATAAAGATGAACCGATAATAATAAGGGTCATTTTAAAAAAGTCGACCGTTTCGAACAATTTTAGAAAATATGGAAATATCAGTAAAATGATACATGTTGCGCCTCTTTATTGAAAGTCTATATTTTAGTTTGGGTCAAATGATGAGTTCAGTTTACTCGATATAGGATCAGTACCGGTGTCCTCATCTTGGATCAATACTGCTGATATTGAGTAAATCATTAAAGAAAACGTAATGATTATGATTGTTATATTTAGTATGGGAAATGAGAATGACTACAAGTGCTTAGATGACCGAGGTGGGGAGTGATGTAGATAGTGGACGTGTTCTCTCCTAGGGTGATTAGAGTGGTCATGTGCGCTCAGAGTGGTCCTGATGTATTGATTGAGATGGAGCATGTTGTGATTATAAATGATTAGTTGGCGTATAGTGGCATAGTTGCAAGTGTTCTAGAGCATAATGGAGCAATTATAAATCTTACGAGCTGGCATGTTGAGCTGAATGTTAGTGCTTAGATTGGAAACTATAATGATTGTATGGATTGTTCGCAAGAGGTTGAGCATAGTATATGAACGGTGTATGTTTGCGAGGTAGATGGTGAGAACATTAAATTTTCTCTACATTGTATGGCACACTGGATACGAGCGAAGATGGAAATTGTTGGATTGTGACTCGTATCTATTGGGCATCCAAATGTAATTAAGGATTACAATTAATCCTAATTGGACTTGGGTGAGATGGGTTAGTCTTATGTGGTTTGCATCTCAAATTAATCTAACCTCCTAGGGTTTGAATTGGTGCACTATATATAGCTTTCATAAATGGATCAGAGATATGCTATGAAATCTCTTGTTTTTGGTCAAGAAAGATACGAGAGTTAAGAGATGAAGATAGATGTGAGTGTCTAGAGAGAGCTAGTTCTGTCTTGTAAACTATTGTATCCACTATCATAGGTCACGTGTCGTTGCTCCGTGAATGTAGATTGAATTTCATCGGCCTAACCCTGTTATTTTTGGGTGTTCTTCCTGTTGTGATTGTATTTTTCTATGTTCACATGTGGTGTGTTAGGTGTTGTAGTAAATCGAGATCGGGATAGGAATCTATTATTTCCCATCACATTCTTCTAGTATATATATAGTTTAACTTATTAGTTAACTTTATTTAATTTTCTTGAGAATTACTAAAAGAAAAACTTGAAAATAGATTAAAGTTACTTGTTCAGTCCTCGAAAACCTTCCTCTATGCGCTAAAAAACAAAATATTCGTGCATTGAATTTAACCAATAAATTATAAAATATTTGAAATCTATAATAAGGAATTAAGCAAAAATGTATAAATAAATAAATCGGTTAATCAAGTTAGGTTCTTGTTAGAATTTAATTTAGAAGGGCTTTTTGTTTTCTTTCCCGTCTCAGTTACTGCCACATGAGTATAATTAGTTTTTTCATAACGACACGTACTGCTATTCCATGGACAGATGATGCAGAAGAGTTAAAGGCTAAATTTCGAAGCATGATTACATGTATAGGGGGTTGCACCCCGAATACTGTCTCCAAGGCCCTACTAAGCCAGAAAGCTGAACAGTTGACGATATCGGCAAAGGAGCTGTACGAGAAGATTCCACAAATTTCTCGTAATCTCGACCCAGACCACTTTGTGAGAAGGCAGACATGTGTACCCTTGGTGGCAAGAGACTCGGTGCTTCAACAGCTTCAACAGCTTGCTCTTGACAACACTAAGAGCACTATTGGAGTATATGGGATGGCCGGGGTGGGCAAGACACAACTTCTGAATGAATTTTTCAATAATTTGCATCTAAGCAAGCCTGATCTTCGCATAATCTGGGTCAATATGAAAGACTGTCACAGTGTGGAAGATACTCAAAAGGCAATCTCGCGGAGGTTAGCATTGCATTGGGATGACAATGACAAACAGGAAGTACGAACTGAGCGCATATTTCGAAACCTGAACAATAAAAGTTTCTTATTGATTTTGGATGATGTGTGGGTAGCAATGGATTTCAAGGATGTAGGAATTCCAATTGCCACACAGGAGACAAAGTCTACGGTCATTGTGGCTACAAGAAGTGAAGATATATGTGATACAATGGAAGCAACAAAGCTTCATGTTGAATGTTTGGACTCAGAAAAGGCATGGAGTCTGTTCATAGATAAGGCTGGGAGGGAGCTCATCAAATCCGAGCCAGAGATACGACATCAAGCAGAGAAATTGGTAAAGAAATGTGGCGGGCTTCCCCTTGCGCTCGTAACTATCGGGCATGCTATGGCGACAATGAAAACACCAGGCTTATGGAAGCATGCGGTCACAACATTAGAGAACACACCTCAGAAGATTCGAGGTATGAATGAGGTGCTTTCTTGTCTGAAGCGTAGTTATGACAGTCTAGACGATGATAAGTTGAAAACTTGTCTCTTATACTGTACCATGTTTCCAGAACACGACAGATTCGATAAGCAGTTTATTGTAGATTACTGCATCGGTGAGGGGGTTTTAGTTGACCGCTTTTATGATGGGGATCATGTCTATAGTGAGGGCTACAATCTTCTCAATGTCCTCAAATCTGCTTCGATGCTAGAACTAGAAACTGCTGGTGCTTCAGATTTTCTGAAGATGCATCCAATGATCCGTATCTCATCACACTGGATAGAGAGTGGCACTGGAGAAACCAAATGTTTGATACGAGCCGGCAAAGGATTGATAGAGGCACCTGCTGTAGACGACTGGAGTGGAGTAGAAAGAATATCGCTCATGGGTAACAGAATAGAAACACTATCCGAGAAGCCAAACTCTCCTAATTTGTTAACCCTTTTACTTCGTGGTAACCCTCTAAATAAAATATGTGAGGGTTTCTTCCAGTCAATGACAAATCTTAGAGTCCTTGATCTCGGGGGTACTTCTATTCAGGAGGTTCCAGCAGAAATCGGGGAATTGATCCAGCTCCAGCATCTTGATATTAGTGATACGAATATCACTTCACTACCGAAAGAGCTAGGCAATTTGATCAGGCTGAGATACCTTGGGATATCATTCACGCCACACCTCAAGATCATTCCTCAAGGGCTGATCGCAAAACTTTCTAAGCTGCGGGTCCTTAACATGTATTGTAGTTATGACGGCTGGAAAGTAGACACTGCTGGACAAGGCTTGGGCTATGATGAGCTTCATTGCTTGAAGAGATTGAAATCACTTGGCATCACTGTGACTACAGCTGCTGCCTTGAGAAAGCTTGCTGGATCCAACCGACTGGCGAATTGCATAATTAACCTTGAAATAAAGGATTGCCCAGGTCTGAGAAGCACGCTTTCAACTGAAGCACTGGGGAGTTATTTCAAGGCTTTGCAATGGCTTATGCTACAAAGATGTTTCACATTGGAGGAGCTGTCGATAGATGGTAGCCTTGAAGGGCGGTCTGCCCTGCAAGGCCTGAATGTTCTCAGCCTCAAAGAACTTCCTAGAGCTAAAATTACTTGGAATGGTGGGCACCTCCAAAACCTCACACAGTTATTCATTAACGGTTGTGGGAAAATGAGACACCTACTACACAGTGATGATGAATCCACTGAAAAAGAAGATGAAGAGGAAATGTTGAGAGAGATCAATGCCTTGCCTAATCTCTCTCAATTGCAACTCTTTTCCTTGCCAGAGCTGGAGAGCCTCAGTTGTGGGAAAAGACCGTTGGCTTTTCCTTCTTTGGTAAAACTCTATGTTATAAACTGCCCTAAGCTGAAGAAAATTCCACTAAATGCAGAGAAGCTAGTCAAAATCCGTGGTCAGATATCATGGTGGAATGAGTTGGAATGGCCAGAGGACAATGACGATGTCAAATCCAAGTTTCAGTCCACCTTCAAGGAGTATGTTGCTCAGCCTCCTCTCCCTCCCTTTCTCTCTCTCCCCCCTTCTCCGTTTACTTCTTTTCCTTCATTTAAAAAATAAAATTAAGATTGGTAAATCCCTCTCTGATTGTTTTGTCAGGAAACTCCCACCAAATTCCTATGTTGAAATGCCTCCTGCTGTTGGATTAGAGATGGTGTTCCCAGACTTGGTGCTCGAACAGCTTCAACAGCTCGCCGTTGATGACAAACTGAGCATCATCGGAATCTACGGGATGGCAGGGGTGGGGAAGACAACACTCTTGGATAATTTCTTTTACCAGTTTCATTGCAGAGATGAATATCTGATGATCTGGATAGACATGGAAGTCAGTCACAGTGTGGAGGATACTCAGAAGGTTGTTGCAGAAAAATTGGGAGTATTTGAGCATCAAGATAAAAGCCGGGAAGAACTAGCTCGCATCATCAGTGAGTTAGTTTAAAGGATCATTGGTCAGAGATCATGGTGGAACAGATTGGAATGGTCAGAAGCTAACAATATGGAGGCCAAGTATAAATCCATCTTCGTGGAGGCACACCTTTAGTCGTGGTACGTACTTTAGCTGTTATTCCTCTAAACTCTTTGTTTTACTTTCTTGCTTGCTCTGACTAGTGAGAATAGAATAAGTGATGCTCCTATGTGTTTACGACCTAGCATAAGATGTAGTGCACCAGATAACTGAATCTATATTTTTACAATAAATTGTCTCTCCATCTTCAAATAATTTTTTTTTAATAAGAAAGGGTGTGGCATCTTTTCTCTTTTCGGTAGAATACGCATGTGTTCCTCTACTAATTTCTCTTATATCTTTTTTGATGAGTTACTAAAAAACCCTCATTGACCTTTTTCGTAGAATAAAATAACATTTGATGCTCATTTACCAACACTTTACCCTCTTCCCCAAGAGAATTGGACTACTCTATTATTTTCATTTATCATGTGAGTCCAAAGAAAATGCAATTTTGATAAAGAAAAGTTCTTGTGTTTTATCTTAAGTCCTGGAGGAAATTAGAGTTTTGAAATATCTTAATAGAAATGAGGTAGGTATGATTACTACTTTGAAGAATTTAGAGAAAATACATTGCCATCTTTGGACTTAATCAGGTTTCAAGAAAACTATGTTTCCAAATTTTCTCAACAAAAGGAGTTAACAAAAAGAAAGGGTTTCGAAAGAGGATCCGGTCCTAAAGAAAAGGAATAGGGCATCAAGTTTTTGAAGATAACAAAAATAGGAATAGGGTGTCGAATTTTTTTATAGAGTTATAAGAAAGCAAATTAGATAAGTGAAAATGGACTTGAAGATTATTTTCTGCTTGCAATTAATGTTGGTATCCCAGAATATTCCTCAAAATCTTGTGTTGGATATGTAGAAAGTGATAATTACAAAACCATCACCTGTTCAACTCTGAAAATTGAACAGTCTATTAGCTCTGGTGCTGGCTGGATGCTGAATTTGACCGACTAATTTGAGAGAGGAAATCCAACCTAAGGAGAGCAATTCACGTCACTTCTCAGTAAGGAAAAGAATGGGTGGTTTTAAGGGTCAAAATTTGGTCCACTCTATTTCAATCTATAATTCCTGGGTTCTCTCTCTAAATCGAATGACTTTTCATGCAATTTGAATATGAGCTTTGTGTTTTAGAGATTTCAATATGGAGATGGGAATTCTAATCTTATTGGGACTTTTGGTAATCTTTGATTCTAATTTTTTTAGGAGTCTTGATTAGTTTGAAACTCCTAGTTTCTCTTTTTTTTCTTCACTTTGATAGAACTAGTTTTTTTTTTTTTTTTAAATAATAATTGATTATTGAAAATTATTATTATTACAATATAGAGTTCCTTATTAAAAGAGAAAAACAGGTTAAAATTCCATAAAAATATTTCATGTAATTTTGAGATTCAACTCAAAATCACATGAAAGCCCCCCATTTGCTTTGGAACCATGTTCCTACAAAGTTAGTTTTTTCAAAAAAAAAATTATATATATATATATATATATATATATATATATATATATATATATATATATATATATATATATATATATATATATATATATATATATATATATAATTTTCTAAAATAAATAATTATTTAATTATATTTTTTTAACAAGACAATTAAAATTATTAGTTTAATTATATAGAGTTCCTTCCAAAAGTAATTACAAATTTTAAATTAACTAATTATTAAATTGTTCTTTTTAAGAAATAAATAAGGATTCAAAACTATTATTATTAATATACATAGTTTTTCCTTAAATAAACTCAACTCCAAATTCAATTAAAGTTTCTCTTGAGTTCTAAAATTCTATAAATTATTTTTTAATATTAAGTATTCATTTAAAACTATTAAATTAATTTATAATTTATTATATTAACTATAATTTTTAATCATATAAATAAATATAATAAATATTATATTTAAGCAGTGACACGTGAATAAAAAGAAGAAAAAAAGGAATAGCATGGTAAGTTCACAGGCTGCTTGGTTGCCAGTAAAATTAGAATAAAAATATTTTCTTAGACTCTCTCAACCTTCGTACATCCATTTTTTCTCTTGAAATGGTAAAGACATGTTACATGGCTCATTTCTCTATAATTTTTCTCATCTCTGCCTTCATTTTCCTTGAAAAACCATGTTGAAGAGTGACATCACATAATATAGTGGTCTAAATGAGTCAGATTAAGACCGAATTCATGTATGATGCAAAACCTAAACAAATAAGAAACTTGGACCCGGTTTCAGGCTCAGGATCTTTTAGTCCTATTAAATTCATGTTGGATTCAAATCATGGATATAACTGCTCAAGTTACAAACTCAAATTAATTATTATAATAAAATTTCAAATTTATTACATGAAAATGATAAACTTTGTGGTCTAAATTCACATCATAATATTTTATTACTGTTACCTATTTTAATTTATTTATGTGCTTATTATCAGGTTTCAGGTTTGAGGGAAGATCGTCTCCATATCCTCTTTCTAAGTTATTTGGATACAACATTTATACTTTTAATATGCTAAATCTTCAATCAGGTCAGACTTGTTATTGGGTTTGCAAAAACTATACAAACTCCTATTCATATAGATTCTGACCTTCTGAACAGTTATCCTGCAGCAGCTATGGTGAAACATCAAATACTGAAGAACAGAAGGGGGCAGCTAAATCAGTGAAAAATGGGTGTGTTTTTGTGTTTGTGTGAGAGAGTGAAGTGGTTTGGTTTTATTGTTTCTCTTTCTTGTAATATTGTTCTTTGTTTTTTGTTTGATATACTGATTCTATACAGCAATTATAATTCCTTGTAGTAGTAGTATAGATTATATTAAAACTCCCTTTATTTGTTGTACTTTAATTGTGATATTCCATTCCTGTTGTATTTAGGAATCTATTCACCCTTTTAATTTAAGTGGTGCTAAAAAAATTCACATGCATCACATGTGCACCTTACTAGTATAACAACAAAATCACAGCAAATCCATTGCCCCATTACCTCAAATTTAAGAATTGGTTATATTAATATGTTTATTGTCATATATAATTTTTGAATAACTTAAATTTGTAGTGAAGATCTCTATGCCACTTGAATGTTACCGTCTGGACAGTAGGACTATATTCCCCAAGATGTTCGAGGAAATTGAAGGTCGGTATTCAGGATTTTTTTTTCTTCTTATTTTTATAATTTATAGTCTCTTCTTTTATGTTTTGCCCTTCTATAATTGATGTGTTTCTGACAGATTTGTGAACAGACCAGGTGCAAGGATTTGTCACGAAGATTGAACACAGGATCGGACACGACAGGCACAGTATCATCTCAGTCGCAGATGTGTTATTCTGTAAGTTCTGTTTTCCCCCCAAATTATAGGCTGCACATATGACACTTTTATTTCTGAATAAGTCTACATTTATGAAGCAAAATAAAAATTTTGAACTGAAATTGTTTAGTAAGCATACCTTGCAAGTATAAAAAAGTTAGTACCAAAATTACAAATGTTAATACTAAAAGTTAATTCAAAATATTAATACAGAGTTTTCGAATTAAAATTTTTCTGCTTTGTTGTTTTTCTTCGTCTTTCAGTACATCTCTTGGTTGTAGTTGGTTGTAGATTGCAAATATGGACCATTTTAGTTGTTAAGGAGTCTGAGTTTTTGAAACAGAATGAAACTTGAATTAAAATAGTTTCTTTTGCATAAATTGCAAGCATTGAAGTAAAACAATAAATAATTTATTTTAATATGACTCGATATTGTCTTCTTTCTTGCTTTTTTAGAATATATAGATCATGTATTTCCTCTTTGGGGCTCCAAAATCTCAACTGGTTTGAGCTTTATCTATCTGTTTTATTGATGGTGTTACAAGAGGTGGGTATAATTTCTGATGGGAGATTTATCCACGATAATAATTGATAACATTTTCTGAAATAGAATCAGTGGAAGAGTTTCTGAGGCGCAACATCAACATCCTGTTACTGAAATATATTGCATACTGTTGAGCAGTGCTTTCATTCTATTTATCTTGATACTTATTCTGGATAGGTCTTCCCTGAGAGGGAGAGGCTTCGCCTATCTGAAGATTCTGCAGATGCCATCGCTTTATCTCCTCTTACATCTTAGGCGGTGATCTTGACGCGGACGTGATGGAGAAGATTCAGCCCGAGGAGCACCAGCCGCAAGTGGAGTGAGACATATGTCCGGTTATGTGTCCGTCCACTCTCCGGCGATTGTTAAGTACATGGAAGTCTTTTTGCCTTTTTTCCTTCTTGCATTTTGTTTTGTTTATGGTCTTCCTGCCAATGACCATTTAAAAATACTTTTGTAATTTTTCTATTATGACTTTTTAATAGAACGCGGAGAGCAACAACTTATTGTAATGGCTTTATAATAAAACATCTTGATGAGTCCTTTTGTTTATTCTCTTTGAGCATATATGGTGGGTAATATCCCTGATTTTGAAACACTTGAGACTCGAATTTTAGTTTATACTCGGGAGATTAGTTTTAAAATATATCTGAATGTTTTGGAGGTGATGTATTATGAAGTATTCATAAGAACACTTTTTAATTTCTGGATAAGTATTTTTAGGTGTTTTTAGAACACTATGGAACAGTTGGATAGGTATTTTGGAGTGTTTTTCAGAATACGGGTGTTTTGAAATATTTAGAATCTTTTATTGAAAAATACTCTCATCTCTTTTCCTCATTCAAACTCTCTCTCTCTCTCTCTTTCTCTCTCATCCTTTACTTTTCGTAAACTGAATATATTTGTTATTTACTTGTTTATGGTAGGAAACTAAACTCCGAATTATAGGCTTAAACACTACAAAGATATTAGCTTAACTAGCTAGCTAGCTATCGAGTTAAATGTTTCAACTTAAAGTAATTATTGTAAATTTACCTATCTAATAACCACTTGAAAGTGCACCTCCCAAGAATATGGGAAATTCTGAATGAGTACACTACTTGACTTAGTGAACCCACATTTCAGAGTTTTTCGGGAATTAGTCCTTAAACAATTTTAATATTGTTCAGGGACTAATCCTTGACCAGGGCAAAAAACAGGGTAAAAAAAGAAATGGCTGTAGGTATTAAAAAATGGAAAATTAGCTGAAAGAAGAGTGCCAGACATGCGTGTCTGGGAGAGTACGCCCAGGAGTAAGGCTAGGGGCGTGCGTCGAGGAGCGTGCACTAGGGTGCCAAGGAGCTTGCACCATGACCTCGCCCACCCAAGGATAGTGCATCCTAGGTGTGTGTATGCCCAAGAGCATGTATGCCCAAGAGCATGCATCTCTGGCATGCACAGCGCGTGCCTAGGAGCACACGCTTGCCAAGAACGTGCACTTCCCAGGCACGTGCTTCCTAGGCGTGCATATCCCTAGCACGTGCCCATGAGGGCGCACATCCCTAACGTATGCGTCTAGGAGCATGCGCCTCCCAAACATGTTCTGTATACGATAAAAATATAAATATCGTAGCCTAAGAAGAAACAATGCAGGATTCAACAAGCTATGTGCCCAAGCAGGTGCATGCCACGAATTAGTTCGTCCATCATTTGGCATACGCTCAATCGGGCAGGCGTCACAGACCCGTGCCCCTCGCCAGACGCCCCACCAAGGCCTAAGAGGTTGTGTGAGAGCACCGCGGGCCCTCGTGTGCACCAGGGTTGAGCACGCCCAGGATCGCGCATGGGCCAAGAATCGCACAAGCGTTCAACGGTCACGCGCGCCTAGGGCTGTGCGCCCTGATGGGTGTGCATGCTTATGGGCTCGCACAGGGCTGTGCACACACGCAGGGCTATGCGTGCCCAAAGTCGCACGCCCTGATGCACGCACTCAGATTGACGCACGCACCCTGGTGCATGCAAAGGGTCAGCAACGTGGGCGCAGGGACGCATGCGTAGGGACACACGCACCCTAATGCACATGCCTCGGGCCGCACAAGTTCTAGTGTAGATGCACGTTTGGCTGCAAGCGAATGTTTTGGTTATGCTCTCTATTTGCTATATATAGCCTTCTTCAGATGCAAGAAAGGAGGAGAATGGGAGGCTCTAAAAAAGGAGAGGATTTTAACGGAGAAGGAATCCACAGCGTCTAAAAGAAAGAATTCTATGGTTCCTACTTTCTTCTCCAACAAAGCCTTGAACTAACTATCGGATTGTCAATGGAAAACAGTAACAACCTTGTATCGCTGCCCAAGAGAGCCCACAAAAACAAAAGGAAAAGAGTGATCTATTTTCTTCCCTGTAATCCGGAATTCATCAAGATGTCATTTTTCTAGTATTCTTTGTAGGGTGAAATGTCAGCTGCAGCTATGGCTACGAAGCCACTACAGGCGTTTGGTTTGCTGCATTTTGAAGCAAAAAACGCTTACTGCAATCAATTTGGTCGCAGCGTTTGCTACATCCGTCTGCTGTAATTTTACAGCAAATGGTGCAAAATATAGCAAACCGAACACTACCGAAAAAGTTGCAGCTGCAACCCGGTCTCCAAACTAAAAAAATGCAACCAAACAGACCTCAGTTGGCAACTCCTGAAAAATCTGCAAGTCGTGCAGAGCTACCCAACAAAATCACCAAGCAGTAGAAATTGAAGCAACTGCTGATCTGCAAATCGTGCAAAATCTCAAGTGCAAGCAACTCATTTACCAAACATCGCCACCATTTAAAGGTGCAAAAAATTAGTGAGCTAAACAACCAAAGAAAGGATTTTAACAGAATTCGACCTGAAAGAGCAAACAACAGCACCCATTTCTGGGTCGCAAGGCGAATGCAGTAACCAGCGAAGCAAAACTTTATCACCTTGCATCTACAGATACCATAAACAACCACAAAATTTTCCCGGCCACTACTTTAACAAAGGCCATCGAAACGACAGCTGACATTTAGTCTTATTGTGCAGTATAACAAATGAACTAACTCATTGAGGAACAACCACAACAAACAGCCCGTCACTCGGGGCTGGACAAAGAGAACCGGAGGCTTAGCGCACAGGTTGTTGGTTATAGTGGTGGCTTTTCTCTTTCTTCTTTGCAGCGGCCAGCCTTGCACTCCTGGCAGCAGCCTCAATTGCGGCAGCCCTTGCAGCCGCATCCATCTCCTTGTTTGATTTCTTCTTCTTCATCGAAGCCACCTTCTTTAGCCGTTCTTTCATATCAACGGCAGACTTACCGTCTTCTGTAGGATAAGTGTTGCTTGTCCCATCTTCGAGACCACCAGCGTCCAAGCCATTATTTTGCTCTGCTGAATCTTTGGCCTCCTTCGACGTTTTGTCCTTCTTTGCCTTCTTTTTCTTTGATGTCTTGCTCTCTGTTGGGGCAGGGGCATTCTCCTTCCTATGGCTGTCACCTCCTTGCTCCTCTGATTTCTTCTCTTCAGCAACATCTTTAACAAATACGAGTTAAAAAAATAAAAAAAATTAAAGATATACCTTACGTTTAAGATTTTTTCTTATTATTATTATTGACTTCAACATCCTGAAACTTCCACATCTATTAAAGTGCAGCAGCATTTGACACGTGCATTGCCCGTGCATGAAAAGAGGGAAATTGGGAAGATAAATTTGTGCAGGCCACGAATACTGTGAAGATGGTTATTAATGAACAGATTTGATTAAACTTCTCAAATATCAAAGGTTAGGCATTTTCGGTTCAGAAAAGGGATTCAGGTCAATTATATAGTGACTTCTGGCTACATCGAAAAGTTCTATTCCCTGAAAAAAATGAAGTAGAGCTTATTGGCTCACACAATGCTTAAATTATGTGTTTTGCTTACAAATGTGGTCCCAACATTATAAATGCGGCCAGCACAAAAACCTAAAAGAAATCAATATGCCATACAAGGGTGCGGAGACAATTGTTCAACACTGTCACTTTAGAACTTGAGGAAATTAGGCTCTAAAGATAAGGGTCCAAAAATAATTTCGACAGGGATGTAAACAGAGATAATCCGATCCGGTTCAATTCGATTTCTATATGTTAACAAATAGTATCCACTCCATTTAAAATACGGTATGGATATGGTAGACACTAATACTATTCAACATATCAAAACAAAATATGTAGGATGTTCCACAAACACTATCTATATTGAGATTTAGGGCACTTTCGTAGGTAACTCTCCTATAGCATCACCTCAGGTACACTTTTTCCTACACACACTCACATACATATCAATTTAAAGATATGTAATATGCATTAAGAACTTATTCAACGGCATAAACATTGTCATCGAAAATTGGTATAATTTTCTCCTTCAAAACTATTGTAATAACTAATAATATCTTCTTAATATCTGGACAGGATCCGAATCCATATTCAGTTTTGTTAAATATGGATAGTGAATTCTATATCCAACAAAATCCATATTTGTATTTGTCCAAAAGAAGAAAATAAATATAAACATAGTAATATCAACATCCACTCCGTTTACATCCCTAATCCTATGTGCAAGACAACAGCCACCTACACTGGCTCACACATGATAATAGTTGGATATTCATAAGCTAAAGACAAATGAACTAAGGAAATAAACTTGCTAATGGGAGTTCGTCTAACAACTTGAACTCCCTTGGATTGTAGTTCAGATGGACTTGTACAATAATTTGACTAGTTTACTTCTTTTAGTCCTAGATGACAGACAGCAGCTAGCTACATTGTTCTCTGGTTTATAATGAAATGCACAAGCTAAAGAAAAAACAATAAAGGAAATAAACTAAACAAATGGGAGTTTGTCCAACAACTTAACCTCTCTTGGATTGTAACCTTCGCAGGACTCATGCAACAACTTGATTAGTTCCTTCCTCTAGTTAGTGCATTAACAAACAAGCTATCATCATCAGATACATTAACTCTTATACATAACAATGACATGACAAGTGCCTAATCAAGATGACAAGGAAAACAAGCATCTTATAACGACTTCTAAATGCATTTCATCGAAACCCTAAGCTGCTCACAAGGTTTAGGGAGGGAATTACCATTTACTTCATTTTGTCCAGAACTTCTGTTATCTTTGCCAGATATTAATTCCCAACTCAGCCAAAAAGCTTCAAGCTCTGCAAGCTCTTTCTTCTTTAGCTCCTTCTTAGAAAGCTGCCTCTCTGCTTCTTTAGGTGCCACTTCGCAGGGAAAGGTTTCTTCACAACATGCTCAGCAGGCCTAGGAGCCACAGTTTTGGGTTCCGGTTCTTCATCGTCATCATCCTCACCTCAATAAAATCATCTTCACTTTCACTTTCCTGCAGCATGCCATACAGCATTTCAGTTTGTCAGTACTCCCTGCGCAAGAAATCTAAGAACTAAATACATCAATGGCAGGTTTTATTCACTATTAAGGAACTTTATTCACTAGAGGCAATCAAACCATTGTTTAGCAATATTGATACAGAAAAGAAATTTATGTCTTGCTATAATTATCATGCATATTATTGATATACATAAAACGATTATGAATTTGGTGTCTGACAATAAACCTGCAAGCACAAAAGAACTGGAAGGGACAGTCAATGAAACAGAATATAGCTTTCTTCACACTTTCCCCTTCTTGATGCCCTCTTAGAAAATCAATATCACCTCAGGAAACATAAAATAATAATGTGTTTTTCAAATTTAAATCATCTCTTTACATCCAAACTAAATAGCTAAAATGTTATATCTATAATACTGGAGAAATAGAATTTACGAAACAATTCAATATATAATCCATCAAATTTTCTCAAATTAAAAAAATAAAAATAAAAATCAGAGTATACATTAAAGTTCTAGTAAACATAAGAGCACTAAATGGTTAGATAAATTAATTGGTGACTAAAGCCAATTTTCCCAATATCCAACAGTGTAAAAGTCCAAACAGCAGGTGAAAGAAGAAAGCACAAGCCTAATTACGCAGGAGTGCTAATGTTGTTTCCTAATCATGCTTATAGAAATATTCGGTTTCAATTTCACCTAACAAAGCCAGAACAAATTAAAAAAAAAATGGATAAGTACGTTTAATTTTTGTTAAATAGTCTCTTGAGTTCAATTTCATGCATTATCAAGAATGGTTTATTTTATTTAAATTAAGAAAACAAAGAATTGTTAGATACTGATGTTGTATTAACTCCTAATAATCCTAACACCATAATCCTAACACCACCTCTCTCTCTCCCCTGCCGCCTTCGCATCGCCCTCGTCCGCTGCCATCTCCCGCACCTACCATGGCCGCCCCCTTTTCCCTTGCTCTATTGTTTCCTAAGGGGCCCCCGCGAGCCTTGTCGGCTTCACTGCAAGCTCCTACAACTCTTGATGCAATCCATTATCGGCCCTTTGCATACTACTGTTCCTTTTTTTATTATCAGCTCATTTACATTATTCTCTCTCTCCCTCCCCCTCTCTCTCTCTCTCTCTATATATATATATATTGTAATAACCCAAATTTCAAGCTACTTGTATTGCTCTCTTGAGACCAGTGGTGCTGAATAAATCCACCGAAGTTAATTTTGGACACCGAAATTACTTTCGGTTAACGTAACTTTAAATCCACAAACTCAAATGATATTCGATCTTCGCGATTATTAGTTTTGTAATATTTAGGATTTTTGGAGATTTTTCTTACGAGACCGAAAAATACTGCCAAAATTATTAATTTAATAAAATTAAAATTATTCTTCTAATTATTTCAGAATTTTGATTCATTTATTCCGGACATTGAAACAACAAACGGATAATTTTGTAGTGTTCCTCTCGTCGAGCACTACGTTCTACATAAATTTGATAGTATTTGGAGAATGTTACATGAAACCAAAATTATTAAATAAATAAATTAATAAATTAATTAAAATAAAATAACTACTGTTGTGTTGTCCTGACCAAGAGGAGGGTGGCAAAAAAATTTTGAGGTTTCACATGGGGGGAAATTTAGGTGGTGAGGTGTTAAGGGAGGAGGGAGGAAATAAAAACTCTCTCTCTCTCTCTCTCTCCACTTCAATCCTCTCGGCCAAACCCAACAGAACCCAGCACTCTCACCCCCTCTTCTCCTCTCGGCCAAAATCAGCAGCAGAAAATTAAAAAAAATAAATAAAAGAGAAAGGATAGGAAAAATCAAACTGAACCGAAGATTCGAACCAAATATTCGAGATCGAGCCAAGGCAAGTAATATTGCTTTTTTCGTTCATTTCGTTATTTTATTTATATTTATTTTCGTTCGTTTCTTTATTTAATTTAAATTTGTGTATGTAAAATTTTTTTGTTCGTTTTTTAATTAATTTAAATTTGTATACGTAAATTATCTTGTAAAAATACTTGATTCATATTTTGCACCATTAACTGATATTGAGAACTGAACTATATTAGTGGGTTAAATTTAACATATATAGATATTGTAATATTTACTATTTTTAATTTAAAGAAAGAAAAGAAAAAGAAATTTACGTATGCCAAAATCATGTAAAATCCGGTTTGCATGCAAATAATAATTTTGCATGCAAATCGTGGGCTTTCAGGTATACAAGTAGAGAGAAAAGAAAAAGAAAAGAGAAAAAAAAAAGAAAAGAAAAAAAATTGTAACTGGGCTGGCCTAGCCTAGAAGATAAAGAAAAAAGAAGAGAGAGAAAAAGATTAGAAATAGGGAACTGGGCAATAAAAGAAAAATAAAATTAAAAAAAAAATGGGCTTGGAATTGGTTTGGGCCAGAGAAAAAAATAATAAAAACACTGGGCCGGCCAGCCCAGCCCAGTAAAAGAAAAATAAAATAAAAATGAGTGGGTTTGGGCATGGGCTGGACAGAAAAAAAAAGAAAAATAAAATTAAAATAAAGATATGAAAAAGTGGGAATTTAGTAGGATTGGGTTTGATGGATTAAATAATTGAGAGATTTGAATTGGACTTGGCTTGGATTAATTGGACATAATTAATAATAGTAATAAATTAGATTTTAATTAATAGAGAAATGCATATTAATATATATAATTGAGCCTAGAAATGTAATAAATGTATACGTTGGGTTTAAAAAAAATAATGCAGTATTATTATATGATTCACTTGATTCCCAAATTGGGTTATTAATTGACACTGAAAATGAAACCAGATTATTATAATATTTTTGATGATATGCATTGTCGTACAATGTGCACTAACATCTATCATGCTACATGTCATGTGCCTTGATATTACAAATCATGTGTACTAATATATCATGTGTTAATTTATCATGCTACAAGTCATGTGTTTTACATGTCATGAGTTTCGATATTACAAGTCATGTATTTTACATGTCACGTGCTTTGATATTTCAAGTCATGTGTTTTAATATTACAAATCATGTGTTATGATACTACATGTCATATACAGCCATGGAAATGTAAGCATGTTATTATGAATTGAAAAACAATTAAAGAAGGGTTATAAAATTTCATGTCCATAATTCATTATGAACACGGGGATGGGAGAAACTATATGATGGATAAAAGCCTTGCCGTATAAGGATTGA
Organism: Dracaena cambodiana; assembly: GCA_036321105.1. Lineage (NCBI taxonomy): Eukaryota > Viridiplantae > Streptophyta > Magnoliopsida > Asparagales > Asparagaceae > Dracaena > Dracaena cambodiana. The sequence goes on from JAYEPQ010000011.1 coordinate 45,442,555, forward strand.
TTATATTGTTAGGGCCGGAATTCTTTTACTGTAGCGGCCTGGGTGATTACTGGATCACCAATTGATATTTACCCAGAGTGGTATGTTCGTACTGTAATACAGTACGGAACTTGATTGAGTGCCTAGCGGCATGTCATGGTTCAGTGCCATGAATATTGAGGCCGGGTCCTGGGTATGCACGAGCATTTATACGACAATGGAGAATAGCGCTATCTTATCTATTAATATAGTTTCTATAATTAAATTGGACGATAACTGAGACCAATAGAATATATGATTAAATAGATAGAGTAGTTATTGTCATGTTCATTTATTTATACATTTATTTATGCTTGACTTCATGTTAATTTATATGTTGCTTTCATGTTAATTTATATGCACATAAACAACACTGATATAAATATGCTCATGCGCATTGATATTTCTGTACTATGATAGTACACAATTTCTCTTTTTAAATGTATTACTTGCCGGGTTTAATCCCCTGGGTTTTGAACCCAGATTTGGAACATGAAGAAGGGGATCCGCCCCAATTGAAGATCCGTACTTCGTTGGACAGATCGAGTGACAATAGGAAATCAAAGTACCCCTAGAGAACTTTTGTATATTTTGTTTATATTTCCTTTTGTCTGGGCACTGCTTTTCTCATTTGCTTCTTTTGTATTCATATTTAGAGCAGTGTGTCATTTTATGTAATAAACTTTTTATATAAATAAAATCTTTTCAGTTTCAGACATGTTATTTACTTATCTGATTGTGGCAGTAGTTACGGTTATTCCAAGATCCTATGACTGTTGGGTTATCTAGTGGAAATAATAAGTAACGTTCTCCGTTTTGGGAAGCAGCTGAAAAACGGGGGCGTGACATATATATATTCTCCTTGGTTTGGTCTCTCCCAATTTCCTATCTTATTTATTAAGCCCTTCTGATATAGCTTCTTCCTTGTCAAGTGATTCGTTTACCACTACTACTTTAAATGTATCTTAGAATTTGTTTTCAAAATCTCGTGTTGCTACTACTAGCAAATTGAATGACAATAATTATCTATTATGGGCATAGTCATTTAAGATGTTTGTTGGTATTCAAAAAAAGATTCAGCCGCTATTTGAAGCCCACCAAATGAAAAAGATCCTAGCTATCTAGATTGGCTTGCTGATGACTATTGTGTAAGTACTTGGCTTCTTAATTGTACGGAGGAGAAAGTAAGTTCTGATGTGACGCTCTTGAAAAACTGCTAATGAAATATGAGATACCTAAAAGAAGTTTATAGAAATGAGAAAATATTTCTAGAGTATTTAAAATTTTGAATCTTATGAGAGATTGTGACTCTTAAGCAAGAGACATGTTCATTTCCAAGTACTATTTTGTGTCCAAAGGCACATTAGAGGAGTTTAATGTCCATCAACCTTTGGTGATAAATCTTAAGACTATGAGACAATATCTTAGTAAATAAGGCAGGAGATTAAAAGAGGGGAGAAGTACTGAGAACATCCTTACATATCTCTTAATGTCAGGGCAAAGATAGGAGGATTAAATGAGAATTTTGGTAAATCAGGTAGGTAATCAAGGATTAATAAGTAAAAATCAATTATAAAAACAATTTTAAAAGAAATTCAAAATTATCGTAATGAGAAAAATCTTAGATTGGAGGGTGAGATAACTCACGCAAGTTATCTGAGCTGCAGTTTATTTCCACAATCTCTAATAATTTTTAAATTTTTTTTTTATGAATTATGATCTTGACCCCCTAAGGTTCACTCATATCTAATTTTTTGGGTTTTAGTTTTGATTTAGTTTTCCATCAAGATAATGCAAAATTAACGGTTTTCAATTAATAGAATATTTTATATCCACTTAATGAAAGAGTAAATAAATGCCAAATTTTATAAAATTTGATATGAAAAAGTTAAGAAGTTATAGATACTAATTCAAAAAAACTTGATGAAAAACCAATAGATTACTAATATTTTGGCTGCTAGCTCATGTAACTTTTATTGAGTTGGCGGCTCACCTACAATAATTCTATATATATATATATATATATATATATATATATATATATATATATATATATATATATATATATATATATATATATATATATTGAAAATAATGCGTTATGAAACCCATTATGTTGCATTATGAAACCTAACAGAAAGCCATTGCTTAACAGTCGAAAATAACTCAATGCATTGTAACGGTGCGTTTTTATATTATTTTACGTTATTTTAAGTTATGTTAAGTTAAATTACGTTATGTTATGTTATTTACAATAATTTTAAAATAGGTTTTATATTAATTTCAATTATTTATTTTGATTATTAGCGAATTGCTGTAGTTTTTTTACTTGATGACTTATTATTTGCTTATTTGATTGCTTGTGGTATTTTTAGTTTATACATTCTTATTCACTTATTATAATTTCTTTCTAATTACTGAAATTTTTTTGTTATAATTCCTTTCCACAACAACAACAACAACAACTAAGCCTTTTATCCCAAGTATTTGGGGTAGGCTACATGAACCAAAAAAGAAAAGAATCATGCCAAGTCGATTACTTTCATAGTCATTTTCCATTCATTTCTACCAAGTAATATCTCCTCATTTAAACCTCTAAGATCCATATCTTTTCGTATCACTTCCATCCATATTTTTTTCTGTTTTTCTTTCGTTCTTTTAACTTGTTCTATATTGATAAACTCATGCCAAATCGATCACTTTGATAGTCATTTTCTATTCATTTCTATCAAGTAATATCTCCTCATTTAAACCTCTAAGATCCATATCTTTTCGTATCACTTTCATCCATATTTTTTTTCGGTTTTTCTTTTGTTCTTTTAACTTGTCCTACATTGATAAACTCCCCTTATCGAACTGGTGCATTTGTAGGCCTACGTTGCACATAACCAAACCATCGTAAGCAATTTTCACTCATTTTCTCATCGATGAGAGTTACACCTACCTTATCATGAATATCTTCATTTCTCACTTTATCTCTCCTAGTGTTACCACATATCTATCGGAGCATGCGCATCTCTATTACATATATCTTATGTGAATGACGTTTTTTTATAGCCCAACATTCCGTACCATATAATAATGTTGGCCTAATAACAGTCATATGAAATTTTCTTTTTAGTCTTAACGGAATGTTACGGTCGCATAAACCTTCCGTTGCACTCTTCCATTTCAACCAGCTAACTTATATCCTACGATTAACATCATTATTAATCTCTCTATCATTCTGAATAATATAACCCAAATAGCTAAACTTACTGCTCATTTGTATTTCTTGCCCATCTAATATTAAAGCATTATAGTTTATGATCTGTCATTTACTAAATTTACATTCCATATAATAAAGGTGTCGGAGTTGTCCATGAGTACCATTTGTACCTATAAAAGCTATTTTTTTTTCTTTTTCCTTTTTCCTCAGTTTTATGATTAGGCCTGCTGGACGACTTGATGAATCGTTCAACACCGTATTCTTCCTAAATAGAAAAACTAGAGGTTACCAGTACTTAGAGACGACCACTTTATAAAAAGGTCAGCGTTGAATCAGAGACTTATTTATATAATATATTTACTACATCCAATATCTGAAATATGACCTGAGTAGGGCGGAATGAAAACCACATTAGCATCAACTTTGTCAAACCAGCAGAAATAGTTTGAAAAACACTTTTTCTATCAACAGTTACCAGCATGAATGATAGTATCATGATGGAATGACACTGTGGCCCAAGATTTCCCAAAAAAGGAGGAAAAAAAAAAAAAAATCTTGTTTTCATTCAAATAAAAATCACCTCTTCAATCACCGATCCCGCTCTCTCCTGCTGCCCCTGCTCCGAAGCTCCCCAGAGCGGTGGAGATGGAGCGGCGGTGTAGTAATCATTATCGTCATTGACATCGGCCTAAGATTTCCCCTTGAGAGTGGAGGCCGGCGGCAAGAACACCTGCAGGGGGTCGGCCTCCTTGATTGAACTCGGCTTCTTGGACGATCCCTCATCGGACTTCTTCTTCTTCAACGAATCCAGCGCAGAGAATGTATGCCAGAAATTTGAAAATTCCTTTCCATTGCAACTCTGTTTTGAAATTACAGCAATAAAAATAAATTATAACGGTAGATCGAGTTACATGAATAGGAAAACGATTGATTTCAATTCTCCTTTTTAATTTGTATTTGTGGGATTCTAATAGTGGTAGATTCTTGTTTTTGCACTCCGTTCATAATCCGAAGGGAAACTCCTATGCACCAAACTCTTGGAATGAAAAAGATCGCTCGTGAGACTTCTCTTTCTCTTTTCTGGACTCTGGATTCTCTGTGAACTCTGTCCTTTTTTTTTTTTTGTTATTTTTTCTCCAGATTTTATAGATTGAGCTTCCTCAAAATTCTCTCCACTCCAAAAGATCATGGACAAGCATGAAAACACCCAATGCGGAGCGCTCTCATGGGCGCGCACTCAATGACCAGGGGCGCCCGCAGGACTAGGCTCGCGCGGTCGCCCCTAGGTGCGTGCACAACTCCCTTGGGCACGCGCGTGGTACCCAGGGGAGGGTGGCCGTCTGCTAGCGGGCCGCTCTATTATTTTTTATTTTATTTGCTTTTTGTGTTTCTATATAACCCCTCCAAAGTTTTAGAAATTTCATCGATGATTTGTAACAAATTTTGAAATACTTTGGACTCTTTTGATTCTTTTAGAATTGGGTGTTGACATGTCCAAAAATCTTTTTGGATTTTGATGAGGGTCTATGCACAAATCAGAATATTAAATTGGATATGAATAAGGTTTTAAATAGATACCCAAAATCATATTTGGATTCGGATATCTATTTCAACTAATGTTTAGATTTAGTTACTTGTAACCTTATAAATTTGAATTCCTATCACTAATTGAAATCTGGGTTAACTGTTTATTATAAATACCTCGAATCTCTGCATCCATTGCCTCCATATTCAGAGAAACTATCTCTTCCTTTTCTCTTTCTTCTTTTTGCTGAAAGATAACCAATTCAATGGCCTCTTCAAAAACTAATCGCGCACAAGATTTCGATTCCGAGGATCAACATGCTGGCGTTACCGCTAGTGTCAATTCCTCTTCTTTGATATCAGGTAGGAAGTAAGAATATATTCTTTTTGCTGAAACATTGCTATTTAATAACACAAACGTCTATCCATTTTTAACATGGCTTTCGCGATTGTTATGAAAGAAATTTCATTTTAAACATAAATTTGCACGCAGTGTTATGTTGTCCGCCATATGAAAGACACCGTGGGCGCCTCGCAGCAGAGGCACTGTATGCGCTTGCTTGGCGCGCTACTCTGTTGTGTGCGCACGATGGTTTGGCGTGTAGCAGGCGTGCCTTGGGCTGGGTGCGAGCTGCGCACCCTATGCTGGGTGCTGGAGCACGCAACGTGCGTTTAGGCATGCAGTGCGCGCAGGTTGCACTCTGGTACGCAGGAGCGCGCCAGGGTGCACTGTCCTTGGTGGCAGGTAGCATGCGTGCACTGCATCGCGTGCACCAAAGCACGCACTGGGGCGTGCAACGCGTGCACCAAAGGTGCACAATGTGCTCGGCACAGCATGGGCCCCGTTAAGCATGTAGTGCATGATGCTACTGGACTCAGTTGGCTCGACACTGTAGTCTTGGGTTTAGATTTTAACTCCAACTCTTGATTTTGCATTGCTTGAGTTGTTTTATTTGTCAAGTTTGGACTAATCTTTTATTTTTTTCATTTGCAGTTCTCTACTCAACAGAGCCTCTGACAAAGAACCATTATTTCGAATTTTGTTGCGGCCCGATAATCAAACCCATTTCGAATTTGATGGTCATGTTCCTTTGGTGGATTAAGGAGCAGAAATGACCGACAGCAAAAGATCACTACCTGTAGCCAACTTACGGCTCGTGACTTGATGGCGTGAATAGGCAGGTATTTACGAAACCCCGATTTGTTTTTGGGGATGCCATCGACAGATCAGATGAAGACTTATTCGACACAACTAAATGGTTGAATAAGGTGGAAAATTGTACGACACCAAAATTATCAAATCTACCGCTATTTTCCCAAGTTTCCTGGAGGAAATTATAGCAACCAGCTTGAAGACAAGTTCGGGGATGACGGCTATACAACTCTGCTGTCAGGTTGCTTCTGGTGGCTCATTAACATTCAACCAGGACATTTGGTTTTTCGCCAAGGTTGAATTTGTTTTATGGAATCATACATGCCAAGCTGTTTTGCATGTCAATTTGGGTATGACCAATTATATGTTGGCAACCCGAATCCTCATCTTCGCCGAGATGGGAATTTTTTTGAAGGGGGACGAGGATGGTTTCATTTTGCAGCAGTAGGTACAAAGACGTTCTTCACTCTTCCAAGTCAATCACCATCCCCTTTTGCATCCATGGAATTCTGCAGTTGGTATCACCTTGCAGATATTATTCCTCTGGATTATCAGGTGAACCATCATTTTTAAGGAATATAGAGGCATCCTATAAGTCTTCGAAAAAAAGCTCACATGCATGAATTTCAATCCATAACCACTTCCCTCAGTTATGATAATAATGAAGGGGATAGGCAAGACGATGCTTCTGCTCCGGCCCTACCTTTTGGAGGCACATTTGGGCCTAAGCATTCAAACCCTAGGATGGTCAGAGTCCCACAAAGGAAAAAGAAGAAACGTCAGCCTCCCACTACCACCTCGGTCTCTCAACAAACTGCAATTCGTCTAGGGAACTCCTACCGACTACGACCTTTCAAGCCCCTGTACCAACCATAGCACCCTCGGTGGTACCATCTAGAAATGAGCCTCCCCCTACCACCTTGGTGCTTGAACAACCTATGATTAGGCCAGGAGGATTTCTGCCAGCCACGACTTCCCAAGCCTTTATACCAAATATAGCATCTTGTGTGTTTCCATCTAGAAACACGGTTGGGATGCTTGGCTTTGCAGATTCCTCTACACTTAGGGCACCCGCAGCTAATAGTTCAACCCCTCAAATCGTCAATCTTGATGGGGATGAATCAACTTCCAGGGCCACATGAGTTATAGAGCCAATAGGGATGCCGCACCAAAAGACTTTCTTTCACCATCCAGTGAAGTTGCGTTGCCTAGTTCGACACCTGGGCTTGCCTCATTGGGTGAGCATTTCTCTTTAAAGATTGATTATAACCCCTTTTTTATTGGCCGTTAATTTATATTTGTTGTTATTTTAGGTGGCAGAGCTCCAGTGACTCGTGCATCCCCGATGGCCAAATCAGATTCCTTAGAGCCAGTAGATTACTCTGGCATAAGTGGTGCAGTTTGTGACTTTGGTAGTGTTGGCTTCGAGGAAGAGTTTGATGATGATTATTTTCCTCAACTAAACACAAACAAAATTTCTCACTTGCGACCAAAGGATCTAGAGATGGATAAACTCGAAGGATCTGGTTCTATTCCCATAACGTAGATGAGCTACCCTTCCAGCAGGTGCTTGCATATTTTCACCCCATTATCATATTACAAATTTTTTATGATATCTGACCATTTTATTCACACTAGCTGGAGGTGATGTTGATGCATCTTTAGTATTCTCTTTTGAAGCTTCAATAGAGTCTATTGGTGCAGAGGGCCCTTCTTTGCTGACATACATGGTTCCGACATGTTCCATCCCACTGGGGCCAACACTCGTTGCAGCGACTATACCGTCAACATCAGCAGTCCCAACAGCAGAAGTGATGGCCACTTCAATAGAAGTGGTGGCTACTTCATCAGAAGTAGTGGCTACTTCATTGCTAATAGAACAAATAGAACTATCACCCCCTGCCCTTCTTCTAGCGCCTGCACATCCTCCCCCAGCAGTTTTGACAAGTTTGAAATGAGATACGGCCTTTGGTCTTAGTAAAAGACTCATTCGTCGTAGCATTAAAGTCATTCTCGAATTCTTTTGCGAATGCATTGAGGAGATCATCAGCGGAGAGATTCCTTTGAGAGTGTCTGTCCTTTCATGATGAGTTATTTAGACAATATCACCAGGACAGGAGGATCGCAGCGAACAGATCCAGACAGGGCTCGTTAGGATGAACTAGAGACCCAATTGTCGTTGCTCAACAATTTATGCCAGACCGATCTTGCTAAGATGACAAACGAAGAGGTGGCTCGCTTATGAGCCCAAAGTTTGGCTCTCCAGGCAGAATTGCAGCAAAATGTAGAGCATCAGGCCCAACTGGTTGTAGGATTTCAAGGTTCTTCAGAGAAGCTAACTTGGAATTTGGTCCAGATCGAGCGTAATATCGAACATCATCGTAGCTCAATATGACGCAGTTGAGAGATCATTGTTGAAGCTCAAACTTCGATTGTTAATTTTGAACTCGAAATTCAAACATTATCACAAGTCGTTCGAGATCTCACGGCAAAAGGAGCAGGCCAAACATGATGTTGTTGTTGCCATCAAGGAGTTGGAAGAAGCCAGGGCCAAAGCTACACAACAACCCCCAGTGGATGAAGTGGATTTGCAGAGGAGAGCTTTAGCCACAACAAGAGAGAATCTCCATTGTCGGCTGAAAGATATAGAAGATTCTTTGAAAATTTTGTCTCAGAAGTAAGTATTATTATCTATTGGTTATTTGTAATAAATGGCAAGATTTGTTGTGTGCTACTGTGTAGTTTCATTTTAATAAAATCATCATCATTTTTTTAATTGTTAACGTGTTTTATGGATGATGACTCAAACTATTTAGATGTTCAAGACATGATAGTAAGAGTCTTTGAAAGAGATAAGTCCCAACTGTTCAGTGACGTCTAGTATATAACAGATTAAGAGATATAGATGATAGGCAGAGGTATGATGTTAACGTGCTTGATGTGATAAATTCACTGCAAGTGCACAGTGTCGGTTGTAGCACTAGTAGGTCGTTCCCACGAGAATCTAAGGTGTTTTTTATATTCTTGCTTGTTCTACTATTCTAACGAGTTAATTCAAGGCTCTAGATTGAATTCAAGTTACTCTAATTAGCCTAGGATATAGATTTCACTAGTTGACAACCATGTATTACTTTTATTAATGTCTTCCTATCATAAAAATTGATCTTTTAGTTTTAATCTTTATTTAAAGTATTCTAAATATGAGATATCAAGTGATGTACAAGCATAACTCATCAAAGAAACTACTCTGCATAAAAACAAACTAAATCATTATATAATTCGATGGAGAACATGAAAACCAACAACCCCAAATCCTAACTAAGTATAGACTATCAAGAAATTTAACTCAAGTATAACCTATCAAAGTGTTAATTTCCGAGTTCTTGTATTTTAATCTTTTCATGGAAAAATCATATCATTTTTTTTACTTTAGGATGAAAACAATAAAGACAAATTTACATGGTTGATTTCCAGTTTCATCTACATCCTAGAGCTAAACTAACTTAGCTACTCATAGTTCTAACTATCAAATTCATAATTTTATTTATGAAAGCAAGAAAATCTAATATAGAAAGCAAGAATAAATTAAACTAAAAAGCAAATAAAAGAAAATTACCTAAGAAAAATGATGAGCAGCAAAAGATACCTCTGGAGTTCGGTATGGGAACCGTCACCCTTCGGAAAAACCCTAATTTTATTAAAAAATACGAGTACAAAAATTGCATGATAAAAATATCCTAGTTTACAAGGATACGACAAATATATAGGCCTCGGAGAGCCAAACTCTAATCTGAGTACAAGTAAGTAACTAAAAAATTACATCGAAGACCCTGCAAAAATTCCATCCATATTGAGGCCAATGGAGGAGCCAATTAGCGGCATATGCCGCTAAACAATGGCAAAATTATAATATCTTGGCCCCAATTTTCTTCTGCTTGAGTGTCTTTTCTTGTTCCTTTGATTTTGATAACTGTAATCAACTTTGACTCTCTTCCGCATCATACTCTGGTAGCTTTGCTCACTTTTAACTCCTCTATGGGCTTGGTTTCCTAACTCGGCTTTGAGGTTATGTCATTTTCTTGTAGGAATAGGTTTCACCTGAAAAACACAATAAAAATACCCGATTAGCATTATTTATAAACAAAAATAGATAATATGGAGGCAATAAATATGCAATATATGACACTCATCACACCCCCACACCTATCTTTTACTAGTTCTCGAGCAAAACCTAGACCTAAAAAGAAAAAGAAAAATCCTAACTCACTTTCGCAGGAATCACGATTGCACTTAGCACGTGCAAATAAGCCATTAAACCCCTCGGTAACTTTAGTGGACGAGTTGTGTCTCGTGAGGGTTTGTAGTGAATATACCCACAAAATTTGTGAAGAAGTTAGATTAAGGAAATAAGAAAAGAAAAATTAAGATAATAAAAAATTAAGAAAAATAAAAAAATTTATACAAAAGAAAGAAAATTCTTTGTTTGGATATGTTCTTCAATTAATCTCATTAATATACAAATATAAAAATGCATTTAGATTATTAGTTTTCAAGTCAAGTATCATATCAAATGCACATATCATTTTAATAAAAAATTCAAATCCTATCTTTCATACCCACTAATAAATAATTCATTGGCTCCTGTACATCTACGTACACGTGTGATAGTCTACTTCAGATTTGGATTCTAACTCTAACTCATAATTCATCTTCTCTCTCTAAACATTTTTTTTCTTTTTTTCTCTTTCTTTTGCTAATATTTCACCTTTCATGCGAATATTCATGCTTGCTTAAGCGCAAAGTACCCGATTACTCGGATCATACTCTTTTTTTTTCCATTTATGAGATTATTGCCTTAATACAAAGCTCACCCTTTTTTTTTTTCATTTTTCTTTTCATTTCTGAATCTATTGCCTTAATACCAAGCTCACCCTTTTTTTCTTGTTTTTTTCTTATTTAGAGAGAGAAGACTACTCAATCTTTATCATATCTTGGTCCCAGTTTTCTTATGCTTGAGTGTCTTCTCTTGTTCCTTTAATTTTGATAACTGTAATCAACTTTTACTCTCTCTCACATCATGCTCTTGTAGTTTTGCTCACTTTTAACTCCTCTCTGGGCTTAGTTTCCTAATCTGGCTCTGAGTTTATGCCATTTTCTTGTAGGAATAGGTTTTACTTGAAAAACACACTAAAAATATCCAAGTAACATTATTTATAAACAAAAATAAATAATATAGAAGCAATAAATATGCAATATATGACACTCATCAGTGATCTATAGATAATCTACAGAGGTATGTTATTAATGTGCTCATTAAATGATAAGTAGAGGTATGATGCTAACATGTTCATCAGATGATAAGCAGAGATATGATGTTAACCTGCTCTATAGATGATAAGCAGAGGTATAATGTTAACGTGCTCATTAGATGATAAGCAAAAATGTGATGTTAACGTGCTCTATAGATGATAAATAGAGGAATAATGTTAATGTGCTCATTAGGATCATAACCATTCAGTGACATCTAGTATGACAGATTAGGAAAAGACAAAGATATCATTCATGTACTATGGTTCAATCGATTCAAAGGTTTGAGACTTGATAGTAATAAACAGATTAAACATAGGTTGGTTTAACTTGTTTAATCTACTCGTTCAGTGGCGTTTAGTATAACGGGATTTGAGCAAGGACATAGGCATCATTAAACATGCCTATGTTCAATCTATTTAGAGTTTCAGGACTCGATAGTAATGAGCTGACTAAACAGAGATAATTGTTAACGTGTTTAATCCTGGAATTTGACTATCAGAGATAACTTTTAACTTGATAGAGGGATGATTTTTGTCAGAGGTAATTTTTAACTTAACGATATTAAAAACAAGTTCATCAAAGGTCATACTGTTGGACCTGATGAAGTGTGAGCTTATCTTTTCTGTCAGAGGTAAAAGGTTAACGTGACAGATGATTTGATTGGATTTGATCTCATAGAGAAAATTAATTTGATTTTAGTTTCTGATATCAGAGATATAATTTTAACGTGACAAAATTTTTTGAGGGTCACTGGATCTGCTAAAAGAAAAGTGATAGGAGAAGTTTTGCTGTCAGAGGTGAAATCTTAACATGACAGGAAATCGATCTCATTAGGGTTTTTAGAAAATCCCTAGGTATCAACGGATTTGATTAGCCTTTACCAATCGCTGTTTGCGTTGGGCTAGCCATACTATTTCTCTCAACATGATGAGGTTGGCAAGATTTTTGTTTGGGCTTACATATCATGCCAAACTTTTTCTCTTCCCTTTATTTAGCACTTTTGGATAGTGATGTATCATTATAACTGAATAAGGATACTATTGTGATAGATTTGTCATAGAATTTTTAGTAAAACCCTAGTTATCAATAGTTTTAGTTTGATTTTACTAACTACTATATGAGTTGGACTAGCCATACTATTCCCCTCAGTATGATGAGTTATCGAAGATTTCGTTTGGGCTTACATGCCAAACTTTTCCTCTCTCCTTAGCCTTAGTAGTTTAGGGCAATTCATACTTTTATCCCAACATATTGGGTTGGCGAGAAACTTATTCTATTCCCATTATCGTGACGCTATCGGGAGCATGATTTTACCCCCAGCATGATGGGTTGACGAAAATTTGTTCTCTTTCCATTGCCTTGATGGCATCGGGCAGTTCATGTTTTTAACCCCCAACATAATGGGTTGGCAAGAAAGTTGTTCTCTTCCCATTGTCTTGAAAGCGTTGGACAGTTCATGCTTTTACCACATCATGATGGGGTTAGTGAGGACTTCGTTTGGGCTTATATGCCAAACCTTTCCTCTATCCTTAGTCATAGAGATGTAGGATTTATTTTCATTTGGTACTCCCAGTTGGGACGTGGAGCTGCACCATAGCGGCGAGCTAGCATATCTTCACTTACTGTGTTGAAAAAGATGTCAGATGACTTAATTCCCTTAAGAATAATATTTCTTCAGGAATTTTTCATTGATTGGCATCACCATCTGATCACCGTGTTGGTTGATCAACTGGTATATACCATTTGAGTAGACCATCTCTACTACTAATGGGCCCTCCCACTTAGGCTGGAATTTGCTCTTACTTTTATGCATCAAGATCATTGGTCGACTGACTGCCAAGACCAAGTCGCCTTCTTTGAAAATCTGTTCTTACACTTTCTTGTTGAAGTCTCGGGATATTTGCGCTTAATAGAGTTCTATTTGTTGTTGAAATTTTAAGTGCTTTTTCTCCAACGCTTCTAAGTCCCGAAGTTGTTGGCTGTGGTTTTCTTCGGTGGTCACTCTTGTCACTAATGCCACCTAAAGAAAAAGAATTTGAATTTTTAGAGGCAGCACGACCTCACAACCATACACTAAAGTAAATGGTATGGCTTTTATCGGTGTTCTTACCATTTTGCGATAAGCCCATAGATAAACTCCCAATTTCTTATCCCAGTCACGCTGACTTGTGGTGATAAATTTCTGTAAAAACTTCACAATGGTTTTGTTGAATGCATCTGCTTGGCCATTAATGGCCAGGTTATATGGGGATGAGAACACATTTTGTATTCTGAATTTATCACAGAATTGGATATAGGCCTTGTTAGTAAATTGAGGATCATTATCGTTGATGATACGTTTAGGAACACCAAAGCGATAGATGATGTGGTGTTTGATAAAGTTGACCATATCATTCGTTTTCACTTTTCTTAAAGAGATACTTTTTGCCCATTTTGAGACGTAATCGTTGCAACTAGTATGAACCGATGTCCACGAGAAGATGGTAGACTGACAGGGCCAATAATATCCATTCTCCATGTCTTGAATGGCCAAGTAATTGCAGTTGGATGTAGATACTCTGGAGCCTGATGTATGTAGTTTGCATGCACTGGAGAGCATGATACTTTTTTGCATATGCTATGGCGTTTGCCATCATCATTGGCCAATAGAAGCCCATTCTTTTTATCTCATCTCCTAATTTAGATGTCGGCTGGTGAGCTCCATAAGCAACAAAGTAAAACTCCACCTAGTGTTTTCCAATACAAGGTGCCTAGATCGGAATTATAATGGAACTTTTCCGCCTCTTTCTTAACTTTGGTGACTTCTTTGGGATCTTCTGGTAATGTCCCATAGAGTGCGAGGTCGACGAAGATGAATTGTCAATCTCTAAGTTCAAAGTTCATCACTGATGTATGGACTTCATTTGCCTCAAGCATCTCTTCGGGACAAACAAGCTCGCAACTTCCAATCTCAATGCTTTTGTTAGATTTAGCAGGGAATGTTAATGTTGGAAGCCAAGGCATCAATGCATATATTTTCATGTCGTGGCACATAGTCAATGTAAAACTCCTTGAATGAGCTGGCAATTTTAATTGTTGCCTTATAGTACTGTAGAAGATATTTAAGCTTGAGCTCATATTCTCCTCTTACTTAGTTTACTATGAATTTGGAGTCCCCATAAGCTTCTAAACGTTGAATTCCCAACTGTCGGGCAATTTGTAGTCCCGTTAACAATGCATTATACTCAGGCATATTGTTAGAACAGGGCTGAGTGAGTGAGTATTCTCGGGGAATTACATAATTCTACAGGGATATTAAAACTACTCCCACTCTGGCAAATGTTCTTTGAGTCGCTCCGACAAAGAATAGTAGCCAAACTAGTTCTTTCAAAATCATATTGACTTCCATCATTTCATTTGGAATATCCTCGTAAAGTTTTGAGGATTTCGAGATGATGTTCCGGTAGGAAATTAGCGATGGCTTGTCCCTAATTGCCTTTTTGTGGTATAAATCGAATATCATACTGCAATAGTAACATTAACCAATTGGCTAATCTGCAATTGAGTGATTCAGGTTTGGTCATAAGTACTCTCATTGGATTTACCCAAGAGTCACATGGATTGTTTGGCCCACTAAGTAATGTCTCATTTCAAGTAATTTGGGAAAATAATGTTTTTGGAGTTCATTTACTTTTCCCACAAATGGATAAATAATGTTTTATTCATTAAAAATCGTTAATTTTGTTTCAACTTGATAGAAGACCATATCAAAACTAAAACCCAAAAAATTGGTATGAGTGAACGCTAAGAGATTAGAATCATAATCCAAAAGAAATCTCTTAAAAAATTTATTAGAGACAGCTAAAATGAATCACAACTCAAGTATCTTGCTTCGAGTGACAGCACACTTCTCTCTCTCTCTCTATATATATATATATATATTATATATACGTAGTTAGTTTTTTGTGGACCGTTCTTAGCCTTTCATTTTCTGGACGTTTCACACTGTAGTTCCGTTTTTGAAATTTGACTACAGTAACTTGTACGAAAAACTTCGTCCAAGACAAAATAAATAAATGATGGGCCCTTCGGATTGATAACTTACACCAGCAATCATGCTGTCCAAGGGGCACAAGTCAATGAGCATTAACAGTTGTGAGTTGTGACATAGGAAATGCCCCTCACTCAATAATGGCAGCCACATGCCCTTGTCTCTGCTTGCACATCACACACCAAATCACACACAGATACAAAGCTTTATGTGCAGCTGGCCACAGGATTCAATTGCATGCCCCTCAACCTCCACGTATGTCACATTCTTTGTTAACCTCATGACCCTCGATAAATGAAATCTTCCAGCCACACACACGCACGCACGCGCATATATATATATATATGTATAT
Source organism: Dracaena cambodiana (assembly GCA_036321105.1). NCBI lineage: Eukaryota > Viridiplantae > Streptophyta > Magnoliopsida > Asparagales > Asparagaceae > Dracaena > Dracaena cambodiana. The sequence continues at coordinate 45,458,150 of JAYEPQ010000011.1, forward strand.
ATATATATATATATGTATATATATATATATATATATATATATATATATATATATATATATATATATATATATATATATATATATATAATTACTGCTGTAGGTGAACCGTCAGTTCAGAAAAAATTATGTGAGTTAGCACCAAAAATATAGTGATCTAATGATTTTTTAATTTTTTCTAAAATTAATATTTCTACCGTATTAACTTCTTTCAGATCAAATTTCATAAATTTTGTAGTTCATTTATTCTTTTATTAAGTGGATACAAAATGATTTATTTATTGAAAGCCGTTAATTTTTTGTCAACTTGATAATGACAAAATCAAAACTAAAATCTACGAAATTTGGTATGAGTGGACCCTAGGAGGTCAAGATCATAATTCACATGAAAAAAATTTAAGAAAAGTTATTGGAAATAGTGGAAATGAACTGTACTTCAGGTAACTTGCGTAAACTGTCAGCTCATTTCTATCACACACACATACAGGTATATGTATGTGTACACACACATACACACACTCTGTACGTATACATATATATGTATATCTATGTATAACATACACATACACATACACACACTCACACACACAATACATTTTTTTTTTTTAGGAACATACATTTATACATACATACATTCATATGTCTATGCATACATATAAATACACACACACAAAAATATATATGTTTATTATTTGTATGGGAATGGTATACCTATAAGTTTGCTCACCACTTCCTATTATCTTAGCATTCATGGTGAGTGCGAGATAAAGTAGTAGCACAAGAAGCTAGCATTGGTTGATGTTATATAGATGGAAGGAGGTTATTAATTGGGCATCCAGGGAGTAACAAGCACCCCTTGCTCCATGATGCTTGTTTGTTTGATTGCTTATTTGCACAATTTCATATTCAGCATATTGGGAGAGGGACGAACATGTGCGCCAATCATGTGGCTAATGAAGGTATCATGTTGCGATGAGGAAATGAGGAATGTATCCGGCGTCAGCTATGAAAGGCCGTAACCCGCAAAAAAAAAAAAAATGGTTTATAGTGATAATGGATAGGTTAAGATAATCCAGTAGAGACAAGGGATCTCTTTTCGGAAAGCTGATATTTGCATGTGGTTGTGAAATTTTGCTAGCCATTGAAGTTGTATTGTGCATATGGTTGGTATGATATTTACTAAGTTATGGAGTTTGTTGTGGCAAGTGGTCCATGTACACGACCCACGTATCCGAGTATGAGGCCAATAAGTCGAAATTTGGAATCTTTAGGAGAAAATGAAGTCTAGATGATGTTCGATAATCAAAGTCTTATCTATATTGGCCCCATCATAAGAAAGTTTGTAACCATATTAATATAGCATATTACCCTTGTACTAGATTTATAATGATATCCAAACTATCAATATTGGATGTATCATGCCTATAGTATCGGTATCGGGTACCTTAAATTTCATACCATGTCTGTGATATATGTATTAGTATCGGCAGATATTCTTAGTAAGGAGCCAAAATAAGCCCAAGACTAAACAAGGTTATCCTAGTGCTTTTAATCAAAGTTTCTAAAATTGGTCAATATTGGTTCAGTTTTGAGGTACAGGAAATAGGAAACACGACATAGCATATAATATCAATCCGATATTGCCAATATTTCTAAGGTATTGATATGATATGGACACTATAATATAATATGGTCAATGTTAGATTACTGACTAATTCCAATGTCGATTATAATATTTTAAACCTTGGTGTTAGTATCTTAACTCGAGTTTGAGAACCTCTTCTCTGTACATGTGAGCAGGGCCTGATTCTATGGGAAGAGTCAAAAGCTACGTTTTCCCGCAATAAAGTGAGTGGGCCCTACAGAAAGCAATGCACTACCGTCAAATAACTGATTTTTCCAAAAAAAATTTAGTCGAGACAAATATCATAATTCTGCAACTTAAATACAAAATATTATGATAGAAACATAAACTCTGTCAGTGATGTGCTTAAAAATTTATTCTTTCACTGCCTGTCTCAAGTTAGGATAAAGGAGGATGGTTGTGGTAGGCCGGTGACAGCCAACGTAAAATATTGTCACATATTATGACATGAGCCAAAATAAAATTTTCATTGGGGCGTTCCCTACTGAGCGATACGCTACATTGGAACCCGGGTGTAGTGAAAAATGTGTGAGGGTTGCTAGGTCGTTGCTCAGAAGTGACGCACCACTTCGGTGTCCGAAAATGGTGTCAAATGTAAGAGAGTTCCTACATTTTAATGAGCGGATATGGGTAAAGAAGTTAGCTCATAAATATAGAATTCAGTTGGCATCATAGAACATAGATTCCCTTACAGGTATATTAGTAGAGTTAGTTGATACTATGATTAGAAAGAAAGTTATTATTTTGTACGTGCAGGAGACTAAATAGGTAGGTGATAAAGTTAAAGTCATAGAGCCTTAGGGTTATAAACTTTGGTATACGGGTAGAGATAGAAATTGTAATGAGGTAGGTGCGATCATAAATAAACAATTACTTGGTGATGTAGTGGAGGTTAGAAGAAAGAGTGATAAAATTTTATTAGTTAAATTTATTTAAATAGAGAGATTTTTAATGTCATTAGTGCCTATGCACCTTATGTAGGACTTGATAAATCCAGTAAATATCAATTTTTGGAGGATCTAGAAGAGATAGTATATGAAATACCTGCTAGAGAAAAACTATTTATTAGTGGTGATTTTAATGGGCATGTAGAAACTAATCGTAATGGGTTTAATAGTGTGCATGGAGGATTTGGTTTTGTAGAAAGAAATGAAGCAGGTAACTCAATTCTACATTTTTCTTTGTCTTATGATTTTATTTTAGTAAATACTTGGTTTAAAAAGAGAGTTTCTCACTTAATTACTTTTAAAAGTGGATTGAGTGCGAACCAAATAGATTTATTTTTAATTAGGAGGGCAGATAGAGCTAGTTGCATCGATTGTAAGGTAATACCAGGTGAGAGCGTAGTTAGCCAATATAAACTCTTAGTTTTAGATATTTAGATTAGAAAGAGACTTAGAAAGATTAAATATAAAGAAAGATTAAATATAAATTAGATCCTAAGATTAAGTGGTGGCGATTAGAAAGTAATCAAAAAGTTTTTGTAGATAAAGTAATACTAGAAGCAGATTGGAGGGATCATGATGATTCTAATATAACAAAGAATAAAATGGCTAGTTGTATTAAGATGGTAGCTAAAAATATATTAGGTGAGTCGAGAGGTGCTGCTCCACCATGTAATGACACATCATAGTAGAATAAAGAGGTAAAAAATGCTCTTAATCAAGCATCTCCTTTAAAGTAGGCAGGAAAGGGAGGGTTTCGTTTTGGCATGATCGATGGTGCTCAGACATGTCGTTAGCAACACTATTTCCAAAAGCCTTCGCTTGCTCACTTGAGAAGGAGGCAACTATTGAAACGATGTGGCATCGTAATAGATGGAATTTGAGATTGGAAGCTCACACACAAGAGTATGCAAGTATGGAGATCAGGGAGCTTAGGAACCTACTTAGTAGTATTCAGTCTCCCGCGGAAACAGAGAAGGAATCCGCCATTTGGAGATGGGGGCAACATGATGAGTTCTCAGTTGCGTCAACATATAAGTTCATCATAGACGGAGGTCACAGAATGTCATATGTAAGAAAAATATGGCACGTTAGATGCCCTCTTAAGATCAAGTGTTTCTTATGGCTTATCGCCAAAGAAGCCTTACTCACATGGGATAATCTCCAAAGACGAGGCTGGAAGGGACCAAATATGAGTAGTTTGTGTGGGGCTGCGGCTGAAACTATCATGCATCTATTTCTTGAATGCAGCTTCACATCCTGTCTTTGGGAGAAATGTGCGGTAGCTATAAGGCTCACATTTAGACGGGCCGAGATGTCTAATTTATGGCAGAAAGTAGTTAGTAAGAACACACGTCATGGTGCTCATATCTGTCACTTGGTGATTGCAGCAGTATGCTGGAATGTATGGAGAGAAAGAAACAATAGGATTTTCCGACAGCAAAAGCATTCCATATTTATTTGTTTTTGTCTCACATATATTGATATACATTTCTGGACAGGTCTCCTGTCAGACAAAGAAAAAATTTGTACCTTTCTGAAGAACAGGATACAGAGGGAGAAGATCAAGAACTGGAGAATGAAGACTTGCATACAGGAGCAGGGTAGAGTTGCTCGTGTTAAGAGGAACAAATGAAGATGTCAAAGGCAGCAGAGTGTGTTTTGTTTTGTTGGTTGTAGTTTGTATTTTGACTTTGTTCTCTTTATGTCTAGGTGGGCTTTGAAATCCACCCTAGTTTATATTATTGTAATCCGTTCTGTTATGACTTATTAATAGAACACGGAGGGCTCGTTGCTCACCGTTTTAACCTAAAAAAAAAAAGATCAAGCAGGACCTTTATAGAAATTTAAAGAAGAATAATAATAATGATAGAATCAGTTTTGAGAGAGATAAAGTAGCCAAGAAGGAGGCTAAGAAAGTTGTTCGGGATGCGAAAACTAAATTATATAAATAAGTGTACGAGAAGTTGAATAATAAAGAGGCAGAAAATGATATATATAAGATTGCTTGAATAAGAGAGAGAAAATCTAGAGACTTATGTACTGTAAAATATATTAAAGATAAGGATCAGATGGTTCTAGTTCGAGACGAATATATTAAAAAAAATAAAAATATTATTTTGATAGATTATATAATGGTTGTTTTACTCAAAATTTGGGAGATCTTACTATTCAGTTTGAGGATATGAATCGTAGTTTTATGCGCAGAATTAAAAAATCTGAAGTAAAAGAGGCTTTGAAAAGGATGGCATTGAGAAAAGTTGTTAGTCCAAATGGGATTCTTATAGAGGTATGGAAATATTTAGGAGGGATTAGTGTGGGGTAGTTGACAGACCTTTTTAATAAGATTTGGCAAACTAAGAAAATGCCAAATGAATGGAGGAAGAGTATTCTAGTACCTTTGTATAAGAACAAGGGTGATATTCAGAGTTGTTCTAATTATCGTGTATGAAGCTTTGGGAAAGGGTAATTGAACATAAATTGAGACAAACTATTAAAATATCGGAGAATCGAATTGGATTTATGCCGGGACGATCGACGATAGAAGCTATTCATTTACTTCGTCAACTTATAGAGTAATTGAGAGAGAGAAATAGAGATTTGTATATGGTATTTATTGACTTAGAGAAAACATATGATAAGATACCATGAGAGGTACTTTGGTGAGCATTGATAAAGAAAAGAGTCCACATCAAGTATATTGACTTAATTAAGGACATGTATGATGGAGTAGTGGCCAATGTCAAAACATGTGGTGGTTTAATAAGTGATTTTTTATCACAATTGGATAGCATCACGGATCTGCATTGGGCCCATTCTTATTTGCTATAGTAATGGATGAGCTTACAAGAGCTATTTAGGATTAGATAACTTGGTGTATGTTATTTATTAATGATATTGTATTAATTGATGAGACAAGAGCAGATGTGAATGCCAAGTTAGAGTTATGAAGGCACACATTAGAATGTAGAGGTTTTAGATTGAGCATGTCTAAAACAGAGTAATATTGGATGGGCAAGAGATACGAATGAACGGTCAGTTTAGATATTTGGGTTTTATTATTCAGAATGATGGAGAGATAGATAATGATATTAACCATAGATACAAGCTGGTTGGTTAAAATGGAGGAGTGCAACGGGAGTTTTATACGACCGTAATATTCAGTTAAGGCTGAAGGAAATTTTTTATAGGACTGTTATTAGACCAGCTTTATTATATGGTACGGAATGTTGGGCTATAAAGAAACGTCATTCACAGAAGATAAGTGTAACAGAGATGCGCATGCTCCACTGGATATGTGGCAATACTAGGAGAGATAAAATGAGAAATGAAGATATTCGTGCTAAGCTAGGTATAGCTCCCATCGATGAGAAGATGCGAGAAAATCGCTTACGATTGTTTGGTCATGTACAACGTAGGTGTACAAATGTACCAGTTCAACGAGGGCAGTTTATCAATATTGGACACGTTAAAAGAACGAAGGGAAGACCGAAGAAAATATGGATGGAGGTGATACGAAAAGATATGGATTGTAGAGGTCTAAATGAGGAGATATTCCTTGATAGAAATGAATGAAGAAGGACTATCAACGTGATCAATCCAGCATGATTCTTTTTTGGTTCGCATAGCTTACCCCAAATACTTGGGATAAAAGGTTTAGTAGCTGTTGTTGTATGATAGAAACATAAAATTTCATATTCTCGCTTATTTAATTTCAGTTTTTAGCTTAATTCTGAAACATCTGATACATACTAAACTGTGTACAGTAGGCACTAAATTCAAAATTTCGTTGTGTTTGTCTCTCCCTCTCTTCTCTCTCTCTCCCTTCCCCCCCTCTCTCTCTCTCTCTCTCTATATATATATATATATATATATATATATATATATATATAATTACTGTAGGTGAGCCGCCAGCTCAGGAAAAGTTACGCGAGCTAGTGGCAAAAATATAATGATCCAATAATTTTTCTTCAACTTTTTTTATAATTACTATCTCTACCTTCTTAACCTATTTCGGATTAAATTTAATAAATTTTGGAGTTCATTTACTCTTTCATTAAGTGCATACAAAATATTTTATTCATTGACAACCGTTAATTTTGTGTTAACTTGATGGAGGACCAAATCAAAACTAAAACCCAAGAAATTTGGTATGAGTGAATCCTGGGGGGTCGGGATCATAATTCAAAAGTAATTTTTTAAAAAAGATTATTAGAGATAGGGGAAATGAACTGCAGCTCAAATAACTTGCGTGAGCTGTAAGCTCATTTTCATATATATATATATATATATATATATATATATATATATATATATATATATATATATATATATATTTACTCTCTCTCTCTCTCTCATTTACCAATTAATTTACATGCTATAGTTAATATATATTGTTTTTAATTTACAAGGCCAGTATTGTATCTTAGATGTAAATAGAGAATGCGAAAAATGTGTTTCAATTTAATTTTTGCAATAATGCGCAATTTTTATTTTTATTTTTCTCATATGTTGTTTTTATTACATCTTGCGGGTTAAATTTGTGTACATTCACAAAATCAGATATATCCTTGTTCTATTTCTACTCAATTTAAAGAAAAAACTATTGATGCTATGTGGCTGCAAAATGTATGAAAGAACATGCAACTGTAGACTCCCAATCTAAAAGAAGGTTTATTTGTAGTAACTATTCTTTTATTATTGGAGCTGTATTACTAATGCACCTGAGAAAATTCACAGAGAGACTCCATCAAACTATTATATTCGAAGTTTGTTAATTGGGAATTGAAGTTTCTCCACGTGCATTGCACGTGCTTAAATACTAATATGTGACACTGAATATTCCAAGACTTACATGATTGCTAATAAAGAATTAGATAAACATAATGTGTTGAGTACTTCACTAAAATCATCCATTTCTTGTATTTTACTTCTTTATATGTTGCATATTATTCTGCATGAGACAAAACCCTGTTCTCTACCTAATGCTGGACTCTACTTTTGTTACCCTAATCAAAGCTTTGACTAAACACTTGAAAATGTCTGAACACCTCACGCCAATACAACCCTACAAGCTAATTTCTTAGGTAATTTAGCATAATACATGGAGAAAGAATACTCCTTCCCTCTGGATAGTCTTTTCTTTAACCAAAATTTTATCCCAAATCACTTGTATATTTATAAATCCAAGGCAAGTTTTCTAAATTTCAAGTAATTTGGGAAAATAATGTTTGTGAAATTCATTTACTTTTTCAACAAATCGATAAATAATGTTTTATTCATTGAAAACCATTAATTTTATATCAACTGGATGGAAGACCATATCAAAACTAAAACCCAAAAAATTGGTATGAGTGAACTCCAAGGGTCGGGATCATAATCCAAGAGAAATCTCTTAAAAAATTTATTAGATAGCCAAAATGAATCACAATTCAAGTAACTTGCTTGAGTGACTGCACACTTCTCTATATATATATATTATACATACGTAGTTAGTTTTTTGTGGACCGTTCCTAGCCTTCCATTTTCTGGATGTTTCACATTGTAGTTCGGTTTTTGAAATTTGACTACAGTAACTTGTACGAAAAACTTCTTCCAAGACAAAATAAATAAATGATGGGCCCTTCGGATTGATAACTTACACCAGCAATCATGCTGTCCAAGGGGCACAAGTCAAAGAGCATTAACAGCTGTGAGTTGTGACATAGGAAATGCCTCTCACTCAATAATGGCAGCCACATTCCCTTGTCTCTGCTTGCACATCACACACCAAATCACACACAGATACAAAGCTTTATATGCAGCTGGCCACAGGATTCAATTGCATGCCCCTCAACCTCCAGATATGTCACATTCTTTGTTGCCCTCATGACGCTCGATAAATGAAATCTTCCAACCACACACGCCCACGCATATATATATATATATATATATATATATATATATATATATATATATATATATATATATATATATATATATATATATATGAATAAACGGAAAATTCACCGGCGGTAAAGGGAGTTTCTTCACTGCCGCTTACGTGGCTCAATAAAATTATTATATGTGGCATCACTCAAAAAGCGTGTAAGAAAATTTATTTATTTATTACCTTGAATGACGCTACATGTAATAATTTTATTGAGCCACCTAAATAGCGGAAAGGAACTCCCTTCACCGCTAGGGTATTTCCTGTTTCCTCTCTCTCTATATATATACACACACACGTGCATATATGTGTGTGGTTGGAATATATATATATATATATATATATATATATATATATATATATATATATATATATATATATATATATATATATATATATATATATATATATATATTTATATACACACACACACAAGTCTTCTCTCTCTAAACAAAGAAAAGAAAAAGAAAAAAAAGAAAAAAAGTGAGAATAAAAAAAATGGGATAGGCCTGGTATTAAGATAATAGCTTTGAGAGTGATAAAAAAAATGGAGTGCGCCTGATATTAAGGCAATAGCCTCAAGAGTGAAAAAAAAAGTATGATCCGAGTAATTTGGTACTTTACGCCTAAGCAAGCGTGAATATTCGCATGAAATGTAAAATATTCTTAAAAAAAGAAACAAAGAAAAAAAGAAAAAAAAGAAAAAAATTGTTATAAGAGAGGAGATGAATCATGAGCTAGAGTTGGAGTCCAAGGCCAAAATAGACTATCACACATGCACGTATATGTATAGAAGCCAATAAATTATTTTTTAGTGGGTAAGAGATATGATTTGAGTTTTGATTAAAATGATAAGTGTATCTGATATGATGCTCTATTTGAAAATTGATAATATAAATGCGCTCTTGAGTTTGTATATTAGTGAGATTAATTGAAGAAAATGTATTAAAAAAAGATATTTTCTTTTTGTTGTATATTTTTTTTTATTTTTCTTGATTTTCGGTTATCCTTATTTTTTTATTCCTTAATCTATTTTCTTCATGAATTTTGTCGGTATATTCAGTCTAAACCCTCACGAGACATAACTCGTCCACTCGGGTAATCTATGGGTTTAAAGGCATGTTGTACGTGCTAAGTGCAATCGCGATTCCTGAGAAAGTGAGTTAGGATTTTTCTTTTTCTTTTTAGGTTTAGCTTTTGCTCAAGGACTAGCAAAAGATAGGTGTGGGTGTGGGGGTATGATTAGTATCATATATTGTATTTTCCTCTAATATTTTATCTATTTTTTATATATAAATAAATGTTACTCGGGTAAGTTTAGTTGTTTTTCAAGTAATCCTATTCATATAAGGAGATGACATAAAATCAGAGTCAGATTAGGAAACAAAACCTATAAAAGAGTTTAAAGAGAGTAAAACTACAAGATTAAGATATTTCAGAGCATTAATGTGCAATACAGTTAGGAGAATCAAAAGAACAAGGCACGAAACTCATGCAAAAGAAAAACCAGAATTTTTGTCCATAATTATGCCACTATTTGGAGGCATTTTGCCGCCATTTGGCGACAAAAATATGGGCCCACATGGTGAATTTTCTTCAATGGCTTCGACGTAATTTTAGTTTTTCAGTTGTGTCAAAATTAGGGTTTGATTTCCAAAGCCTATATATTGGCCGTATCCTTATATTCTAGAGTTTTAGATAGTAGTTAATGTACACTTAGGATATAGTTTGTATTCGAATTTTTCATTAATAAAATTAGGATTTTGCTGAATGGGTGACGGCCACAATACCAGACTCCAGAGGTATTCTTTACTGTTCATCTATTTTTCTTAGTTAATTTCTTTTAATTACTTTCTAATTTAGATTTATATTGCTTTCTAGATTAGATTTAATTGCTTTTATGAATAAAAATTTGATTTTACTTACTAGAAGTATGAGTAGCTAATTTAGCTTATCTTTAGGATGTAGATGAAGTTAGGATCCACCATGTAATTGCTATCTAGTATTTTCTTCTTAAATAAAATAAATAAAGACATGATTTTTCCATGAAAAGATTAAAATACAACAATTCATAGATTAATACTTTGATAGGTTATACTTAAGTTTAGTTTCTTGATAGCCTATGCTTAGTTAGGGTTTGAGGTTGTTGATTTTTATCTTCTTCATCGAATCATCTAATGATTTAGTTTGCTTTTATGAAAAATAGTTTCTTTGATGCGTTATACTTGCACACCACTTGATAACTCATGCTTAGAATACTTGAAGTAAAAATTAAACTAAAAGATCACCTTTTTATGATAGAAGAAGATAATATAAGTAAATGCATGATTGGAAACTAGTGAATTCTAGATTCTAGGCTAATTAGATAATATCAACTTCAACTTTGAATCTTTGATTAATCCGATAGAATAATAGGAATAGTGAGAAATACAAAAACACCTGAGATCTCTGTGGAATAACCTGTATAGTGCTACAACTGACACTGTATGCTTACAGTTTATCATATCACAACCCCCGATTGAGATTTGTTTACTCATCCCAGGTGGCACAACTAACGTTGTGGCCAGGGATGCAAGTACATCTACTTACATGTTCTCGTGTCTGGGAACATGTTTAATATTGAATCTTTCGAATTTGTTGGCTAATTTGATTGCAACCTCGAGATAAAGGATGAGGTCTTCATGCTTCACCTCATATTCACCTGTCATTTGGTTAACAATGAGTTTGGAGTCTCCATATGCTTCTAGGTCTTCACCCCTAGTCGCCAAGCCAATTGGAGGCCCATAATGAGTGCATTATATTCTATGATATTGTTTGTGCATAATTCAGTGAGTGAGTACCCCCTAGGTATCACATGCTTGTGGGGACTTATAAATTCGACCCCCACTCTGGCTGTCATTCTCCTTGCCGCTCCATCGAAGAAGAGTTGCCAGGTCTGTTCATCATCGACCAAGTTTGCTCGAGCGTTTTTGTTAATGGTGTCATTTTGGAGTTTTGGATACTCCGGTATGGGATGTTCTGCAAGAAAATCTGCTATCACTGTCCCTTCACAGCCTTCTGAGGGACTAAGTGTATATCATATGGTGATAGGAGGAGTGCCCATTTTGCTAATCTCCCATCGAGTGCACCTAGTTTTGTCTTGAGCAACTTCAAAGGGTTGACCCGAGAGACAACATGAATTGCTTGTCCAGCTATGTAATGTCGCATTTTCTAAATTTCAAACACTAAAGCTAAACATTCTTTCTAAATTGGGTTATATATGTGCTCAGTGCCGATCATGGTGCGGCTTAGATAATAAATGGCCTGCTCTTGGCCAAATTCATTATGTTGTGCTAATAATGCTCCAAGGTCATGATCCATCGACCTCACATAGATGAGGAATGGCTTGCCTGGCACCGGAGCTGCTAGAACAGGTGGGTTAGTCAGATACCTCTTTATGTCGTCAAAGGCCTGCTGATATGCTTAATTCCAGATAAATGACACCCTCTTCTTTATGAGCTTTGAGAATGGCCGGCATCTTCCCAACAAGTTGGTGATAAACCGTCAAATATAAACCAATCTCACTTCCAACCCTCTAAGTTCTTTTAGGTTATGAGGTGGCAACATGTATTGGATCGCCTTAATTTTATCGGGATCGAGATGGATTCCTTTTGAGGTTATAACGAATGCTAAAAACTTGCACTGGACACCCCCAGGAATGATTTGGTGGGGTTCATCTTCAGTTCGTGCTTCCTCATGAGGTCAAATATGGTCTTCAAGTCATTCAAGTGATTGTCCTTTTTTTTGGTTTCAACTACCAAGTCATCCACATAGTACTCGACAGTCTTCCTTAGATGCTCTCGGAAGATGACGCTCATTGCCCTTTGGGAGGTTGCACCGGCGTTCTTTAGTATGAAAGGTATTACTGTATAACAGTATATCCCTAACGGAGTTCTAAAAGCTGTATGCTTTTCATTCTTGGGGTGCATTTTGATCTGATTATACCCTGAGAAACCATCCATAAAGGATATTCTCTCATAGCCGCATGTGTTCTCTATCATGACATCGGTTATGGGAAGTGGGAATTCATCCTTAGGACAAGCAGTGTCAAGATCCCGAAAATCTATGCATACTCGGATCTTACCATTCTTCTTGAGCATGGGGACAATATTTGTCACCCAATCGGGATATTGTTCCTCACAGAAAAATCCCGAATCCACAAGTTTCTTGAATTCAGCCTCTATTGTTTCCATCATCTCAGGACGAAAGCGCCTTTGTTGTTATTTTACTGGCTTTGCTCCTGGCATGTCTTCATAATTTCAAGCAAATACATCTATATACTCTTTCATCAGAGCTAATAGGTCTTGATTTTCTGACAAAGATAAGCTCTCACTCATGAAGATGGGCTTCGGATGCTCCTCCGTCCCATGTTGACTTGGATTACCTTGTCTTCAGTGGGTAGTTCGTGTTTCTCAAACCGTATGTCCCATTGGGCTTTCATCCATTGGACCCATGGATCCTCTAATGAGAGAGGTAGATCCTCTTCTTCTGCATTAAACGTCACAAAAGTCATATTTGAAAGAAGAGTTTGAAATATGACTCCAATACTTACATCGGAATCTGAATATGATGTGGCTTGATCGTCTTTTACGCTGGTTGGACACTACTTTCTAATTCAAAAGGTGTAACATACCCAACTCCCTGTGGATTTTGTGGTAATAATTAGGACTCTTGCCCTTCGGTATGAATGAGCGTAGCAGATTCCTTCTTCCTTTTCCGAAGTTTAAACCTTGTTTGGAGGTTAAATCATAATCCCTCTTTCTCATCATCTGATGGGAATTCGGTTAATAGAGTTCAAACTTAAGCAATGGTTGGTCATCACTGCCATCTCTTGGATTTGGGTCGGGCCTTGAGGGCACCTCAAAAACAACACCGCTTGGATCTTCTATCTTTGATTGTGAAGCAAGTGATGACCGTATCGGTAAATGATAGGCTGTCAATATGTCTAATTCAGACAAGTATCTACTTCTGTACTCGGCAGGAGGGCACATAATTTGAAGCAACAACAAGCAAATAAGCAAATCCTAATTTGTCATTAATGACCCGTTCGCCTACCCCATCGGTGGCGCTAAGTACATCCATATGTGCTGGTCACTGGGGTGATAGGACCACCAGGGGTAGACTCTGAAGGAGAACCATTGTCTGAAGCTTCCCCAGTGCTAGATGTTGCCTCAAAAGAAAATTTCAACGAATCTTCTCTGCCAACTGGTAAAGTAGCCGATGCAGGAGGAAGAATAGTGGAGGAAATTGCAGCCACAATTATAGAAGGCGTCACTACAACAAGTTGGAAGTCGATGGCACTCCGATGACGATAGGGAAGTTATCTTCGGAATGAGAGGAAGGTGGAGTAGGAGATGACAGACTCTGTTGTGGAGGAATAGGCGCTTCTGGCACTTCGGACAAAGGTGGTTGTGACCTTTCATCACTCCCCAACTCGTCTAGTCTGAGATGAGTAGCTTTGATGGAGTTGGGATGGGACGTAAAGTAGTCCACATCAAAGTCCTCGGTAGAACTTCCTAATCTACCCACCGATCTGCTGACCCCTGAGTAGTCTACTTGCTCTTCCGATTCTATTCTTGTCGTGGAGTGCATCAGCAAGTGAAAACGACAACCTGACCTCAAGAAGAAATAACAAAATGTTGAACTTCATGAAACGTGTATAAAAAAGTAGAAAAGGAGATATAAACTGAATCTTACCAATAGAAACTAGCTCGGTGGTCGAACTAGACGGAGGAGCAATTGAAGTGTCTATCAGAGCCCCGATCCTGCTAGTTGGAGGCAACTCCATACTATGTTCTGGAATAGGGACGTCTGAAGCACCGACAACATTCGAAGGATGAGCTGGAACCCCCTCTTGGGCAAGAGCCATAGGAAGTATTGAGGCTAGAAGATCAGTTGCAAACTGGACCGTTGCTTCTTCAGGAGTTACCATCATTGGAAGGGCCCGTTCAACTGTCTTCTTTCCCTTCCGAGCTAGTTCGCATCGGGTCGTCCGGTGATGTTTAAGTGAAGGACTCCGAATGCGTGCGTCATCATCACTAGTAGCCGCAGGAATATGTCCAACTCTGGTAGCATCATCACCAACATCATCATTTTCAGAGTCGTCCTCACCAACAGATGACTCGACCTCTATGTCCAAGTACTCATCCATCTCTTTCACACGGACTCTCTTGGATTCTTTGCGCCGAGAATAGAAGGCCTCAATCTCCTTGTAATAGGTATGGTTGATCGAGTAGTTGAGCACTTCCGAGTTGGTAGTGTTGTACCACGTGCAGAAACTAAGTACCATGTTCAGGACGGAAGACTTCAGAGGCAGGGTGAATTCGGCACCAATTTCCCTAGCTACGAAATGTAACCAGCCTCGTGCACCTTCAAAGAGGTTCTCTTGATACGCTAGGTCCTTGTTTGGGTTGTCCACGTATAGCTATGTGTAGCCAAACTGACGAGCGAAGCGATTCGGGGTGTTTGGCTCAATATAGCACATATCGTCTTACCTGTAGACCTGGTGACTTGGACAGATGCTCAGAACCATTAGAAAGTTCCCGAAAATAGTGTTGAAAAGTTGTCTGGCCCCAAGGCATCCTTGAATCTTGACCTATACCTGCCATCAGGAAAGTCAGGGAAGCAGCAGTTGATCTCGTAGTTTTGGTGGTACTGGAGTGTCTTGTAGATGACAGACATATAATGGCTTCTCCAAGAAGACCGCTCATACATATCCACGAAGGAAGGTTTGTCCATCGGATATTAGTTTGTAACTGTCATTAAAGAAGGACAGTGCATAACAAGCCATGCCAATAAATAGGTGTAGGGCATCTCAACTCGGGGATTCGGCGTCTTCACTTTTGTGGTCCCCTTCAACGCTTTTCCCTTTTGTCTTGACCTCTGGGAGAAAACCGTTGAAAAGTGCCCGTAACCCACTTTGAAGATTGCTTACCATGGCTAGGAGAAGTTCAAATGGTCATCTGTATGCGAGGAGGACTGTAGGATAGACCACGTTAATGGCGATAGCATCTTTGGGGAGTGATGGGACGACAGATCTTTTTAGCCACAGCATTAGAAATCCGGCGATCAAGCCTCTATCGGACACCGAAAATCCTACTTGATAGTGAAAACTTCTGAACACCGTACCCAGAGTGAACCCGCCCTCATTCGAATAGGTGGTGTAAGATCATTTCCCGTCTCTACAATGCTCTGTTCAATTTCATCCTTGTCAATGGGCTTGTGGCCAGAGATGCTTGCTAGGCTTTCCTTCAAATTTCTGGATAAGTAGGTTTTCCATATCTTGTGACTGATCTCTTGGCTTCTAGTCCTAGCCAGGTCGGTGCAAATGCGGTAATAGCATATCATCTCCCAATAAATCTCGTAGATGTGCTCATCCTTAACCCTCAACATATTCAGCTCTTCGGTGGTCGGGATGTACTCCTCGTAGGGGGACTTCACCCATGGATAGAGCCGATACCTCCTACATCTTGTGGAGAGCAAGTCCTAGCTCACCCACTAGAGTAAATAAGGTACCGGTCTTAGAGTTATACATTTCAAGAAGATTGAATAAATGGTACGGATATTAGAAAAGGCCGTATTGGACATTCTGGACTGCTTGATATAAACCTATCTCCTTCCAAACTTGTCCATGGGACTCGAGCATGTACCCCACTAGATGGGCCTACCACATCTTAGTAGAACGAATCTAGCCTGGCATCCTAAAGTTGTGGGAAGGATACTATCTGCCCTTTGTCACGAATTCGCTGATGAAGGTCTTGGTGCGAATCGGAGTTTCTCCCACTAGATGCTCTTCAGTCACTCTTCCAAGGAGGAGTCTAGTGACGAATATCACAGGACCGTCCTAGTGGAGCCCATAAGCGCCAAATTTTCCTACTACCACCTTGTTATGTTCCCGAGTGATGTCTCAATCCAGCTGATGAGGGGCTGATGTCTCTTAAAATACACTAGAGGGTAACTCTATTCCATATTAGGAAGAAACATGAAATCCCCAACTTGGTGGAGCCACTTGCTCTCTTCCTCGAACAAGATCTCATCTGAAGCTAACACCTTGTCACCAAAAAGAAAAGCCGGCTTCGCTAGGGCTTCTCGGTTCACGGCCTTAAATGGAGCATCAGTCATTATCTCCCTTGCAATGGCTGGATTGTATCTCATCAGTCTCTCACGGCGTTCTCCAACACCTGATGGTATACAAGGATCTCTGATGGTATACAAGGATCTCTATGGTAAATCTGAACTGAATTGTTACATCTGCACCTCCAACGAATCCAAAATGATATTTCCGTGATAAAAGATCCACTGAGTAACCCACTGCAAGAGAAAAAAAATCGAAGTTAGAAAACATGCGAAGTTGTAAAAAAAACAGACTAAGAGTTAAAACGCAAAGCTAATGGATAGATTCACGATGAACTTAACGCGAAGCTGTTCTTCACAAAATTCTTGCTTCCTTCTATTGATTATAATGAATTACAATGGAAGAGGAATAAAAGAAAAACAAACGAGAGGATTTATAATTTATCGCTCTCTTTTACATAATATTGTGGATTCTATGTGGCGATGGAATCTATCTAGTAGCTCCTTTTGACGATCCGATGCAAAGATCTTCTACTCAATGAAGATGATGGTCGGCCCTACCTTCTCTCTCTTTCTACTGATCTTTGTGAATTCAAGGCTCTCGCATTTAACTTGAACTACAAAAAAATCCAAAAAAGTCGCCAAAGTCTCCTCAAAGAGGCTATTTATAGACTTCGGTTGGATATAAAAGTTTCCATAGGAATAGAATTGGAAGGTCATTGTATTCATCAAAGATTCTAATCAAATATCTTAGTCTTGATTTAAATCTCTTGAATTCTGATTGGGCTCAATTCGGGTATTAGATAAGCCCAAATCTCAATGACAATTAATTAAGGATTCGAAAAATCTGCTCATGCGGAGTTAAGTACTCTGAACGCAGAGCTATAGACTTAGCTCCACGTTTTACTTAAAATGTGAAGTTAGTTTTATGACCAGACACGGAGCTACGGATTTAGCTTCGCATTCTGAGGGGTATTTTACTATCCTTCCTTTATTTGGAAATTTTTACCACCAACAGAAGCTAATAGATAGTTTCGCATCGAACTAAACGCGAAGCTAAGTAGTAACTTCGTGTTTCAAGCTAAACGCGAAGTTAAGCAATAACTTCGCACAGAAAATGCAAAAATTAAGAATAACTTTGAGTAGCAGCATTTGACGCGAGGCTAACAAATAACTTCATGTAGGAAGAAGATTGAGCGTCCCTTCCCCAAGTCGTCGGAGCGATTGAAGTATGATGATCATTTTGCCAGTAAAAAGATGGTGTTTGGCCAGTCAAAGCCGAACCAAATCATTGTTACAACACTATTAAAGGACTTAAAGATGGAGATATTACCGTCGATCGGTGCGACATAGATAGGGCCGCTGCTACGGATACTGTCGTTGCTGCTCGCATCAGCCGACGACGAGGATTGACCTCGTGAAGAGATACTCTTCATGGGCGCTATTAGTCAAGAAAATTAAAGGAATGGGTGGAGAAATCACAAAGAAATTTGCTGACGAAGGTCTTCGGGTCTCAAGAACTCTGAATTCACTCGAAAGGAGAAGAAGAAGAGGAGACTCTATTTAAAATAGGAAAATCGCCTCTTTGTATTCGATGCGGAATTCGAGGTGAGTAAGGTGGTTGAATGCGAAGCTATATAGCTTCGCATATTATTCGAAGACTGTAGACGTGAAGATAAAGAGAACTAACTTCGCGTGTAAGTCATGGATTCACTGTAAGTTAACAAATAGAGGATCCAAAGTATTTCAAAGATTGCCAATCATAGCAATTTTGAAAACTTTAGAGAGGGTTCTATTGAAGGAGAAAATTTCAAAAGAAGAGAAAAAAACAGTAATTGCTTTGCGGACGCGAGGATATCTCTTAGCCTCGCATTGACCAGTTAGATACGAAGCTTAGCTTCGCATGAAGAAGCGAAATGCGAAGCTAATTCTTAGCTTCGCATTTTAGAGCCATTAACTCCGTGTGGGCAAGTTCTCAGAATCAGTAATTAGTTCTAATTGAGATTTGAAATCATCTAATAACCAAATTGAGTTCCACTAGAATACAAAATTAAGATATTCAAGTCAAAATCAAATATTTGCTTAGAATACTTGATAAATACAAAGACCTTCCATCCCTATCTCTAAGAAAACTCTGATAATCAATCAAAGTCTATAAATAGCCTTCATGAGGAGACTTTATGGGACCTTTGGCACATCTAGTTACGCGCGAGAGCCTTGAAGCCTTTGGACTAGCAAAGAGAGCTAAGGCTGACTATTCTTCTTTTCCAAAAAATGTTTTTCACGTTGGATCATCAACAACATCTACTAGTTAGATCCCACCATCACATCAAGAACCTACAAAACATTGTAAAAGAGAGTGACTTAATATAAGTCCTCTCGTTTGTTTTCTTTTGTTATTTTTTCATTGTAATTTTGAAAATCATTGTAATCAATGGAAGAAATCAAGAATTTTGTGGAGAATATATGTCCATGAGTGTTTCAGGGCCAATCCATTTGTGTTAAAGTAAGGATTTATGGCTGATAATGAAATAGAAAAATGGAAATGTTTAGCATAAGCAGCGTTGCATGACAGCAATAGACGTATCATGCCATGGGCATAGCACTTTCTAACTCTGCATCAGATATGTCCTCTTAACTTCTCTCTCATGTGGGTTTGGTATAGATCTTTATTGTACATGTAATGTTCAATCTGCGTACTTTAGAATCCGAAATCTAATCCATCAAACTTCACGATTTTGATCTTTCTAGCTTTCACGGCCATTCCTTCTGTTTGAACCAAAAGTTCTGATTCCAGTTGTTGGAAATTTCATAGATCTGAGTTGCAATAGCAGAAGATAAAGAACAAAAAAAATCAAAAACACAAAGATTTTACTTGGTTCGCTATGGAACCCTGCAGTTCTCACTATTTGAAAATAGCATTACAAGCATAGGGATAGCAATATATATATATATATATATATATATATATATATATATATATATATATATATATATATATATATATGTGTGTGTGTGTGTGTGTGTGTGTGTGTCTGTGTGTGTGTGTGTATATTACTATAGGTGAGTTGCCAACTCAGGAAATTTTACGTGAGTCAGCGAGAAAAGTATAGTAATTTAATGATTTTTCATCATTTTTTTTCTAAAATTAGGATCTGTACATCCTAAACTTCTTTAAGATCAAATTTTATGAATTTTAAAATTTATTTATCTATTCATTAAATAGATACAAAATGTTCTATTTACTGAAAATTGTTAATTTTGTGTCAACTTGATGGATGAGTAAATCAAAATTAAAATGCAAGAAATTAAATATGAATGAATCCTTAGGGGTCAAGATCATAATCTTAAAATATATATTGAGATTAGCAATGCGTGCGGATGGAATTGAGAGACTTCAGGGCCGGGCTGAGAAGAAATCAGGTCACGGGAGCCACTACGGGACCGCGGCGGTACCGGAGATAGTGGAGCTTGTCGATTTCAGTGATAAATCGATTCAATGATGAAGATGTGACAAAGGAAAAGAAAAGGATATATGGGACCCCATACAGCTGGATTTTACTAATAAAAATGAATTTGGATGGAAAAATATTAAATGTTCTTTTGACAAATTACTATTATTAATTTGTTAAATATCAAGTGACAACGATGTATATGAGAGAAAGGGTGTGGTTCCCTCTTGGAACATATTTGTAAAAGTAGATCACAAACTAATTTTACTTGCATATGTCTAACCAATTCAGGTTAAAAAGCTATCCTATTACTCTATTTTATTTTAGACTTTACTAATATGGCATCAACATAACAATCTCTATCTTCAAACTCAGATTTTGTCGATGCACCCATGCATTACTAATACAGCATCAACATAATAATCTAGATGATATATTATCATTGCAAGGAGATTTGAACTAGCTAGTCGGATGAGTCACCTTGCTAAGCTCGGAGGAGCAGCATGTTAGCAAAAGATGTCTTGGCATCTTGCACTGTTGGAGAGAATCCAAATCCATAAATCTTGTATGCTCTGCTGGGCAAGGAAGAGGGATGTTCAACCTGCCACTCGGAGAATTCCTATTGGATGTGAGAATACATCCCTGTTGCTAATGGAGCCCATTGCCGTAGCGGGTTTCGGGTAATCAAAACGGATCCAAAACCAGCCCAAACCCATTATGATATAATATATATATGGGGTGTGGTGCTAGGGTTTTGGGTAAGCCGAAAATAGAGCCAAAAGAAAAAAAGGAGCCGAAAGACAAAAGAGAAAAAGAGGCGGGTGCTGTCCTCGTTTCTCTAGTTGCGGCCTAACAAGGAGAAGAAAATATATGCTGCTGCTTTGATTATTGGCCAGAGAGAGAAAACAATTGAGGTTAGGCGGCTGCTCTTTTCTGTTGAAGGAAAACAAATAGTTGTTGCTGCTATTTGTTTATTTTTGGCCGAAGGAAAGAAGCAAAGAAGAAGCAGGTACTTTTCCTTGGGTTTATTTTTTTTCGGCGGTCGATGCGAAGAGGTAAATCACTGCAATAAGAGGTTAGGATTTGATCTCAAAAATCTTATGTGATTTTTTTGTGAATTCTCTTGTGGTTGAGAACTAGAAAGTTGTAATCTTTTTTGATACAGAAGGAAGTTTTTTGATCGTGTCCCCGTGGACGTAGGCATATTGCCGAACCACGTTAAATCTGCATATTCTCTGTCTCTGCTATTTTTCTCTTTGGTTAACTATTTGATTCCGCTGGTTGTTGCATTAATATTATTCCGCTATCTTTTGCTAACAATTGGTATCAGAGCCCTGGTTCGGGTCAGATTTCACTCAGATCGGTGTTGATTTTGAGTGGGAGTTATGGCGGAAGATAGGAAGGAAAAAATTGAAAATTTTGATGGGACAGATTTCCAATGGTGGAAGTTGCAGATGGAAGATTATTTATATCAAAAGAATTTACATCAACCACTGATTGGAGAAAAGCCAGAAAAGATGACTGATGAGGAGTGGGCATTGTTGGACAGGAGGGCTTTGGCGCAGATTCGATTGTGCCTGACAAAGCAGGTTGTGTTCAACGTCTCCAAGGAGAAGACCACTTCAGGTTTGATGTCAGCGTTGGCTAAATTTTATGAGAAGCCGTCTGCTTCAAATAGACTGTTTTTAATGAAAAAATTATTCAACTTGAGAATGCCTTCTGATAGTTCAGTTGTTAATCATTTGAACGAATTTAACACATTATGGGCACAACTTGAATCCTTAGATTTTGTCTTTACTGATGACATTAAAGCTTTGATGTTTATGGATTCGTTACCGGATAGTTGGAGTAATATTGTTATAGCCATTAGTAATTCTTCCAATACTGCTCTTAAATTTAATGATGTTGTGAGTATAATCATGAATGATGAATTGATAAAAAAGAGTATGGGTGAGAGCACAGTTTCTACAAGTACTGCTCTGTCGGTTGATAATGACAGAAGGAAGGAAAGGGGTAGAAGTTTAAGCAGAGAGTCGAAGCAAAGAGGGTGATCAAAATCTAAGGGGAAGTTCAAGAAAAACTTAGTGTGTTGGAAATGTAAGATAGAGGGTCATATGAAGAAGGATTGTCCAAACAAAGACAAGGAAGGAGCGAATGTGGTTAATCCAAGTAAAGAGTATGATAACTTGTGCTTGTCTGCTCATACAGAATCGAGGTCAGATCTGTGGTTTGTGGACTCAGGGGCTTCGTTCCATTGCACTGCTCAAAGAGAATGGTTTGAGAATTATGTCCAAGGTGATTTTGGGCATGTGACTGTTGGTAATGGGCAGGAATGCAAAATTATCGGTAAGGGGACAATTCAGTTAAAGTTGCACAATGGAGGAAAGTTGCTTTTACAAGAGGTCAGGCACATACCGGATTTGAAAAAGAATTTAATATATGTTAGCAAGCTAGATGGCGAAAGCAATCAAATTTCATTTGAGAGGAAACAGTGGAAGATCAGTAAAGGAGCAATGGTAGTGGTCAAGGGTGAGAGAGTAGGAACTCTATATTTACTCTCAAGCTCGGTGGATCACGTTGTTTCTTTGGCCACCGTAAAGAATGAGAAGGCTACCTTATGGCATCAGAGGCTCGGTCACTTGAGCGAAAGCGGCATGAGGGTATTGCAATCCAGAGGTATGTTGACAAATATGAAAGATGCTAACTTTGATTTCTGTTAGAACTGTGTGTTTGGAAAGCAGAAAAGAGTTAGTTTTATGAAGGATGGCAAGGAAAAGAAAACCGAGAGATTGGAGTTGGTGCATACAGATGTATGGGGGCCTTCTTCGGTGAAGTCTCTTGGAGGTAATTCTTATTTTGTCACTTTCATAGATGATGCAAGCAGGAAAACATGGGTATTCGCACTTAAGCAGAAATCCGATATCTTCAAGATCTTCAAGGTATGGAAAGCTCTTGTTGAGAATGACACAGGTTTGAAGGTGAAATGTCTGTTGTCAGACAATGGTGGGAAATTTTGCAATAGGGAATTCGATGACTATTGCTCTACCCACGGGATCAGGAGAGTGAAGACTGTACCGAGGACACCGCAGCAGAATGGCGTGGCTGAGAGGATGAATAGAACCATTTTGGAGCGAGCTCGGAATATGAGACTACAAGCAGGTTTGCCTTTGCAACTTTGGGGAGCCGCTGTAGATACGGCAGTCTATCTGATCAACAGGAGTCCAGCTAGTGCTTTAGATAGAGGAATTCCAGAGGAGGTGTGGTCTGATAAGACTGTGAATTATTCATTCTTAAAAGTGTTTGGTTGTATAGCATACGCACATGTGGATCATGAGATGAGAAAGAAGCTTGACTCTAAATCTCAAAAGTGTGCATTCATTGGATACGGTGGCGACGAATATGGTTATCGCTTATGGGATTATGAGCATAACAAGGTAATTCGTAGCAGAGATGTAGTATTTAATGAGGGTTGTATGTATAAAGACCGAACGGAAAGTAAGAGTGAGAAAACAGTGGAGAAAGAGCGCTTGGAGCTGGATGAGCCACAGGATGGGATGGATCCCATGGATAAAAGAAAGGAAGAAATACCTACATCTGAAGGAGAAGAAATGGCTACACCTAAGAATACACAAGTTTCAAATGAGACCGAACAGGAAAGAGAACCATTGACTGAAGCAGATGGTTCAAGTACTTCATCAGAGAGTGTTCCCACTTTGAGGAGGAGCACGAGGATAAGGAAGCCAACCGAAAAACTTTGTCTTCCATTATATCATATTTTGTATACTGATGCAGGTGAACCAGAGTGTTACCAAGAGACTATGCAGGATAAACTTCATCTTAAGTGGGAGCAAGCTATGCGTGATGAGATGTTTTCTTTGGAGGAGAATCATACATGGGAATTGGTGAAGCGACCGAAAAAGATGAAAGTATTGCATAACAAGTGGGTATACAGGGTAAAACATGAGGCAGGAGGGACACAAAGGTTCAAAGTTAGACTTGTGGTGAAGGGCTACGGTCAGAGAAAAGGTATTGACTTCAATGAAATATTTGCACCTGTTGTCAAAATGACTTCTATCAGAACAATACTAAGTGTTGTGGCTGTGAAAGGATTATATTTAGAGCATCTCGATGTGAAGATTGCTTTCCTTCATGGTGATTTGGAGGAAGAAATATACATGGAACAGCCGGAGGGATATGGAGTTAAAGGAAAGGAGAATTTGGTATGTCGACTGAAAAGGAGATTGTATGGGTTGAAAAAGCGCCGAGGCAATGGTACTTGAAGTTCGACAAGTTTATGTTAGATTCGGGTTTTGCCAGAAGCAATTCAGATCATTGTGTATATCTACAAAAGTTTAAGGATAGTAACTTTATTATACTTACTTTGTATGTAGATGATATACTTGTGGCAGGTACATGCATGAAGAAAATTAATGATCTGAAAAGAAAGTTGGCAGGGAGATTCTCTATGAAGGACATGGATGAGGCTAAACAACTTCTTGGAATGCAAATTACCCAATATAAGAAAAGCAAGAAATTGTGGTTATCTCAGGAGGGGTATATCAAGAAGGTGTTGTAGAGATTCAATATGGAGAATGCAAAATCGGTAACTACAGCTCTTGGTGGACAGTTCAAACTGTCAAAAGAGCAAGGTGCTAAAACAGATGAGGAGATGAGACGCATGGAGAATGTGCCTTCTTCATCAGCCGTTGGGAGTCTCATGTATGCAATGGTGAGTACAAGACCAAATATTGCACATGCAGTGGGAGTAGTGAGTAGATTCATGAAGAACCCTGGAAAGGAACATTGGCAAGCGGTGAAGTGGATTTTTAGGTATTTGAAAGGTACTTCAAAGTATTGTTTATGTTTTGGGGGTGATAACATTGATGTGCAAGGTTTTGTAGATTCGGACCATGCGGGTGATAGAGACAATGGCAGGAGCACCACAGGTTATGTTTTTACTGTAGGAGGGACAGCAGTAAGCTGGGTTTCAAGACTACAATCAATTGTTGCTTTATTTTCGACAGAAGCTGAGTATGTTGCAGCTGCAGAAGCAAGTAAGGAGTTTATTTGATTGCAGCGATTGATGAGTGAGTTGGGTTTTGATGGAGTGGATTGCAGGTTATTCAGTGACAGTCAGAGTGCAATTCATCTTGCTAAGAATTCGGCGTATCATTCACGGACTAAACATATTCACTTGAGATATCACTTCATTAGATCCTTGTTCGAGGATGGCCAATTGAAGTTAGAGAAAATTGAGGGCAGCAAGAATCTTGCGGATATATTGACAAAACCGGTTGATGGGAAAAAGTTGAGCTATTGCTCAACTTTGGTACATTTGTGTTGAATACTGAAATTGGGACTTTAAACGATCGAGGTAAAAACTTTGGACACTGGGATTATCATGCATAGAGATTACATTTTTTGCAATGGTCTCCAAGTGGGAGATTGTTGCTAATGGAGCCCATTGCCATAGCGGGTTTTAGTCAATCGAAACGGGTCCAAAACCGGCCCAAACCCATTATAATATAATATATATATGGGATGTGGTGCTAGGGTTTTGGGTAAGCCGAAAATAGAGCCAAAAGAAAAAAAGGAGCCGAAAGACAAAAGAGAAAAAGAGGCGGGTGTTGTCCTCGTTTCTCTAGTTGCAGCCTAACAAGGAGAAGAAAATATATGCTGCTGCTTTGATTATTGGCCAGAGAGAGAAAACAATTGAGGTTAGGCGGCTGCTGTTTTCTGTTGAAGGAAAACAAATAGTTGTTGCTGCTATTTGTTTATTTTTGGCCGAAGGAAAGAAGCAAAGAAGAAGCAGGTACTTTTCCTTGGGTTTATTTTTTTTCGGCGGTCGATGCAAAGAGGTGAATCATTGCAATAAGAGGTTAGGATTTGATCTCAAAAATCTTGTGTGATTTCTTTGTGAATTCTCTTGTGGTTGAGAACTAGAAAGTTGTAATCTTTTTTGATATAGTGGAAGTTTTTCGATCGTGTCCCCGTGGACGTAGGCATATTGCCGAACCACGTTAAATCTGCGTATTCTCTGTCTCTGCTATTTTTCTCTTTGGTTAACTATTTGATTCTGCTGGTTATTGTATTAGTATTATTCCGCTATCTTTTGCTAACAATCCCATCGGATCAGCCTTCATGATATTGGCCTTGGCTTGCTTGTACAAAAAAAATCCTATATCCTGGCCCATCTGTCTTCCCTCTAACCATCAGTTCCTCAAAATATCAATATCTCCATCAGTCCGATTCATTCATGAATCCAACACCACAAGCAAAAGTAGCTCGCTGATCATTCCGTTGTTTTATTTTTGTTTGTGTGTCCTTTGATCATTTTATTGAGTGCACAACCACCCAAAAAAAAAAAAAAAACAAAAAAACGATAACAGACCCTGCAATCGGATATGGAGACTGCAGCCATGGCGGTTGTCAATCCGGTGGTGGAACAAACCAAGATGGCCGTCTTTACTGCCATTCGTTATGCTATATTCTGCAGAGATAACATGAACTCTTTGCAACGCCGAGTCAACAAGCTGCAAAGCCGAGTGAAGGATGTGAAGAAGAAGCTCGAAGAAGCTGAGAGGGAAGATCAGATTGCTACATATGAATTCGAGAATTGGGAGGATGATGTAAAGAAAATCCGAGGTGATGTTTGGATTATAACTTTTTCTCACCTTATTCTTCCATTGTTTTAATTGTTATTCTTATTGTTAGACTTTCACAGATAGTGTTTCCACAAATACCTTATTCTTCCATTGGTTTCTGTCTTCACTTGTTTTTTTTTCTTTTTTTTCCTTTATATATATAGTTTAACTTATTAGTTAACTTTATTTAATTTTCTTAGGAATTAGTAAAAGGAAGACTTGAAAAATAGATCAAAGTTTCTTGTTCAATCCTAGGAAACCTTCCTCTATGCGCTAAAAAACAAAATATTCGTGCATCAAATTTAACCAATAAATTATAAAATATTTGACATGGATACTAAGGAATTAAGCAAAAATGTATAAATAAATCGGTTACTCAAGTTAGGTTCTTGTGAGAATTTAATTTAGAAGGGTTTTTTGTTTTCTTTCGCGTCTCAATTACTGCCACATGAGTATTGTTCTCTGCAAAAATCTTACTTTCTTCTATTGATTACAACGAAAGAGGAACAATTGAAAAACAAACGAGAGGATTTATAATTTATCACTCTCTTTTACAATAAAAGTAGGTTTTAGTGTAGCGATAGAATCTAACTAGTAGAACATGTTGACGATCCGACATGAAAATCTCTCCTTAAAGAAGATGATGGCCGGTCCTAGCTTCTCTCTCACTCTCTCACTGCTAATCTCAATGAATTCAAGGCTCTCGCACGTAACTTGAACTCAAAAGGATCTCCAAGGCTTCAAAACTCTCTCGCGTAACTTGAATTGCCAAAGACCCCAAAGACTTCAAGACTCTCTTGTGTAACTTGAATTGCCAAAAAAACCTCCAAAAGTCTCCTCAAAGAAGGTTTTTATTGGCCTTACTAGGATATGAGAGTTTCCTTAGGGATAAGAATAGAAGTTTTTTGTATTCATCAAGGATTCTAATCAAATATTTAATTTTGACTTAAATTTCTTGATTTTGAATTCTGATTGGATTCAATTCGGGTACTGGATAAGTCCAAATCTCAATCAAAATTAATTTAGAATTCTGAAAATCTGTTCACGCGGAGTTAAATAATCTGGACACGGAGTTAAGGCCTTAGCTTCGTGTTTTACTTATTAAAGCGAAGTTAAGTTTCTGTCGTGCGAAACTAATTAATAGTTTCACGTTCTGCGAACTATTTGCCATCGTTTCTTTATTTGGAAATTTTTACCTCCAACAAGTATAATTTTTTTTTTTCATAACGACACGTACTGCTATTTCATGGACAGATGATGCAGAAGAGTTGGAAGCTGAATTGGGAGGCATGACTACATGTATAGGGGATTGCACCCTGAATATTATCTCCAGGGCCCTACTAAGCCAGAAAGCTGAAAAGTTGATGATATTGGCAAAGGAGCTGTACGAGAACATTCCACAGATCTCTCGTAGTTTCGACCCAGACCACTTTGTGGAAAGGCAGACATGTGTACCCTTGGTGGGAAGAGACACGGTGCTTCAACAGCTTCAACAGCTTGCTCTTGACAACACTAAGAGCACTATTGGAATATATGGGATGGCCGGGGTGGGCAAGACACAACTTCTGAATAAATTTTTCAATAATTTCCATCAAAGCAATCCTGATCTTCGCAAAATCTGGGTCGATATGAAAGATTGTCGCAGTGTGGAAGATACTCAAAAGGCAATCTCGCGGAGGCTAGCATTGCGTTGGAATGAAAATGACCAACAGGAAGCACGAGCTAACCGCATACTTTGGAACCTGAATAAGAAAAGTTTCTTATTGATTCTGGATGATGTGTGGGTAGCAATGGATTTCAAGGATGTAGGAATTCCAATTGCCACACAGGAGACAAAGTCTAAGGTCATCGTGTCAACAAGAAGAGAAGATATATGCGATGCAATGGAAGCAGCAAAACTTCATGTTGAATGTTTGGACTCAGGAGAGGCGTGGAGTCTGTTCATAGATAAGGCTGGGAGGGACATCGAATCTAAGCCAGAGATACGACATCAAGCTAAGAAATTGGTGAAGAAATGTAGCGGGCTTCCCCTTGCACTTGTAACTATCGGGCGTGCTATGGCGACAATGAAAACACCAGGCTTATGGAAGCATGCGGTCACGACATTAGAGAACACACCTCAGAAAATTCGAGGTATGAATGAGGTGCTTTCTAGTCTGAAGCGTAGTTATGACAGTCTAGACGATGAGAAGTTGAAAACTTGTCTCTTGTACTGTACGATGTTTCCAGAACACCAAAGATTCAATAAGGAGTTTATTGTAGATTACTGCATCGGTGAGGGGGTTTTAGTTGACCGCTTTTATGACGGGGATCATGTCTATAGTGAGGGCTACAATCTTCTCAATGTCCTCAAATCTGCTTCGATGCTAGAAATAGAAACTGTTGGTCCTTCAGATTTGCTGAAGATGCATCCAATGATCCGTATCTTATCACTCTGGATAGGGAGTGGTGGTACTGGAGAAACCAAATGTTTGATACGCGCTGGCAAGGGATTGATGGAGGCACCTGCTGTAGACGATTGGAGGGGAGTTGAAAGAATATCGCTCGGGGATAACATCATAGAAACACTATCCGAGAAGCCAGACTCTCCTAATTTGTTAACCCTTTTACTTAGTGATAACCCACTAAATAAAATATGTGATGGTTTCTTCCAGTCAATGACAAATCTTAGAGTCCTTGATCTCGGGAATACTTCTATTCAGGAGGTTCCAGCAGAAATCGGAGAATTGATCCAGCTCCAGCATCTTGAATTCAGTAGTACGAATATCACTTCACTACCGAAAGAGCTCGGCAATTTGATCAGGCTGAGATACCTTGGGATGTCATTCACGCCACACCTCAAGATCATTCCTCAAGGGCTGATCGCAAAACTTTCTAAGCTGCGTGCCCTTTACATGTATTGTAGTTATGATGGCTGGAAAGTAGACAGTGCTGGACAAGGCTTGGGCTATGATGAGCTTCATTGCTTGAAGAGATTGAAATCACTTGGCATCACTGTGAGTACAATTGCTGGCCTGAGAAAGCTTTCTGGATCCAACCAATTGGCGAATTGCATAACGCTCCTTGAAATAAAGGATTGCCCAGTTCTAAGAAGCACACTTTCAACTGAAGCACTAGGGAGTAATTTCAAGGCTTTGCAAATACTTAAGCTACAAAGATGTTTCACGTTGGAGGAGCTGTCGATAGATGGTAGCCTTGAAGGGTGGTCTGCCCTGCAAGGCCTGAATGCTCTCAGACTCATAGAACTTCCTAGAGCTAAAATTACTTGGAATGGTGGGCACCTCCAAAACCTCACGTGGTTATTCATTAAAGATTGTAGGAAAGTGAGGCACCTACTACACAGTGACGATGAATCCACTGAAAAAGAAGATGAAGAGGAAATGGTGACAGAGATCAATGCCCTGCCTAATCTCTATGAACTGCATCTCACTTCCTTGCCAGAGTTGGAGAGCCTCAGTTGTGGGAAAAGACCGTTGGCTTTCCCTTCTTTGGAAAACCTCTATGTTACAGACTGTCCTAAGCTGAAGAAAATTCCACTAAATGCAGATAAGCTAGTCGAAATCCGTGGTCAGATATCATGGTGGAATGAGTTGGAATGGCCAGAGGACAATGACGCCATCAAATCCAAGTTTCAGTCCATCTTCAAGGAGTATGTTGCTCAGCCTCCTCTCCCTCCCCCTCTCCCCCACTTTTCCCGTTTAGCTTCTTTTCCTTCAATTAAAAAAAATTATTAAGATTGGTAATTCCCTCTCTGATTGCTTTGTCAGGAAACTCCCGCCAAATTCCTATGATGAAAGGCCTGCTGCTGCTGCTGTGGGATTAGAGACGGTGTTCCAAGACTCAGTGCTCGAGCAGCTTCAAAAGCTCGACGTTGATGACAGACTGAGCATCATCGGAATCTACGGGATGGCAGGGGTGGGGAAGACAACACTCTTGGATAATTTCTTTTACCAGTTTCATTGCAGAGATGAATATCTGATGATCTGGATAGATATGGATGTCAGTCACAGTGTGGAGGATACTCAGAAGGCTGTTGCAGAAAAATTGGGAATTATTGGGCATCAAGACGAAAGCCGGGAAGAACTAGCTCGCGCCATCAGTCAGTTCCTCAATCTGAAAAATTTTATGCTGATTCTGGATAATGTATGGGAAGTCATAGATCTCAATGCCGTAGGAATTCCCATAACCACATGCCAAGTAAAGCATAAGATTATACTGGCAACAAGAATTGAAGATATATGTGATAGAATGGTGGATAGTAAGCTCCATGTAAAATGCTTGGGGTGGAATGAGGCCTGGAGTTTATTTGTGGAGAAGGTAGGCCAGAAGCTTATTGACTCTGACCCAATGATACGGAGGCATGCTACCGCACTGGTGGAAAGATGTGGAGGGCTACCGCTTGCGCTCGTAACAATTGGACGTGCTATGGCGAAGAAAAGTACTCCCGAGATGTGGGAGAATGCAGTCAAGGCCTTGGAAAACAATCCCCAGCAGATCCGAGGTATGACGGATGTGTTCTCTTGTTTGAAGCGTAGCTTTGATCATCTCGTAGATGATAATTTGAGAACATGTCTCTTCTATTGTGTTCTGTCATGGAAGGACGGCGACATTCATAAGGAGCTCATTACATATTACCTTGTAGGTGAAGGGATTTTGGATGGCATTGACTTGTACAATGAAGGACGAAAACTCCTCCATGTTTTAAAGGCCAATTCTATGCTATTGGATGGCATCAATGATAACTTTGTTAAGGTACATCCCATGATCCGTATTTTTGTCCTGTGGAATGCCGGTGATAGCATGTTGATGCGAGCAAAAAAAGGGTTGACAGAAATACCCGATACTGTTGAGTGGAGAGGGGCGAAGAGAGTCTTACTCTTTGGCAACAATATAAAAGCATTGTCAGGGAGTCCAGAGTCCCCAGCTTTGTTAACCCTTTTTCTTTACAACAATCCTATAGAGAAAATATGCAGTGGTTTCTTCCAATACATGAAAAATTTGAGAGTCCTAGATCTATCCTTAACTTTTATTCAAGAGGTTCCAGTGGAAATTGGGGAGTTGATTAAGCTGCAGTACCTTAACCTCTCTTGTACCAGAATCAGTTCACTGCCTAAGGAGTTAGGAAATCTAACCAGGTTGAGATTCTTAGGACTGTACGAAACTCCATTTCTCAAGAAAATTCCTGAAGGGTTGATCTCGAGTCTCACAGATCTGCGTGCTCTTAGCATGTGCCGCAGTTATACAGGGTGGAAAGTCGAAGCAGGTGGAGATGGGGTCGATTTTGAAGAACTTCACTGCTTGAAGCTATTGAAAGCAATATGGATCACTGTAACTACAGCCATCACATGGCAAAAGCTTGTTGCATCTCCCTGGCTGGCCAATTGTACTTATGCTCTTGAAATAAATATTTCTCAAGGACTGACCACACTTTCAACAGCAACCATTGGGAGTGAGTTCAAGGCTTTAAAATCTCTTCTACTCCGCCAATGTAACGACTTACAGGAGTTGGTAATTGACAATGATAGTTGTGCAGGGTTATGCACCCTCCCAAACCTGGATTTCATCGAGCTTAGTAAGCTTCCCATAGCTAAAATTGCTTGGAGTAGTGGCCGCCTCCAAGGCCTCATCTCCTTGCAAATTTCTAGATGTGGAGGAATAAGACAGTTGATCTGCTGTGATGATGAACCCATAGAAGAAGGGGAGGCTGTGAAAGAAGTTTTGAAAGAGATCAACATTCTACCTAATCTTCAACATCTATCCCTCATTTGCTTGCCAGCGCTAGAGAGCCTAAGCTGTGGGAGCAAACCTTTGGCTTTCCCTTCCTTGCAATTCCTTGAGGTAGAAGATTGCCCCAAGCTCAAGAAGCTTCCACCGAATGCAGAGAAACTACAAAGGATCATTGGTCAGAGATCATGGTGGAACAGATTGGAATGGTCAGAAGCTGACAATATGGAGGCCAAGTATAAATCCATCTTCGAGGAGGCACACCTTTAGTCGTGGTACGTGCTTTAGCTGTTATTCTTCTAAACTCTTTGTTTTATTTTCTTGCTTGCTCTGACTAGTGAGAATAGAATAAGTGATGCTCCTATGTGTTTACGACCTAGCATAAGATGTAGTGCACCAGATAACTGAATCTATATTTTTACAATAAATTGTCTCTCCATCTTCAAATAATTTATTTTTAATAAGAAAGGGTGTGGCATCTTTTCTATTTTCGGTGGAATACGCATGTGTTCCTCTACTAATTTCTCTTATATCTTTTTTGATGAGTTACTAAAAAACCCTCATTGACCTTTTTCGTAGAATAAAATAACATTTGATGCTCATTTACCAACACTTTTCCCTCCTCCCCGAGAGAATTGGACTACTCCATTATTTTTATTCATCATGTGAGTACAAAGAAAATGCAATTTTGGTAAAGAAAAGTTTATTCTGTTTTATCCTAAGTCCTGGAGGAAATTAGAGTTTTGAAATATCTTAATAGAAATGAGGTACGATTACTACTTTGAAGAATTTAGAGAAAATACATTGCCATCTTTGGACTTAATCAGGTTTCAAGAAAACTATGTTTCCAAATTTTCTCAACAAAAGGAGTCAACAAAAAGAAAGGGTTTCTAAAGAGGACCCGGTCCTAAAGAAAAAGAATAGAGCATCAAGTTTTTGAAGATAACAAAAATAGGAATAGGGTATCGAATTTTTTTATAGAGTTATAAGAAAGTAAATTAGATAAGTGAAAATGGACTTGAAGATTATTTTCTGCTTGCAATTAATGTTGGTATCCCAGAATATTCCACAAAATCTTGTGTTGGATATGTAGAAAGTGATAATTACAAAACCATCACCTGTTCAACTCTGAAAATTGAACAGTCTATTAGCTCTGGTGCTGGCTGGATGCTGAATTTGACCGACTAATTTGAGAGAGGAAATCTAACCTAAGGAGAGCAATTCACGTCACTTCTCAGTAAGGATAAGAATGGGTGGTTTTAAGGGTCAAAATTTGGTCCACTCTATTTCAATCTATAATTCCTAGGATCTCTCTCTAAATCGAATGACTTTTCATGCAATTTGAATCTGAGCTTTGTGTTTTAGAGATTTCAATATGGAGATGGGAATTCTAATCTTATTGGGACTTTTGGTAATCTTTGATTCTAATTTTTTTAGGAGTCTTGATTAGTTTGAAACTCCTAGTTTCTCTTTTTTTCTTCACTTTGATAGAACTAGTTTTTTTTTTAAAATAATAATTGATTATTGAAAATTATTATTATTACAATATAGAGTTCCTTATTAAAAGAGAAAAACAGGTTAAAATTCCATAAAAATATTTCATGTAATTTTGAGATTCAACTCAAAATCACATGAAAGCCCCCCATTTGGTTTGGAACCATGTTCCTACAAAGTTAGTTTTTTCAAAAAAAAAATTATATATATATATATATATATATAATTTTCTAAAATAAATAATTATTTAATTATAATTTTTTAAAAAGACAATTAAAATTATTAGTTTAATTATATAGAGTTCCTTCCAAAAGAAATTACAAATTTTAAATTAACTAATTATTAAATTGTTCTTTTTAAGAAATAAATAAGGATTCAAAACTATTATTATTAATATACATAGTTTTTCCTTAAATAAACTCAACTCCAAATTCAATTAAAGTTTCTCTTGAGTTCTAAAATTCTATAAATTATTTTTTAATATTAAGTATTCATTTAAAACTATTAAATTAATTTATAATTTATTATATTAACTATAATTTTTAATCATATAAATAAATATAATAAATATTATATTTAAGCAGTGACACGTGAATAAAAAGAAGAAAAAAAGGAATAGCATGGTAAGTTCACAGGCTGCTTGGTTGCCAGTAAAATTAGAATAAAAATATTTTCTTAGACTCTCTCAACCTTTGTACATCCATGTTTTTCTCTTGTAATGGTAAAGACATGTTGCATGGCTCATTTCTCTATAATTTTTCTCATCTCTGCCTTCATTTTCCTTAAAAAACCATGTTGAAGAGTGACATCACATAATATAGTGGTCTAAATGAGTTGGATTAAGACCGAATTCATGTATGATGCAAAACCTAAACAAATAAGAAACTTGGACCCGGTTTCATGCTCAGGAACTCTTAGTCCTATTAAATTTAGGTTTGATTCAAATCATGGATATAACTGCTCAAGTTACAAATTCAAATTAATTATTATAATAAAATTTCAAATTTATTACATGAAAATGATAAACTTTGTAGTCTAAATTCACATCATAATATTTTATTATTGTTACCTATTTTAATTTATTTATGTGCTTATTATCAGGTTTCGGGTTTGAGGGAAGATCGTTTCCATATCCTCTTTCTAAGTTATTTGGATACAGCATTTATACTCTTAATATGCTAAATCTTCAATCGGGTCAGACTTGTTATCGGGTTTGCAAAAACTATACAAACTCCTACTCATATAGATTCTGACCTTCTGAACAGTTATCCTGCAACAGCTATGGTGAAACATCAAATACTGAAGAACGGAAGGGGGCAGCTAAATCAGTGAAAAATGGGCGTGTTTTTGTGTTTGTGTGAGAGAGTGAAGTGGTTTGGTTTTATTGTTTCTCTTTCTTGTAATATTGTTCTTTGTTTGTTGTTTGATATACTAATTCTATACAGCAATTATAATTCCCTGTAGTAGTATAGATTATATTAAAAGTCCCCTTATGTGTAGTACTTTAATATGTTTATTGTCATATATTCTCTTTGAATAACTAAAATTGGGTGAAGATCTCTGTACTACTTGAACGTTACTATCTGGACGGTAGGACTATATTCACCAAGATGTTCGAGGAAATTGAAGGTCAGTATTCAGGGTTTTTGTTCATATTTTTATAATTCATGGTCTCTTCTTTTATGTTTTGCCCTTTTATAATTGATGTGTTTATGACAGATTTGTGAACGGACCAGGAGATTGAACACGGGATCGGACATGACAGGCATAGTATCATCTCAGTCTCAGATGTGTTACTCTGTAAGTTCTTTTTTTTTATTCTTTAATTATAGGTTGCACATATGGACACTTTTATTTCTGAATAAGTCTGCATTTATGAAGCAAAAAAAAAAATTTGAACTGAAATTGTTTAGTAAGCATACCTTGCAAGTATAAAAATGTTAATACAAAATTACAAATGTTAATACTATAAATTAATTCAAAATATTAATACAGAGTTTTCGAATTAAAATTGTTCTGCTTTGTTGTTTTTCTTCGTCTTTCAGGACGTTTCTTGGTTGTAGTTGGTTGTAGATTGCAAATATGGACCATTTTACTTGTTAATGAGTCTGAGTTTTTGAAACAGAATGAAACTTGAATTAAAATAGTTTCTTCTGCATAAATTGCAAGCCTTGAAGTAAAACAATAAACACTTAATTTATTTTAATATGACTCGATATTGTCTTCTTTCTTGTTTTTTTAGAATATATAGATCATGTATTTCCTCTTTGAGGCTCCAAAATCTCAACTGGTTTGAGCTTTGTTCATCTGTTTTATTGATGGTGTTACAAGAGGTGGGTATAATTTTTGATGGGAGATTTATCCCTGATAACAATTGATAACAGTTTATGAAATAGAATCAGTGGAAGAGTTTCTGAGGTGCTACATCAATATCCTATTACTGAAATATATTGCATACTGTTGAGCAACGTTTTCATTCTATTTATCTTGATACTTACTCTGGACAGGTCTACTCTGATCTGAGAGGGAAAAACTTTGCCTATCCAAAGATTCTGCAGATGCCATAGCTTTATCTCCACTTACATCTCAGATGGTGATCTTGACGCGAACATGACGGAGAAGATTCAGCCTGGGGAGCACCAGGTGCGAGTGGAGTGAGACATACGTTTGGATATGTGTCTGTCCACTCTCCGGGCGATTGTTAAGTACATGGAAGTCTTCTTGTCTTTTTTTCTTCTTGCATTTTGTTTTAAATGGTCTTCTTGCCAATAACCATTTAAAAATATTTTTCTAATTATCGACTGACTTATTAATAGAACGCAAAGAGCAATAGCTCGTTGTAATGGCTTTATAATAAAACATCTTGACGAGTCCTTTTGTTTATTCTCTTTGAGCATATATGGTGGGTAATCTCCCTGATTTTGAAACACTTGAGACACGAATTTTAGTTTATACTTGGGAGATTAGTTTTAAGATGTTTTTGGATATTTTGGAGGTGATGTTTATGAAGTATTCAGAAGAATACTTGCTTGTTAATTTCTGGATAAGAACATTTGCTTGTTAATTTCTAGATATGTGTTTTGAGGTGTTTTTAGAATATTACAGAACAGTTGGATAGATTTATTTTGGAGTGTTGTTTAGAACACTTCAAATTATGGTGTTTTTAAATGTTTAGAATCTTTTATCGAAAAATATTCTTTATCTCTTCTCCTTATTCCAACTCTCGCTAGTGTCCTTTACTTTTCTTAAACCGAACATATTTGTCCTTTATATGTTTATGAAACTTATAATAACTCGTAGGAAACTAAACTTTGAAGTATAGGCTTGAATACTCAAAAGATATTAACTAGGCTTGAATACTCAAAAGATATTAACTAGCTAGCTAACGAGTTAAGGTGCACTTGGGATATAATCAATTATAACCATCAATATTCAATTCATTATAAAAGTGCTGACGTGATTCCCAGGAGCGCGTTCTCCCTAAGCGCGCAACCTTGGTGCACACGCCCATGAGGGTGCGCATCCCTGGCGCGGGTGTCTAGGAGCATGCGCCTCCTAGGCACATTCTATATATGATGAAAATATAAATAGTGTAGCATAAGAAGAATCAATGCGGGACTGAACTAGCCCTACGCCCAAGCAGGTGCATGCCACGAAGTAGTGTGCCCATCACTGTGTGTACACTCAATCGGGCGGGCATCATAGACCTGTGCCCTTCGTCAGATGACCCACCCAGGTCGAGGAGAGCGCATAACAGCACCGCGGGCTCTTGTGCGCACCAAGGGTTGAGCACGCGTAGGATCACACATACGCCAAGAATTGCACATACGCCCAAAGTCGTTCGCCCTGATGCACGCGCTCAGATTGATGCACACACCCTGATGCATGAAGAGGGACGCGCGCCCCCAGCAAGTGCGCGCAGGGATGCGCGCAAAACAGGGACTTGAGAGCGAACCCAAGGGTGCATGCGCCCAGTGACGCGCACGACCCTAGGGGCATGTGCCCAACAACATGCGTGCCTAGTGATGCTTGCGTGCGCCTCGCACGTTTTGGTGCAAGCACATGTTCTGGTTACGCTCTCTATTTGCTATATATAGCCTTCGCTAGATAGAAAAAAGAAGAAGGAACGGGAGGCTCTAGGAGAAGAAAGGATATTAATAGAGATGGAAACTACAGAGTATAAAAGAAAGAATTCTACAGTTCTTGGTTTTTTCTCCAACAAAGCTTTGAACTAGCATTCGGATCGTCAATGGAAGAAGTAGCAACCTTGCTGCCCAAGAGAGCCCACATGAACAAAAAGAAAAGAGCTGATATCTTTTCTTTCCTTGTAATCTGAAATTCAGCGAGATGTCAATTTTCTTTTTCTTTTGTTGTAATCGCCTTATGAAATGGCAATGGAAAAGAACTCTTTGGTTTTGGGCCGATTTATAATTTTTCACAACTTTAGGAGGTATGTTCACTAAGTGAAGTGGTGTGCTCATTTAGAATTTTTCAAGGAATATTTCGTCCTTGGGGCAGGCTCTTTTGACTGCTTTGTCCATGCTTTTTTAAAATTTTTCCCAACTATAGTGTGGGATGTGGAGATATGAACAAATTTGTGTTTTTTTGGGGGAAAGAATGATGGTAAAATTTTTGAGCACTTGGAGGTTACTGTTTGAGTTGTTCAAGTCCCTTTTGGTAATAGAATGATTGCTACACCTTTATATGAATTGGTAAGGGCATGAGGGGACGATAAATAATGTTTTCTACTATTCTTTGTAACGTGAAATGTCAGCTACAGCTACAGCTACGAATCCATTACAGGTGTTCGGTTTGCTGCATTTTGAAGCAAAAACGTTTACTGCAATCAATTTGGTCGCAGCGTCTGCTACATCCGTCTGCTGTAATTTTACAGCAAATGGTGCAAAATATAGCAAACCAAACACTACCGAAGAAGTTGCAGCTGCTACTCTGTCTCCAAACTAAAAAATGCAACCAAACAGACCACAGTCGGCAACTCGTGAAAAATCTGCAACTCGTGCAGTGTTACCCAACAAAATCACCAAGCAGTAGAAATTGAAGCAACTGCTGATCTGCAAGTCGTGCAAAATCTCAAGTGCAGGCAACTCATCTACCAAACATCGCCACCATTTAAAGGTGCAAAAAATTAGTGAGCTAAACAACCAAAGAAAGGATTTTAACAGAATTCGACCTGAAAGAGAAATTAAAACAACAGCACCCATTTCTGGGTCGCAAGGCGAATACAGTAACCAGCAAAGCAAAATTTTATCACCTTGCATCTACAGATACCATAAACAACCTCAAAATTTTCCCAGCTAATACTTTCACGAAGGCCATCGAAGCGACAGCTGACATTTAGTCTTATTGTGCATTATAACAAATGAACTAACTCATCGAGGAACAACCACAAGAAACAGCCCACACTCGGGGCTGGGCAAAGAGAACCGGAGGCTTGGCGCACAGGATGTTGGTTATAGTGGCTTTTCTGGTTCTTCTTTGCAGCGGCCAGCCTTGCACTCCTGGCAGCAGCCCCAATTGCGGTGGCCCTTGCAGCAGCATCCATCTCCTTGTTTGATTTCTTCTTCTTCATCGAAGCCACCTTCTTTAGCCGTTCTTTCATATCAACCGCAGACTTATCATCTTCTGTTGGATAAGTGTTGCTTGGCCCATCTTCGAGGCCACCAGCGTCCAAGCCATTATTTTGCTCTGTTGAATCTTTGGCCTCCTTCGACGCTTTGTCCTTCTTTGCCTTCTTTTTCTTTGATGTCTTGCTCTGTGTTGGGGGAGGGGCATTCTCCTTCCTATGGCTGTCACCTCCTTGCTCCTCTGATTTCTTCTCTTCAGCAACATCTTTAACACATACGAGCTAAAAAAAATTAAAGATATACCTTACATTTAAGATTTTTTTTATTATTATTATTGACTTCAACATCCTGAAACTTCCATATCTATTAAAGTGCACTAGCATTTAAGGTTAGGCATTTTCGGTTCAGAAAAGGGATTCAGGTCAATTATATAGTGACTTCTGGCTACACCGAGAAGTTCTATTCCCTGAAAAAATGAAGTAGAGCTTATTGATTCAAACAATGCTTAAATTATGTGTTTTGCTTACAAATGTGGTCCCAACATTAAAAATGCGGCCAGCACAAAAACCTAAAAGAAATCAATATGCCATACAAGGGTGCGGAGACAATTGTTCAACGCTGTCATTTTAGAACTTGAGGAAATTCGGCTCTAAAGATAAGGGTCCAGAAATAATTTCGACAGGGATGTAAACAGAGATAATCCGATCCTGTTAAATTCGATTTCTGTATGTTAACAAATAGCATCCAGTCCATTTAAAATACGGTATGGATATGGATATGGTAGACACTAATACTATTCAACATATCAAAACAAAATATATAGGATCTTCCACAAACACTATCTATATTGAGATTTAGGACACTTTCGTAAATAACCCCTCTATGGCATCACCTTAGGTACACTTTTTCCTACACACACTCACATATATATCAATTTAATGATTTGTAATATGCATTAAGAACTTATTCAATGGCATAAACATTGTCATCGAAAATTGGGACAATTTTCTCCTTCAAAACTATTGTAATAACTAATAATATCATCTTAATATCTGTACAGGATCCAAATCCATATTCAGTTTTGTTAAATATGGATAGTGAATTCCATATCCAACAAAATCCATATTTGTATTTGTCCAAAAGAAGAAAATAAATATAAACATAGTAATATCAACATCCGCTCCGTTTACATCCCTAATCCTATGTGAAAGACAACAGCCACCTACACTGGCTCTCACATGATAATAGATGGATATTCATAAGCTAAAGACAAATGAACTAAGGAAATAAACTTGCAAATGGGAGTTCGTCTAACAACTTGAACTCCCTTGGATTGTAGTTTAGATGGACTTGTACAATAATTTGACTGGTTTACTTCCTCTAGCTAATGCATTAAACAAACAATCTATTATGATCATATACAAAAACTTCTATACACGACAATGGTGTGGCAAGGACATACTTCAGATAGGAATGGAAATGAATGCCTTAGAGCGACTTCCTTGCTCCCCTGATTTCTTCTCTCCAGCGACATCCTTAAGACTTGACATATACAAAGTTGAGTTACAAAGAAATGTTTTTTAAAAAATTTCTTATACAACAGACTTAACACTTTAATTTTTTTTTTTTAAACAAA
This sequence comes from Dracaena cambodiana, assembly GCA_036321105.1. NCBI lineage: Eukaryota > Viridiplantae > Streptophyta > Magnoliopsida > Asparagales > Asparagaceae > Dracaena > Dracaena cambodiana. The sequence continues at coordinate 45,499,312 of JAYEPQ010000011.1, forward strand.
TTGACTTCAACATGCTGAAACTGTTAAACTTCCTAAATATTACCAAGCACAAGCTATGTACTTTCATTACAAACTTGATCCCCACTTTATAAAGGCAGCCAGCACTAAGAAGGACCTAGAAGAAATTCATTTGCAGTATGAGGGTGTGGAGACAGGTGATCAACACTGTCACTTGAGGACTTGAAAGAAAGTAGCTCTGAAGACGAGGGTTAAGAGAAAAATATTTCTTTTAATCCTAGATGACAGACAGCAACTAGCTACATTGTTCTCTGGGTTATAATGAAATGCGCAAACTAAAGAAAAAAACAATAAAGGAAATAAACTAAACCAATGGGAGTTTGTCCAACAACTTCTGCTCTCTTGAATTGTAACCTTCGCAGGACTCATGCAATAACTTGATTAGTTCCTTCCTCTAGTTAGTGCATTAACAAACAAGCTATCATCATCAGATACATTAACTCTTATACATAACAATAACATGACAAGTGCCTAATCAAGATGATAAAGAAAACAAGCATCTTATAATGACTTCTAAATGCATTTCATCGAAACCCTAAGCTGCTCACAAGGTTTAGGAAGGGAATTACCATTTATTTCATTTTGTCCAGAACTTCTGTCATCTTTGCCGGATATTCCCAACTCAGCCAAAATAGCTTCAAGCTCTGCAAACTCTTTCTTCTTCAGCTCCTTCTTAGAAAGCTGTCTCTCTGCTTCTTTAGGTGCCATTTGCGCAGGGAAAGGTTTCTTCACAACATGCTCAGATTGTTAGCAAAAGATAGCGGAATAACACTAATGCAACAACCAGCGGAATCAAATAGTTAACCGAAGAGAAAAATAGCAGAGACAGAGAACACGCAGATTTAACGTGGTTCGGCAATATGCCTACGTCCACGGGAACACGATCGAAAAACTTCCACTATATCAAAAAGGATTACAATACTCTCGTTCTCAACCACAAGAGAAAACACAAAGAAATCACATAAGATTTTGAGATCAAACCCTAATCTCTTGTTGCAGTGATTTACCTCTTTGTTTCGGCCGCCGAAGAAACCCAAAGAAAAACCACCGCCTTTTGTTTTTCAGCTTCTCTTTTTTTTCGGCTCTTTTGGCTCACCCAAAACCCTAGCACCACACCCCATATATATATTATATCATAATGGGTTTGGGCCGATTTTGGACCCGTTTCGGTTGACCGAAACCCGCTACGGCAATGGGCTCCATTAGCAACATAGATGGCCTAGGAGCCAGAGGCTCAGATTCTGGTTCTTCATCATCATCATCCTCACCTTCAATAAAATCATCTTCACTTTCACTTTCCTGCAGCATGCCATACAGCATTTCAGTTTGTCAATACCTCCTCTGCAAAGTGGTGGAGGAACTGTAGCTCGTGCATCACATCTCAGTGGAGGGAGAACTGACTTCTTTGGAAACTTACATCAGATAATGGTAGATCTGGAAAGTCACTTACAATGAAAGTAATCGAATATAGATCCGATGAAATATCCAAGCCATAGGTAGTGTAAGTAATTAATCTCCATCGAAACTTCATAGAAATATGCATGTGGAATATGTAAATTCTTCACAATTTCTGAAAGGAGCCTCTCAAGGGGAACCAAAAATTTCACTTCATTATTAATAATAAATTCATGCATAATATTATGTGGATATACAATAATTTTGTACTCATCATTACAAATTGTTATCTGTTTTGAGATCTCATCATGCATAATAGGCAAGTATAATGCAACAGACTCAAGTGGTACAACTTCTAAAAAGTGATATGGGTTCCTTAGAAGAGCATGCATCAATCACTGCAAATGATATAACATTACTGTACTTATTTAGAACTTGGTAATCTCGGTAGAAAACTCTAAAAACTCATTTGAAGGTGAACTATTAGGAGTAACCTGCCAAGACATAGAAATGATCCTCAAATACTTAATAGTAGTAATATTAGTATCAACTATTTTTATGCTCGGTCTCTTACTTTATCGTTGGTTCCAAAATTGAATACGTAATATCATGTGGGAGTGTACTAGACTCTATTAAAGTATTCTGAGTATTAGTAGTATTCTTTGTAGGAGCATGGATCTCAGTAGGAATATGGATCTCAGTTAGTGCATATGTATTATACTCTTATAACTCATTAACAATATTATCGTTAACCATAGAAGGAATGGTAATATTGGCAATAAGAATAGAAGTATTATATTCTAATTGTAGTTCAACAACAGTACTTTCCTTAGAAATATGAACCTTACTAACTTTTGAATTGTTAACGTGATCATTAGGCATGATATCCATGTGTTGACTCTTGAAAGGGCACTCATAGTCATGATGCCATGATATGCGACACTTAGAACACTTGATCGAGGTACATTGGGAGATAGAGTGTCAATATCTATTTCAATTAGGACACTATGTTCTAACAAATAGAGTAAATCTCTTTTCCAATCTATCAAAAAGACGATTCCTATAATACATAAAGAGATACTTATCTATAAGAATATATTTCATCTCTTCCCACAAGTTTATAGGATTCTCTTCTCACGAGTTTATAGGATTCATGTAACGTACCTCTTGATCTATCTCTACTGAAATTGAAAAATATTTTACTTGTCTCACTAATCTTCTCCTAACAAATTAAAATTTACGCCTGCAATCGAAGTAGCATTCTATATTCATTAACTAATCAATAAAGTCATAAGTGGAGGAATAATCATCAAATACGAGATCTTTATACCAAAATTTTTCATCTATTACTTCTCTAGCAGCACGAAAATCATTGATATGATTAGGCGTCTTTGAAATGACGACTAGATCGTGTTGTAAAATGGAATATGTTTATTATTTAGAATGGATCATGCAATGCATATCAATAAAATATACAAACGATAGTGCATAATCTGACTTAGATGAATTAAATGCATGCACTAAATTAATGTATCCCAATAACTCAATTGCTAAATGTAAATGAAAGTAAGTGTACTAATTTAGTGAAAAATAGCAAATAACTATGAGATTACTAGAAAGAAGTAATTAAATATTCTGTTAACAAATTATTGCAATCTACTAATATTTGCAAAAAAATAGCAATTAATAATTTCAGTTCAAGTTAAGGTCTCATGCGAAAGGGTAAGTAGTTCACAGCCAAATGTAGGATTTCATAAAGTTCTTCAAAAAATTTAGCAATTGAACCCACTTTGGACCCACTAACCCAAATCTTGTCTTCTAGACAGCCAGAAGAAATTTGGAACTATACTATGGACGAGGAAGGCAGAAGCCAGAGGATGTAGTTAGTTGTTGAGAGAGAACGGTGGGGATGACCGGAGAAATGGGTTGTTGCAGGTGATGCGGGTCCAGGCGATGGAGAGCGGTGGTTCACAGAGATCGTGTGTAGATGGCGGCGGTGGCGGTTGTAAGTGGTAGAAGAAGGTCGGCGAAGTCATGGCTGGGTGCGGGTAGCCGGCGGAGGTTGAGGCGGCGAGGCTGGATCCGCGGATGGAGTGGGAGAGTTTTGGTGGAGTTGTTAATGAGATGGTGCTGGTGAGGAAGCAACTGGACGGAGATAATGATGATGTTGAGGAAGAAGAAAAAGCAGAGGAGGAGAAGAGAGATTTTCATGCAAGAATGTTGTCAAATTTTCATATTCATTCATTTCTAATTGTCAACAAAATATTTTATATAGAGCTTATTTATACAAAAACTCAAATAAATAAAATTCTAATAGAATCCAAAATTCTATCAAATCCAACAAACAAAATCTTAATAGAATTAAATCTGATCTCCATCAAATAGTCTCATATATTGGATTTGAAACTAGAGGAAAAGTAGTTTATAATGATTCCTATAAAGTTTTATAGTAATTATAACTAGTTTTTTGGGAAAAGAATCCATGACCAGTTATAAGCTATTATTATTTATACTATTCTACTAGAGGCTTAGTATATTTCTATGCGAATATATTTACAAGTGGTATCAGTATATACTTGTATCAGAGCCAAGCTACTTAGAACAAAGTGCAACACAAAAGAGGGGAAGAAAAAAAAAGTAATTTATAATTATTCCTATGAAACTACAAAGTAATCGTAGCTAGTCACGAATATATTGCCGACATTCCGTTATCTAGTTGCCGGCATTCCGTTATCTAATTTCTCGGCGGGCGGTGTTACAATGTTTGGAGGAAAAAGAATTTAACCTTCAAACTAATCCATTTAAGTTTTCCTACTATTCCACTAGATCATCTCAGAAACTAAAGTAAAGATTTGGCTTTATTCATTTATCATTTCCTAATAAAACCTAAAGAAAAGGATTTTTGTAGTTGGGTCGAAATCGACGAAAATGGAGAATAAGAACATGCTATTGGTTCCATTTGATGATAAAAAATCTCTAGAGTATGATTCCATCGTCCTCTTTAAATTTTTAAAAATTTAACTTAGGGTTTAGATTTAAATAACATAGAATTGTGATAAAGTTTTTTGGGTTGTCAAGTTTGCAGCCGGGGTAGGACGTCGCTGTCCGGGTTTCTAGTCTGGACAAAGTGAGCTTTGTCTGGAGCCCGGACAAGAGGCAATTCGCCGGAATTATAGTCCGGATAGAGCTCATTTTGTCCGGACTGTTATTTCGGATGAATTCTTCATTGTCCAGGATACGGTTCAAATCCTGTGTCAAAATAATTAGGCAGTTGCTCATCATGAATTCTAACCAGTTTATTCCTCTATGCAGTTGTAATTGTGTTGAATTTGAGATAGAGAAGCCATTCAATTGATAACTTTTTTTTCACTACATGTTGTCGTATGAGGGTGTGAATGCAACTCTGTTACTCCGGCAGCAACTGATCAAGGTATTTGCATGTCACTCTTCGTTGACTTGTATACAGAAGAAAACATCTACTAATATAGTGTGGTTATTGGAACATGCACATCCAGATACTGAAAGTTTGCAGTGGGCGCTGAGCCTCTGTGGGGTGATGGCGGTGCGAGCGCCCGCTGCGTGGCGATGGCGGGGGAGCTGCAAGGGTAGTGGGCAGCAGAGGGTCACTGTGAGGGCGCAGCGAAGCTAGACTGAGGCTAGAAAGTGAGGGCGCATTGGGAGAAGTTGGGTCTAGAACTCGGAAAGAACAAATGATGGGATAATGTGTGATAATGGGAGAGAAAATATGAAAGAGTATTTGAGGGAATTTTGGGTGTACTTGCTAAGAAAACCCTTCCTTTTCCAGCGAGGATGGGCTTACTAGGAAAAGCAGGCTTCCAAGAAAAAGAAAAAGGTGTCTTTTTTTGGAAACTCCCATGATAAAGGTGGGCTTACAAGGTGTAATTTTTTCCAATTTTTTTTTTTTTGTTGATAGAAACCATATCACATAATCTAAAAGAGAGACAGAGCAGAGAAGCTCTCTAATGGCAGCAGCTCTCTTCTCTTCTCCTCTCTCTCTCTCTCTCCCCATTCCCCTCAAACCTCCCCAGCAACTGGTTCTCTCTCTCTCTCTCTCATTCTCTCTTCTGGGTCTGTCAAATTTCTCAAAAAAGTTCCTTTTTTTGCCTGATTTTTCTGTGTTAATTTCTTTGCAGAGAGCATCAATTTGGTCCATCAAGGAGGAGAAGGAGAAGAGAATGCAGCCAGTTTTCTAAGAGTAGTCTTGTCATCGCCTCCTCGTCTTCGATGCCCGGCTCGTCGAAAACCTTCCAGAGGAGGGATTTGGTTCTCCTTGGCGTCTCAACCTCTGCTGCTGTCTTGTTCCCCTCTCAAGGTAATTCAAAAGAGAAATCTTGAAATTTAATTTACATTGAATTTTACAATTTTGATTTTTTTTCCTTAAAACCCTAATTAAGCTCTGATGTCATGTTTCTGTTAGAAAATTGTTGTGATGAATTAAATTGTAGTTTAAATTTTTCTCTGGGAGGGAAATAAATAAAATAAAAATTGAAGTTGTAATTGTTGGCTGTTAAAGATTTGAAAAATCGCAACTTGGTAATTGGGTGCTGATGCCGTCAAGGACAATATATGGAGATAGAGGGATTAAGTTTATAGACAAATTGCGTTGATGCCTGTAGGTGTTGAAGGTTCTTGGTGATACAATTCGATTTGCTTGTTATGGTCAGGTATTGTTATGTGAAAACCTAATACCCAAATAGGAATCACTAATCAGGGAAAAGAGAGTAAAAATTGACGAGAGATTTATTGTTTGGGATGCCATGTTCAAGTCGATAAACAACCTCTAGGAAGTCCAGTTGCAGTTAGGGATTGTAAGGCTGGATAAAATTTTGATTATGACCCTTAATGGGCTTGCGATGTTGGGATCCTTGTGTGTTGTGCTGCCTCATTTTTCTTTATATATATATATATATATATATATATATATATATATATATATATATATATATATATATAAGAACAAATTTAAAATGGTTGCTTAACTAGATTTTGGGAAAAGCTTCCATATTTTATGTGGGTGTGCTTCTGATCAATGGTAACAAGCTTGAATGGCACATAACAAAATCCTGCAATGTAAATGCTCAATCTTGAGATGAAACAAGTAAGAACTAGTTCTGCTGCATATAGTTGAATCTATGAAGAGAATCTAGATAAACAATGGTTGAGATTTAACATTGAATTCGGTGGCCTAGCAACTAACTTAAACAACTGTATGGTGCTAAACTCAAACTCAACTTGAGAACTGAACCTACTGCAGCTTGACATTTGCAATTAACAAATAAGTCACCTTTTCAAGCTTCCTAAGGTAATATGTTTCGTAATTTCTTTGGTGACGTGAAAAGAGAGTTGGTTGAAGAAGAATGCTTGTTTTGCATCCCAATCTATCCATAGTTCGAACCATGAACAAGATTGGAGAAGGTCAGGCTGCTAACACCAGACTGTGTCCACCTATATGGACAGTGGACAAAGTTTAAAAATTAAGCTCATCAACAACCATATGGCAAGTTGAAATTGTTATGAACAACTTTTTTGCGGAGGCTGTTGTTTCTAGCCAATCTTCATAAAATTGTTTCTTTTGATGTAATTGCATTATATAAATATAACCTGTGAGATTCATATATCTTAACCAATTTGTTTTTAGATATATGCGCCCCAAGTCTAAATATTGTGGTCACCGATGACATCATATAAATGAGAATAAAAATGGCCCTCATGTTATATCTGTCTAAATAGGACATCTTAGCCCTCTCTTTTCTTTTTAATTTCAAGAAATAACCTCTCATCTCTTACCTCCTCTATTTTCTCTCTCACCTTACTCCTCTTTATATGATGAGATAAGAACTATTGCAGTAGAAAATAGAAGTAGTGGAAGATGTAGGGGGAATATTTAACTTGGTAGCTTGGGTATTTTGGGGTTTTAAGGGGAGACAATTATCTCATATGGAAAATAAGTTCTTTTAGATATATATCCTCTAAAGCCCCTTAGATCTCAATTTTTAATTTATGCTTACCAGATGTATAAATGCACATCCAGAATACACCTTTTATTACAAATGGAATAAAAAGAGAATATAGATTTTATTAAATAAATGAAATAGAAAGGGACTGTTCTCCTATATTAGATTATATGATATATTATCGCCCTTTAATTCCCAAAATACTCTTGCTATATAATTAAATAACTTTCTTTTATGTCCTCGTCTATCTCTCTTTAAAAAGAAGTCATCCCTTATTTTATCACTACATAGGGAAGAAGACAAAAGAGAAAGAAGAATTATATGTATACAGATGAGGAAATAGAGAGAAAGAAGAAACTAGAAAGTTCAAATTAATTTTTATTTCAAGAGAGAGGAAGAAAATGGAGGATGAAGACGAAAGGAATGATGATGTTTTCAAAAAATTAAAAATAGAGAGAGGTAAAATGTGTTATTTAATCTTACACAACATGAGGGACATTTTGAGTGTCACATGTTACTGAGGTTTTGTGTGTCTGAATGTAGATACTTGAGGGAATATATCTAAAGATATAAAATTTGGGGTGTATGTAAGGAAAAAAAAAAAAAAAAAAACTAAAAGAAAGAGAGAATATTTACTTTTTATTCCATTTTCTTAACAAAAAGGGTATTTTGAATGTCACTTTCGTGATTTTTGGGGGTATGTATCTAAATGTTGAGATTTGGTATGCTTATATTACCTAAATATTTAAGATTTGGGGAGTATGTATCTAAAAGAACCACCTGAGTCACATCTGAAAATTGTTCTCTAATAGACTCTTCAATCACAGTTAAAGTTTAATGTACTAATCTGTGTATACTTATACCATTTGTGTCATCTGAGTATTCTTATACGTGTGTTTTTTTCAGTTTAGCATTTAAACTTGTTATATTATTTCTTCAACTTTTCTGTAGATTTACAAGCCGAGGCTGAGTTGAATGAAGATGCAAAACTGGCTCTACTAGTTAATGACATAAATGCATATTCTTTCCTATATCCTATTGAGTTGCCTGCAAAGAAATTTACCTTCAAATGGTAATTCATGCTCTTCAGCCATATTTAAAAGCTCATATTTTCCTTTAGTTAATTATTTTCCTTTAGTTAATTTTTATTTAGTTTTGTTAAGGTCATGATAAGTTAGCTAGAAAATGAAACATGAAATTTGTCTCGAACAACATATTTTTTCAAACGTATAAAACAAGCAGAACTCTCACCTCATTCTATAATCTCAGAAGTATTGGAAACACTTTAGTTGCGCGTTCAATCCCAAATTCTGCTGTACAAGGGAACATAGTAATGCTTACAATATGCAATAAACTCAAAGGTGTGGTTTTTGGTTTATTAGTATAGTTGCTCCTTAAGAATTTTGACACAACAGAAAATACTCAAGCTTTGCTAATATGATTTCAATTTGCTCTCATGTTTATATTGTCCAGCTAGATATACAGGTGTCATAATTTATACATGGTATAAGATTAACAGGTTTTGGAATGGAAGTTATTAAACCCATGCCTTATCTAGGATCTTAGGGATATCCACATTCGTACTCCTGGGGACCCGAAAGCCGCCTGATCCTTCTTGACAATGCCTAATATATATGTTGATATCAACTCCTTATTGGATTGTTTGATAATAACCTTCAGATAAGATCGAGCCACCATGAGGCGTTCTCTCGCTAACTAGGGTAAAGCCCTTATCTTACTCATGAACCCGAAGTTAAACTGGAGACCTAACTAAACTCGGACTAGTGTGGACCTAGTCCCGCTCCTAGCAGGACCAAGCCTTTGTCCCACACCCGATGTGGGACTACACCCACCGTACAAAACTGACCACACCTGCTGCTCCATGGGCATTGGTCAGCGGGGCTCCGAGTCTACCTGCAATTGCGAGGGTGAGAGGTTACGGTTCTGGGTCTAGATTTGCAGGCCATTAATAGGTGCAGTCCAACATCTAGTCCAACATACTCTCTCACTGAGGGATTGCATGTAAGCACTTTTTAATCCTGGTTTTTAATTATTACTAAACTGCATTTAATTATTCTTCTATATGCTGTGTGATTTTTAAGGCAAAACTTGCACTTTTAGGGATCTAGTACTACAATTTACAAATGGTATACAAATGAAGAAGAGTAAGGAGAAGCATCGTAGAATGTATAAATGTAAAGATGTATTCTTGCATATGCCAGACTCGGTCAATATTTTATGCCATCATATTTTCCAATCCCTTGAGAGACGCACATATGACTAGAAGCAAGTCAACGGGTAAGGTCCACACTTCGTCAAGCGAAGTTTCGGACTCTGATTCTTTATAGTGGAATGTATTCGCAGTCTTTCTTTTGCACTCAAATCATTTCTAATCAGAGTTAATAGTTTTCCCAATCGCTATCCATCTGGCTTTCAATATTCTGACCTCTCTAATGTAAAAGTCAAAGTAGTGTTCTTCAATTTGATAGTCTTGATACAGTCGAAAGTGATCAAGGACACAATGAGTGCATGCCTGCATAGGAAACAAGTTACTAATTTAACGTTACAAAAAAAATCAGGGATCAATTCGTTTACCTCAGTTAGTGGTCGGCAGGCTTTCTATGATATAACACACCTTACGATAGGGAGAACTTACCATGAGAGTGACTGTTCTCTAATCATAAACTTGTTCAAGCATACAACATACAACCTAGGAGTCTCCACGTTTTCGTAACCATAACACAATGTGAACTCAGCTCGCCTCATTAGTAGGTTATACAAATATAGGCAATCTGTTCGATCACATTGCAGTTATATACCCTGTTAAATTTAATCTTGATCCGATCAAGTTAATGCATATTATGTCCTATCAAATGTTTCAGTTAATCACATGAACAAATACACCTAACATCAAGCGACACATCTTATATTTGCTCGCCTAAATGCTGCCAAGGGCCCTCATGTGAGAAAGCTGGTCTCAACCTGTTTAAGATAAATTTCAAGTGTATTCGTTCTTGAAATTTGGCTTGTTTTAGAGTCCATATGGTTTTAAACTCATGATTGGAATTAGAATTAGTAGGTGATTTCTAATAGGATATAAATTAATTTGGTTTAATTAGTATCCAAGATGAATCCAAATCATATTTGGATTACGATAAACATGAGTTTAGTTAGATTTCTAATAGGATTCCTATAGAAACTTGTATTCTGATTCGGGACTATAAATATGTTGCTTGTAACCCTAAGACATGACTTTTGTATGTCGTTTGCATAGTTTTGGGATGACATTAGCATAGCATTACTATAGCATAGAGAGCTTTTGCATTAAAAACAGAAGAAGGTTTATTTTGGGGAGATTTGAGAGTCATTTTTATGAGAGTTCCAATTTGTGAGATCCAGGAATTTATAGTCTTTGATATCATCGTCAACTAGTGAAAATCTGAGTGGTCGGCCGCCTATGGATGCACGACTTACTCGGAATAACATTAAATATCTATCTTTTTGATCTCTTTCCTTGTATTTTCTCATATTTTTATATTTTATTTGAATATCTTAATCTCTAGTTTGGTGGATCTTAACCCTAATTTTAATATATTTCCTTTTGCTCCGCGCAGCAAGTGTTCTCAACGCTTATACTTTCAACATGTGGTATTAGAACTATTTGATATTATCTTGTTCTCTCTGATTCGCAACACTCATAACGTAAACATTCATTAATATAATTATATACGTCAATAATATGGAGAATCAAGTATGTTTCTATCTCAAATGATAAATAATAGTAAACAACGTACATCCAAAGATCCAAAAATCACAGAAGTCGTCATATGCCCAAAGACATCAAGTCTCAAATCACCGCCGACGTAGGCCTAAAGCTTTTATCATTTTATGAGTCCAAAAGATCTCAACCTATAAAGGCTTAGTCAATAGATCCATGACCATATGATCTGTGGGGTATTCTTTGACACTACTTCCTTATATTGTGTTTGTACGAAGCAATACTTAATCTCTGTGTTGTCTTCCCATAATACTTTCGATTCTTCGAGAAAGCTATTGCAGACATGCTATTCAAATACAATCTAACTAGATCACCAGCATGTGGTTATACACCTATATCTAGCAGAAATCATCGCAACCAGAGAGCCTCATGTGCCACGGCGGAAGCAGCAAAATTCTCCGACTCCATGGTTGACATTACTACTGCAGTCTGCTTCTTGCTACACAAGTAGATTCCATCACCTCCAGGCAAGAATGTGCATACAAATATGGACATGCACTCATCAACATCACCTGCTCAATCTATGTCTGAGTATCCTAAGCCAAAAAATCAGATCCATCATAGCATAAGACTAAATCGAAAGTTCTCTTGAGATATCTCTTGACCTTCTTGACTGCTAACAAGTAAGCATCCCTGAAATTTGGTTAGTATCGAATCTACAAGCTAACAATAGAACAGATATCTTGACAAGTGCACATCATAACACACATCAAGCTCCTCATCTTAGGAATTTTCATATTATAGGTACATATACTCCTTTAATGTTCACTGAGGTCTTCATCTCAATATACTAAACAATACCTTCCAGTGCCCTAACTTTTCTTTCCACACCTTCTTGGGGACTGACTTGGTCTTGAATCTATTCTTTAGTTACTGGTTATTTCTAGCTACTGCATCTGTCTTTTTATCTACTTGTCAAACAATCAAATTGCAAGAACTTTATTTTTCTGTAGTCCATTCTATAGCATACCTATTGAAGAAATATTGACCTGATCAATCATTTTTAAATTCTTAGGGTGGAGTCCAGAAAGCCGGAAGGATATTCATCTGCTGCACCACTATCACGTTAAGTTGTATCCATAGTTATGTTTAAATTGTGAGCTATAGATGTTTAATCTGAGAAACTGTCATAGATATTCAAGCAATTGCCTCAACATCTTCCATCGTAACGAAGCAATCTGTTATAGATATTCAAGCAATTGCTTCGGTAATTCCTTTCAATGTCCAATTTTTTCATTTTAATAAAAATGGACCATGGTCACTAAAAATGTACATTTTGAACAGCTAATGCACGACAACGCATTGTCTCTGAGCGTGTTGACATCATCAACAATCTTGTCATCTCCGTTTCGGTAACTTTGATGTAACTATGCAATCTCCCATTAATAGCTTAAGAAATTCCATTCGTGTGACATGTTAGTTTGCAGAACCATTTATTCCTTACTGCTGACATGGAAGAAAGCTCCTCGAGGGTGTAAAGACTAAAGCCAGAAATTACTTATGTGGCCTCTTGCTTTTCACCTGTCAAGTGCTTCTCTTCTGATTTGATCCAAATATCTGTACAGTTCAAACTTAATAATTTCTGTTTTCTTTGTGCAGATTGGTCCTCCCAATTCTCGATTTCTAACTTCAACCGACAAGAACATGTGGAAGGCAAAAGATGTTGCTGATTCTGTTTTATCCGATAAGTCAGCACTGGTACTTGCTCCATCATTTTGAAATTAAAAAAAAATGTAGAATTTACTGAAATGTTTGTCTTGTATGATTTATAAACCCACCCGTTATCGTTTATTTAAAAGAATCAAATCCTCATTATTAATTAATTCAGAATGTAGAAACTCAGGTAGCTAGTTGAGCAAGTTGGTAAGGGTGCTTGACTGTGACGATAAAGGATAATGGATGAAGGATCAAGGAGTGCAAAATATAGAGCACCAGTAGTTGCATGGCATCAGACGAGGATGAATTCACTTGGGTTTGTGCATAATACATTGAAGATCTGATCTGTGAAGACTGATACATGTATGAAGGTAGATGAGGGACTGGAAATAGGCATTCATATTTGGTCCCACACAGGTGGGTGCTTTTATGAATTAGAAGAAACGGAGTCTCTAGTGAATTGCATGGGGCATCTACTTTTGCATAATGTAATGAGGAAACTGATGCATGATGTTGGATTTTCGATCTTTATATTGTTATATGAAAGCATGTCTGAAACATGAAGGAAGTCATCACAATGAAGCGAACTATTTTGCTTATCCTATTTTAGGTCTAACAGCCCACAAGGTACCCAGTTCATCAGTTCGCTGATTTGAGAGGAGTTGTGTTAAGTGTGGCTTTTAGTCCCACATTGCTTAGGAAGAGGAAATGAAGGGGGGGAGAGGGCTATAAATTGAGCCCTCTCCTCTCATTCAAAAACACACCAAAAACATACAAATACCCAAAATACTACTTTTGTTTTTTGTATTTGTATTCTCCACAAATAGTGAAATTTTTGATCCTTCTCCGGCCGTGGACGTAGGTCACATTGACCGAACTACGTAAGTTTTTGTGCCTCTTGTCTTATTCAGTTATTTTCTTGATTGTCTTTGTTATATTGTATTTGTGGCTATTAGTTCTTGTGGGGCCTACTGCCCAACAAACTGGTATCAGAGCGAGATTTTTTTTTTTTTTTTTTTTTGGGTGCTTATTGTATGCTCTGTGGCTGCCACTAAACGTGGATCCTCCACATCAGAAAATAAGTATTTTCTGTTAGCGGGGCCCATTGTCACTGTTCACCTCTTGTGGGGCCCACGTCACCATTCATCAAGTGTCATATTTTATAGCCATCATGACAGTAACAAAGATCTCAATTGAAAAGTTTGATCGGAGTGTCAACTTCGATATGTGGCAACTCAAAATGGAAGCCATCCTTATACAGGATGGATGTGAGTTAGCACTTGAAGGAGAGGAGAATAAGGCACCGAAGATGACGGCGAAAAAATTTGCAGATCTAAATAAAAGGGCTAGATCTGCTATTATTTTGAATCTCTCTAACGAGGTTTTGCAGGAAGTTGCAAATGAGAGGACAGCCAAAGGTATGTGGGATCGGTTGAAAACCATGTACATGAAGAAGACGGTGGAGAATCGACTTTATTTGAAACAAAAGTTGTATATGTTGAGAATGATAGAAGGTACATCTATACTCTCTCATCTTGATAAATTTGATTCCATTATTATGGATTTGGAGAATGTAGATGCTAAGATTGAGAATGAAGATCAAGCCATTTTATTGTTATGTTCCCTTCCCTAGTCCTTTAAATATTTTCGGGATACTATGATTTATGGGAAAGATTCAGTCTCATATGATAGTATTAAATCTGCATTAAAATCTAAAGAGCAGATTGATAGGGACATCACAGGGGAGACTAGTGGTAGTCAAGCAGAGGGATTATTTGTTCGGGGTAGATCTAAAAATAGAGACCCTAGTAGTAGCAAATCCAAAGGAAGGTCAAAATCCAGACATAACAATTTGATTTGTAATTATTGTAAGAAAAAGGGGCACATTAAGGCTAACTGCTATAAATTGAAAAATAAGGAGAAAAATATACAAAATAGCAGTGTCACTGCTGAAGCTAGTATAGCAGCAGATGAGAATGAAGGAACTATATTTGTAGCAACAGATAATAAAGTCAAGTCTAATAATGAGTGGGTCTTAGATTCGGGTTGTTCTTACCACATGAGTCCCAGTAGGGAATGCTTCTCCACATATGAACCTGTTGATGGTGGAGTTGTTTTGATGAGCAACCATGCTGCCTGTAAAGTTGTTGGTAGAGGTACAGTTCGAATCAAGATGCAATATGGCATTGTCCGAACACTCACTGATGTTAGACATGTTCCAGATTTGAAGAAAAATCTTTTCTCTTTAGGCACTCTCGATGTTCTTGGGTGTAGATATTCAGCTGAAGGTGGAGTTTTGAAAATTTGTAAAGATGCTCTTGTACTAATGAAAGCTAAAAGGTCTGGAAGTTTGTATATTTTGCAGGGATCTACTGTCACAGGTACTGCAGAGGTCTCTACATCCTCAGATGTTGATATTACCAGATTGTGGCACATGTGGTTGGGACACATGGGTGAGAAAGGCTTAACGCTGTTAAGCAAGAAATGCCTACTTTGTGGTCGAAGTACTGGTAAGATGGAATTTTGTGAGCATTGTATTTTTTGGAAGCAGAAAAGGGTTAGCTTCAATTCTTCCGCTGTCCATAAAACAAAAGGTATTTTAGACTATATTCATTCTGATCTTTGGGAGCCATCTCGTGTTCCTTCTAAGGGTGGTGCCAGGTATATGTTAACTTTTATTGATGATTATTCAAGGAAGGTTTGGGTGTATTTTGTTAAGAATAAAAGTGATGTTTTCTTGATCTTTAAACAATGGAAGGCTTTGATTGAAAAGCAGACAGGAAAACACATTAAGCGGCTGCGGACAGATAATGGCTTGGAATTCTGTTGTACAGATTTCAATGAGTTTTGCAAGAAAGAAGAAATTGCTCGGCATCACACTGTCAGGATGACGCCTCAACAGAATGGTGTGGCCGAGCGCATGAACCGAACTCTTTTGGAACGAGCTCGGTGTATGATCTCAAATGCTGGGTTGACAAATGATTTCTGGGCAGAAGCCATTGCTACGGCGTGCTACATTGTCAACCGTGCTCCAAGTGCTTCTATTGATTTCAAGACTCCAGAGGAAGTTTGGTCAGGCACTCCTGCTGATTACTCTAATTTAAGAATATTTGGGTGTTCTGCTTATATGCATGTTAATGAGGGAAAGTTAGAGCCTAGGGCTAAGAAATATATTTTCCTCGGTTATGCTTCTGGAGTGAAAGGATGCAGATTATGGTGTCCTGATCCCAAATCACCTAAATTTGTAATTAGCAGAGATGTTACATTTGATGAATTATCTATGTTGTATCTTAGAAAAGAGTCTTGTCATCCTTGTAATTCAGAAAAGGATGATAGTACTCAGAAGCAGGTGGAGTTGGAGATTGGAAATGCAAGTCCTTTACAAAGAGTCTCTACGAGTCAAAGAGATCAAGTTGATGAACCAGATCTTGATGAACCAGTAGTGTTGGCAGTGAAAATTTCTAAGTTAAAAGGATTTTCCACAACAGAACGCGGAGCCAATTCAGTAGCCCCGCGTTTGGTTATATTACACTTGCTTTTGAAGAAAACGCGGAGATGTTTAATAGCTCCGCGTTGATTCTGCAGTCTGGCTAGTTTTAGCCTCGCGTTTGAGTGAAACGCGGAGATGATCAATAGCTCCGCATTAGCTCCGCGTTTTGGTTATTTAGCGCCGCGTTTTGATGCGATTAAAGCTCCGCGTGAGCAGATAATCAGAATCTCGAATTGATTGAGATTATGATTTGGACTTATCTAAACACCCGAATTGAATCCAATCAGAATTCCATCAAAACTAAGATATTTGATTTAAATCTTTGAGGAATCCTTGATGAATGCGAGTTCTATTTAGATAGAAACTCTGGCATTAACCTGGGGCTATAAATACCTTCCTGGTGAAACCCTAGGAGTCTTCTTTTCGGCAATTGTCTTCCTTTCGAACCCCTTGATAATTCAAGTACGCGAGAGAGCCTTGAAGTCAGAGGTGTTCTTCTTCTCCCTTTCGGTTCTTAGGGAATTCAAGTTACGCAGAGAGCCTTGAGTTCAGGAAAGACCGGAGAAGATCGTCTACGATCGGCCGATATCTTCAAGAGAGAAGAGTTCGACGATTCGATCGTCCAAAGGAGCTGCTCGACAGATCCCATCACCACTGATCCCACAAAATTTTGTAAAAGAGAGCGATAATATATAAATCCTCTCGTTTGTTCTTCTTTATCTTGTTCACTTCTATTGTAATTCAAGCTTATTCAATGGAAGGAAGCAAAGGAACTTTTTCAGCGAACAAACTGGCGACCACAGTGGGAGCCATCTCTTTCAGTGATGAAGAGATTGTGGCGCAATCGGACGTCGACTTGATCGGATCCAAAGTAGACACACTGGTCGTTGAAATCGACCAACAGAAGTACGAGGAGTTCCTCTCCTCCGGATCAGGTGACTTGGATGAGACACGGCACTATCGTCGCATGTACTCCAATGCCCGAGTGACGGTTAGAAAGGTATCCACCGAGAGACGGGGATCCTTGGAGACTGCGGCTATAGAGCCGGAGTTCACACAAGAAATCCTAGCCGAGGATGAGCTTCCGACTGTCGAAGAAGACCTGGGGACTGGACTGACCAGGACCCAACTCCGGAACAGGAACCAGAGAGTGAGGCGTAGAGCCCTCAAAGCCCGCCTTAGACGCGGAGCTAACACCAGAGGACGCGAGGCTATGGTCCCTCACAAACTGGCTCGAGCTACCCGCGAGACCAATCTTTACCACGTTAAACATGAAGATACAACTTGCCTTAAAAGCAAGGAAAAGCCAGCGTGTGATTTTCCACGCGAGGCTGATACTAAGCCAAGCGAGAAACGCGAGGCTAGTAATACTAGCGAGTTACGCAAGACTTATGACACTCGCGAGAAACGCGAGTATAAAAATTCAATAAAGCCAGCGTGTGATCTTCCACGCGAGGCTATTACTGAGCCTAGCGAGAGACGCGAAGCCAGTAAGGGTTGCGCTAGTCGCAGAATACCCAAAACTCGCGAGTTACGCGAGTATAAAATTCTTCAAAGCCAGCATGTGATTCTCCACGCGAGGCTATTGCTGAGCCTAGCGAGAGACACGAAGCCAGCAAGATTTGCACTAGTCGCAAAATATTTAACACTCGCGAGAGACGCGAGTATAAAAATTCTTTAAAGCCAGCGTGTGATTCTCCACTCGAGGCTGATACTGAGCCAAGCGAGAAAAGCAAGGCCAGTAATACTTGCGAGAAAAGCAAGATCCTCCGCGAGGAACGCGAGGACGATTGGCAAATAGTCCTCAGTCGTAAGAATCGTGCTAGGCGCGAAGCTATGATCTGCGTTAATCGCAAAGATAAGCTAGCATGTAAGAACTTCCCTTCACGCGGGGTTATTATTCCAGAAGCTAAACTTCTGAAGACACACCAAGCCAGCGAGAGACGCGAGGCTAGTGTGGAGAAGCGCGGAGCTATTCTTCAGGCCCGCAATGTGAAACGCGAGGCTATTCCTAAGCCACGCGAGGATCGGTCTGACCCCAGAGTCAAGGTTGATCAGTCAAAGAAGCTTCAGTGGGTTCCCAGACCTTCTCAAGAGTTGAATGGACCTCCTGACTCCACGGCTAAAGGTGCTGATCTCAGGGAATATCTCTCTAAGAAGAGAAGCATAGAACAATTTCAAGCTGAACCTGTTTGTCACTGCCAGCAGCTTATGACAGCGGTGTCCGCTGTGATGAACAACTATGGCTGCAGCAAGAGTAGGATATCTGTGTTCGACCGATTAAACGAGTCAAACCAGAACCCTGCTAAGAAGACAAGAACCACTTCCCTGAAGCAATGGAGAGCTGTGACTTCCAACATGGTAGGAAAGAGGAAAAAGATTGTAGAAACGGATGATGATTCCGAATCGAGCGATGAAGAACCTCCTCACGTCACTCGACTTAAATCAGGAGCCGTTTCCCCTCGAAATTATAAAAGGCTTGCGAAGGGTTCTTACGATGAGGACAGCGATAATTCCGCTATAGCCTCACCTCCATCCTCTACGTCGTCTCGGCTACAGAAGTCAGCATTGCATATGGTAGATAAGTCTGACGATATCAATCAGAGATTCGAAGCTCAAGAAAAGATGATTCGAGAGCAGCAAAAGATGATTGAAGATCTTAAGATGATGCTCTCAAAGTTTGTTGAGAGTAATGCTAGAAAGGGCAAAGAAACTCTGAATGACGAAGAACAGGAAGAAAAAGCCCACTCAATGAACGACGACGAAGATAGATTTTCCATCCATGATCCGCATGGAGAAAAGATAGAAAAATTACAGAATCAACTCGAAGTTTTAATGCATAAGAAGGAGTTGAAAGAGTCAGGGGTCTCAAGACCATACCCTCCAGAATGGAATATGATATCTTACCCACCGAAGTACAAGCCGCTCAAGTTAGAGCCATATGATGGGAAGGGATCGCCCAGTCAGCATATGTATTATTTCTTGTCCCAAGCAGGGCATCTGGTCGGCAATGACCCGATTATGACAAAAGTATTCGCAAGTACTTTGCGAGGGCCTGCCTTTACTTGGTTTATGTAGTTGCCCCCATGATCTATTAATGCCTGGTTAGATGTGGAGAAATTATTTCTCTCACGTTTCTTCGAGGATGATACCGAAATTACGGTTCATTCCCTCCTTGCAACTAGACAAGGAGAACAAAAAACAGTTAAAGATTTTATAGAAACGTTCCGGGAGAAGTCCGTACATTGCAAATACGGAATGATCCAGGAAACTCTAGTCGAGACCTGTCGACACGATCTTAAGACCAATGTGCTCCTCAAAATGGGGGCCGTAGAGTCCAAGACGTGGAGGGACCTGCTCAAACAAGGAGAGCAAGATGAAGACTTGATTCGCCGAGTTGAAGAGTCCCACGGGTCAAGAAGTGCTGGGGGTAGTAAGTCATATACCCAAAACAACAGCAATAAGAATAAAGGGAAAGCAGCGATGTCGTCAGAAGCTGCTCCTCAGAAAACTAATCCTCCGCCAGAGCCGAAGTCTCAAGGTCAGCGAGGATCAAGGCAAATTAGACCGCAGCAAGAAAGGAATTACACTTTCAAGGCGGAACAGACGCCTATTCTCTTTCACTTGCTCCAGAAGAAGGGAATGCTAAGACTTCCGGAGAATAAGAAGCCAGAAGACGCTGGTAAGACTAAAGATCCCAACTACTGTCTCTATCACCGGATCGTTGGGCACCCTACCAGGGATTGTTTTCCCCTTAAGAACAGAATCCAAGCACTAATAGAAACTGGATTTCTGACGCTTAAGGAAGAGCAGAAGAAGGTCACTGCCAATATGGCAACCATAGTGGTTGGAACCCACGAGTTCCCCGCAGGAGTGACCCCAATCCCAACAGGTAAGATGGTCACGAAGAACCTTGACCCTCACAACAAAGCCCGAGAAGGACTTGTCCCTGTAACAACCCAAAAAGGGGAAGTTATGTGGGTTCACCCTGACTTATTAGAAGATGAGCAGTGGACTACTGCAGGTCAAGGAAAGAAGCGGACTATTAATGCTATTTCCGCGGAGAAAAGGGAAGAATATATAGCTTCAGGAGCCTTCACAGATTCTGAGGAAGAGCCTGAAACTATGGCCACTCATCAAGATGGGGCAGGCCCTTCCGGTACTCGATTTGGGAAAACATATCTCAAGGACTACACTAGAGTAGATCCAAAAGACATCTATGCAGAAATCGCAAAGCCTGCGAAGCAGAAAGGACTTCACTTCCAGAAGAATCCTACCATAGATGAAGGAGCCAAAGAGACTACCTTCAAGTTTGACATAATTGCTCAATTGG
The DNA here is from genome assembly GCA_036321105.1 of Dracaena cambodiana. Lineage (NCBI taxonomy): Eukaryota > Viridiplantae > Streptophyta > Magnoliopsida > Asparagales > Asparagaceae > Dracaena > Dracaena cambodiana. Next base: position 45,519,957 of record JAYEPQ010000011.1, read on the forward strand.
CAAATATCCCAGCACGAGTAACGCTTTACGAATTGTTGAGATTATCAAAATCAACACGTGAAGCTCTAAGAGAGGCCTTGGCAGACTCTGAGTCATTCCTAGCTCAGATTGTCGAGCCGGCCATTGAAGAACGAGACTCTTGCCCCCACTGTCATCAAGTGAGGAGGCAGATTCCACAAATTATCTTCTCTCTGGAGGACATGCAGGTAAGGAATATAAAGCATAACAGGCCTTTATATTTCACCGGATATGTTGGGTCTACAAAGGTGGACCGAATTCAAATTGATCCGGGTTCTGCACTCAGTGTCGTGCCCAGAAGATTGATGCAGTCGTTGGGGATTTTCCTTCATCGTTTGACACCTACAAACACCACTATTTACGGATTCAACGCTAATAACAGCCATCCTCTTGGTAAGATCCGATTGCGGTGTCAAATTGGAGACTTGAGAACGGAGGTTACATGCTACGTTATTGATGCTGATACCTCCTACAATATTTTATTGGGGCGACCTTGGATCCATGCTCACATGATAGTCCCGTCGACTCTTCACCAATGCATGAAATATTGCGATGAGGAAGGAGAAGTCCGGACACTTGTTGCAGATAAGCAACCATTCAAAGGGCTGGAGAATTACTTCACAGATGCTACACTCTATAAGCTAGTCCATGAAGCCTCCAATGAAGATCGTAGCAAATCTCCAAAACCCGACGACAGTGGCAATGAAGCCGACACTGAGTACGAGCTTCCTGAGGAAGACGATGGGGGTGATTATGAAATCAATCCCCACTTAGATTTTAGTCTGAGTATTGATAGTGATGTAGCCGATGTAATAGAGAGTGAATGGGTTATTAATGAAAGTATAAGATTGGTCTGTGAGCATGCTCTAGCTACTGAATCAGAACCCTCTTGCACTTCTACCGAAGTGGATGGCCTATCCGAACTTGAAGTTCTGGAGGTATACCATTTTCCACTTAGGTCATCCCTCTTCTCTCAGTCTAAACTAGTTAAGGGAAAAGGTCACTACTTCGAAGTGCCTTCCCGACAAAAGTCCCAAAAGCCAATCATGTTTGGCAGGGTAAATACGTCACCTCGACGAAGAGACCAGTGAAAGTGATGAACAAACATCACCTCAATTTCATCTGTATGAACAGAAGTTCTGGCAAATGATGGAGAAAATGGGATATAATTTTACCCAGAAACCGGGATTAAACTTTGGAAGAGGGCGACGGAATCTCATACCCTCGTTTAGACCAAGAGGAAAGAACCCTGATTATTATCAAAAGACCCGCAGGGGGTTGGGTTATGTATCTACTCGACCCTCATCACCATTGAAAGATGAAGAGAGTTCTTCGGCCAAAAAAGAAACATCTTCACCCGACCATGATTCGGATATAAGTATCGGTGCTTGGTTTCAATCTTTGACAGCCAATATGGTTTCAGCCGCGCCAGAAAGCGACGAGGAACCAATTGATGTTCAAGACGATGCTTGGGCTAGGCATATGGATACTCTTTGGGATGTCCGCTTTGAACAGCGTGACCCGCCCACAGATGACAAAATAATACAAGTTAACATGGGAACGGAAGAAAATCCGAAACCCATCTTCATAAGCGACACACTAACTGCTTTAGAAAAAGAGGAACTTATATCTCTTATCAAAGAGTATATAGATGTGTTCGCATGGAGTTATGAAGATATGTCTGGGCTTGACCCTCAAATCGCCACACACCGGTTAAACATTAAAGAAGACGCTAAGCCCGTCAAACAACAGCAAAGGCGTTTTCGACCGGAACTGATGGAGGCAATAGTTGCTGAGGTCAACAAGCTTATATAATCCGGGTTCATCCGTGAAGAACAACACCCAGATTGGGTGGCTAACATAGTGCCAGTTCGCAAAAAGAATGGTAAAATCCGGATATGCATCGATTTTCGAGATCTGAACGCTGCATGTCCCAAGGATGAATTTCCACTCCCCATCACTGATGTGATGATTGATAATACCTGTGGTTATGAGAGGATGTCCTTTATAGATGGCTTCTCAGGGTATAACTAAATTAAAATGCACCCGGATGATGAAAAGCATACAGCTTTCAGAACGCTGCTGGGGGTATACTGTTATATGGTAATGCCGTTCGGATTAAAGAACGCAGGTGCCACTTACCAATGCGCAATGAGTGTTATATTTAAAGAACACCTGTGCAGAACAGTGGAGTGCTATGTGGATGACTTAGCAGTTAAAAGCAAAAACAAAGGAGATCATCTTCATGATTTAAGAGTGGTCTTCGATCTTATGCGGAAACATCATCTGAAGATGAATCCTACCAAGTCGTTCATGGGGGTATCCAGCGGGAAATTTCTTGGGTTCATAATCACCTCAAAAGGAATTTTTCTCGATCCTGAAAAGGTAAAAGCGATTATCAAAATGCCACCTCCCCGCAATCTTAAGGAATTAAGGGGGTTACAGGGAAAGCTCGCCTATATTCGACGCTTCATTTCCAACCTATCTGGACGATGCCAGCCATTCTCAAATCTTATGAAAAAGGAAGTGTCTTTCATATGGGATGAGGCGTGTCAACAGGCATTTGATGACCTCAAGGGGTACCTTACTAAGCCTCCTGTACTAATGGCACCAGCTCCTGGGCAGCCCTTCCTTATATATGTAAGGGCCATGGATAATGCTTTAGGAGCATTACTTGCTCAATATAATGAGCACGGCCATGAACATGCCCTCTACTATTTAAGCAGGACAATGATCGGGGCCGAACAGCGGTATACCCCGATTGAAAATGAATGTCTAGCCCTAGTGTTTGTTGTTCAGAAAATGCGATACTACCTTTCGGGGCAAACAATTCATGTCATATCACGGGTTAATCCCTTAAAAATTCTGATGACCAAACCGGGATCCTTAAATGGCCAATTGGCAAAATGGGCGCTCTTACTATCGCCCTATGACATACATTTTGTCCCTCAAAAGGCAATGAAGGGACAGGCAATCGCCGATTTCCTTGCAGACCATCCAATTTGGTCCAAATTAAAGCAGACATCAGAAGTCAACACAGTTACTAGAGAACAACCTTGGCAGATGTTCTTTGATGGTGCCGCGAGACGATCTGCTGTTGGAGTGGGGGTTGTGCTTATATCCCCACATAAACATATATTGCCTAACGGTTACTCATTAACAGAACCGTGCACGAATAATGTGGCGGAATATAACGCTCTCATTATCGGCTTAAAAATAGCTCTGCAGCTGGGGGTGAACCATCTAGAGGCATATTGAGACTCTAAGCTCATCGTCAATCAAATGAAAGGTGAGTATGAAGTCAGATATGAAGCCCTCATCCCCTATCATCAGCTAGCATTGAGCTAGCAGGATATTTTGAATAATTCTACATATATCACGTTTCTCGAAATGAGAACGTCTATGCAGATGCTCTTGCCGCATTAGCCGCAACACTGGCAATACCGCCAGGTGAAGCTAAAAGCATCACCATTGGTAGCAGAGAACTCCTTCACCCAGACGCGGTGTCTCAAGCCGAAGGGGTATGCCAGATAGGCTTAAAGTTAGAACCCCGTGATTGGCGATTTCCGTTTGTGGATTATGCTTTACATGGGATATTACCAGAAGATCCAAAGGAAGCCACTTCAATAAAGAGGAAGGCCCAGAGATTTTATTATGACCATAAACTTCAGACTTTGTATAGAAAGTCAAGAGATGGTCTGCTGCTACGCTGCATATCAAAAGTAGAAGCAGAAGAAGTGCTGAGAGAAACGCATGATGGAGTATGTGGAGCTCATCAGCCCGGTCCAAAACTCGGAGACCGTATAAAAAGGCTAGGATACTACTGGCCGAATATGATCACGGAAGTAATGGCATACGCTAAACGGTGCCATGCATGCCAAGTTCATGCCAACTTTATTCACCAACCCCCAGAATACTTGCACAATACTGTCGCTAGTTGGCCGTTTGAAGCCTGGGGAATGGACATAGTGGGGCCAATAACTCCCCCGTTATCCAGAGGACATCGGTTTATTCTTGCAATAACCGATTATTTTTCAAAGTGGGCCGAAGCCGTCCCATGAAAGAAGTGAAAACAACAGATGTGATCAAGTTTAGCAAGCATCATGTCATTTACCGATTTGGCGTCCCTCGACGGATCATTCATGATAATGGTCCGCAATTCATTAGTCAGGGATTCTCCAGATTCTGCAATAAGTTTAGAATCAAAGATATTACTTCTACACCATATAACCCCGCGGCTAATGGGTTAGCGGAAGCTTTCAACAAGACGATCATCAAACTCCTTCGGAAGTTCGTCTCTTCCAATAAGCGAGATTGGGATGAAAAGTTGGGAGAATGTTTGTGAGCTTATCGCACCACCGTTCGTACCCTGACCAAAGCTACCCCGTTCTCTTTGGTTTATGGAAGTGAGGCTGTCTTGCCTCTTGAAATCCAGATACCATCTTTGAGAGTGGCTTTAGCCACAAAGATGACGACAGAAGAGCGCCATCAGTAAAGATTGCAAGAACTAGAGGCGTTAAATGAAAAACATTTCAGGGCTCAACAACAAATTGAGTTGTATCAAATCCGAATATCTCAAACGTTCAATAAGAACGTTAAACCAAGGACCTTTAAGTAAGGAGACTTGGTTCTGGCTGTTAAAAGGCCAATGGTGCTAACCCACAAGACTAAGGGTAAGTTTGAACCAAAGTGGAAAGGACCGTTTATTGTGGAGACAGTATACTCCAGTGGAGCCTATCGCTTAATGAATCAAGATGGCGACAGGATGATGATGCCGATCAATGGCAAGTGTCTGGAGAAATACTATTCTTAGTATCCCTGGAGATACGCGTCTTCTTTTCTTAGGCATGCGCATTGGGCGCCCTCTGACCTAAACCTGGTGTGCTTGGTTCTCAAGTTTGAACCGCCTCCAGTCTTTTCTTAGGCATGCGCATTGAGCACCTCTGACCTAAACCTGGTGTGTTTGGTTCTCAAGTTTGAACCACCTCCAGTCTTTTCTTAGGCATGCACATTGAGCGCCTCTGACCTAAACCTGGTGTGTTTGGTTCTCAAGTTTGAACCACCTCCAGTCTTTTCTTAGGCATGCGCATTGGGCGCCTCTGACCTAAACCTGGTGTGTTTGGTTCTCAAGTTTGAACCACCTCCAGTCTTTTCTTAGGCATGCGCAGTTTGGCACCTCTGACCTAAACCTGGTGTGTTTGGTTCTTAAGTTTGAACCACCTCCAGTCTTTTCTTAGGCATGCGCAGTTTGGCGCCTCTGACCTAAACCTGGTGTGTTTGGTTCTCAAGTTTGAACCACCTCCAGTCTTTTTCTTAGGCATGTGCATTGAGCGCCTCTGACCTAAAAACCATGTGTGTCCGGTTTTCAAGTTTGAACCTCCTCCAGTCTTTTTATTAGGCATGCGCAAATGGGCGCCTCTGACCTAAATTTCATGAATCCTGACCAGATCAACGTGGTGTGCCCAGTTCGAGTTTCGTTATTAACTCATGGACCACCTCCACTTGCCCAATGCTGTTATAGCAGCGGGAAGAGGAGATTAAATTCCTCGCCAACCCTATCATACTGGGGGTAAAAGTATGAAACCACTTGCCCAATGCTGTTATAGCAGTGGGAAGAGGAGATCAAATTCCTCGCCAACCCTATCATACTGGGGGTAAGAGTATGAGATTAACTACCCAATACTGATTAAAGGCAAAGGGGAGAGGAAATAAATTCCTCAACAACTCACCATGCTGAGGGGAATAGCATGGCTAGCCCAACTCAAACGGTAGTTGGTAAAGGCCAATCAAATCCATTGATAGCTGGGGATTTGCTAAAAATCCCGTAAAACCTGTCATGTTAAAATCTTACTTCTGACAGTATGACTTGGAACACTTTGTCTAAAAACAGATAAAACTACTTTTTGATGGCAAGTTATTTGTTGTGCAAGAAGATTTCTAGCCAACCAATAAAAGAATCAAAAAGTAGTTATCCTTATTCATCATTTAAAAAGAATGGAGTTACAAAAGAAGTCTGAGAACCAATAAAGTTCTTTCTTTTATTACAAGTTCTCATTACAAAAGGAATGAAAAATAAAAGAAAACTATGGATCTCCTAGATGCTTTAAGTTATTCATCGCTTCGTCAACCACTCGACGACGAGTTGCTTCTACCGAGTGTTGAGCCTGCCGGAGTTAGTCATCATCATTCATTGCAACTTGCTGGGTTAGATACCGGCAAGACTCTTCCATAGTATGGCTTCTTATTATCTCCTCCTGATCAACTTGCTCCCATTGAAGGATCAGCGCTTCCCGCTTCTTTACGGCTTCCCCTAATTGGAGCTCGCTCTCCACTAAGATCGCCCGAGCATTAGCAATGGCCTCCTAGGCACTGAGAATGGCAGCCTGACTCCCCTCAATTTCAGAGTTCACCAACTCCAAGCCCCTAAGAATGGACTCCCGACTAGCCTGGAACTTTGCTAACGCTCGAGACCATTCTTCTTCTTGGCGCCTCAATTCCTCTCGACGAGCAACTAACTCCGCCTGAAGACGAGCCCACTCGATCTCAGTAATCGACTCAACATCCGCCTGGCGAACTATGTTGAGTATGTTCATTTGCTCTTCCAAAACTCTAAAACGGGCATGGTAAGGAGCTGCTCGATCTCGTCCCCCAACTTCTTCGATGTTTTCCAGATAGCAGAATAACATTGGACGTGCGAAGTTGAAGAAATCGTGGCCAACAAGGACCATCTCGACACATCTCCTTAGTAAACGCATAAAATCAACGACACTGAAGTTGAAAAGTTCTTCAAGAGGATTTGAAGTGTCAACAGGCAAAGCAGGTAATGCCAAAGGAGATGTCATGGGCAGGGGAGCAGTGGCTACCGGAGTCGAAGAAGAAGCCCATCCTTATACCAGATTCATGATGTGGGGAACCAGTAAAGCCAATGCATACCTAGCAGAATCAGGAACCTGAGAAGGAGGGCTGCTAATACAAGTCGCCCGGGCAGCGCCACCAATAGGAGAAGATGAGGGAGTATCTCCACCAGAAGCTCCTCCGATGGCAGAAGAAGCTTCGAATGAGAACTTCAAATTCTCCTCATCCCCGGCTGGAGGATTGGAAGCTGGAGGATTTACAGGTGTCTCAACAGCCATTATGGTAGAAGGCGTTAGAATCGCCGGCTGAGGAGCAGAAGGCATACCAACGACTATGGGACAAGTCGCGTCAGAACAGGTGTTTTGTGTCGGAGACGGCAAGCTGGGAGAAGGAGTAGCTTCTTTTGCTGCGGCTGCGACAATTAAGTCTGTCCTATCATCGCTCCCAAGATCATCAATTAAGGGAACCGAAGAAGGAACGGAAGGAGTTGTCGCAAAGTGCTCTGCGTTTAGTTCATTTGCAGAACTACTTAGCACGCCCGCTGAGCCGGTGGTGCCTGAATAATCCACTCGCTCCTCAGACCCCCCTTTGGTGGTCGAGTGCATCGGCGAGAGGGCGTGACTAACTGTACCTCAGAAAAGCAAAACAAAGAAAGTTGCATACCAGTACAGAAAAGAAAAAGAAAATAGAAGACGGGGTATAAAAGCTGAAAAAGTTATACCAGGGGATACAAGTCCAGTTGTCGGACTTGAAGGCGGAGCCGCTGTCGTCTCCAAAAGAATACCCGTCTCATTAACTAATGGTAGCACTGCGGGTTGTTCAATGTCTCTACCACTGGAGGAGCTGGAACTTCTCCGGCACTTGGAACCTCAGCAGGCCCAATCTCCCTTGCCGGCGCTGAGGGTAGAGCTGAAGCCAGTAGGTCTGAAGCAAGTTTGACAGTCACTTCTTGGGGGCTATCAAAGTTTCCTGGGCCAACTTCTGCTTCTTACCAGGCCTCTTCTTTAAGGCACCTCGGCGTTTGAGAGTTGGACTACAGGTTTGAGTAACGACAGGTTGGGGAGCACCTCCAGCACCAGTATTGTCATCGTCATCACCGGCATCGTCGTCGGACTCGCTGGCGTCTGAAGGCTCAGCCGTGGCGCCAAGGAATTCTTCCATTCCTTTTATTCTCACTCTAGAAGCACCCTGGCGGCTAATGTAGAAGGCCTCGATCTCCTTGCAACAACTGCGGTTGGAAGAGAAGCCGGGCACGTCAGCATTTGCAATGCTGAACCATGTGCAAAAGCTGAGGGTCATTGCCAGTTCTGGCGACTTCTGGAGCAAGGTGAATTTAGCTTCGGTTCTGCCCGCTGCAAAATGGAACCAGCCACGGGCACTTTCGTACAAGTTCCCCTCGTAAGCAAGATTCTTGTTCGGATTACCCACAAAGAGTTGAGAGTATCCGAACTGGCGAGCAAAGCGACTTGGGATGTACGGTTCAATTAGACATTTGATATCTTGACGATATACCAAGTGTCCGGGACGGATGTTGAGGAGCCACCAGAACGCTCCCGCAGATGAAGCAGTAAAATTATCTGCTCCCACAGCATCCTTCAGTCTCGACCCATATCCTCCGCCGGGAAAGTCAGGAAAACACCGGAAGATCTCATAGTTCTGAAAACTACGAAGAGTCTTCCGAATTTGGGACACATAATTGTGCTTCCATGAAGAGCGTTCATACAGCTTCACAAAGAAGCACTTCTCACCCGAACGACGTTCAGCCGCACTCATCAAAGAGGGGCAATGTAAAACGAGCCACGCCATCAGATAAGTATAAGGAAGCTCCACCCTGGGGTTTGGAGTCTTCGGCTGGACAGTCTCCTTCGATTTGCCCTTTCTTTTCCCCTTGACCTTATCAGCGGGAAGAAAATCATGACAGAGTGTCCGCAATCCATGTTGCAGATTGCACACCATAGCAGGAAGAAGTCCAAGAGGACGGCCATATGCGAGAAGAACCGCTGGATATACCACGGTCATTGCAATTGCTTCCTTGGGCAATGACGGCACAACACATCTCTTCAACCACAACATCAAAAACCCAGTGATGAGACCTCTGTTGGAGACCGAAAACTGGGCTTGATAATGGCAGCTCTTGAATGAAGTGCCAGGACCGTATACATTCTCATTGGAGTCAGTGGTATAATATAATAGATAATGGCCCCTGACTATACGTTGATCGATTTCTGAGATGGGGACAGGAGGATGGCCATGGATAGTTGTCAAGCTATCCTTAGAATTCAAATTGGCAAAGAGGTACTCGGCCCATTTCTTGTGGCTGATACCATGATTACGTGCACCTGCCAGGTCAGCGCAAATATGATAATGGCACATAATCTCCCAGTATATGGCATAGACGCGTTCATCCTTGGCCATCAATATGTTTAACTCATCGGTGGTGGGGATATGCTCCTCATAAGGGACTTCGCCCATTGAGAGCCAAGAAACTTCAAACATCTCGTGGAGAGCAAACCCTAGCTCGCCCACTGGTGTAAAAAGAGTGCACGTCTCGGGATTGTACATCTCCAAGAAGCAGAAGAAATGATAAGCACTCTGCAGAAACCCGAACTGGATGTTCCTGATGGCTTTATATAAGCCGATATCCTTTAAGATGGGCTCGTGGGAATCCAACATGTACTGAACAAGGCGTGCCCACCACATATTACTAAAAGAATGAACCCAGCCAGGCATCCTGAAGTCGCTAGCCTGGTACTGACCATTCTTCGCCAGGAACTCACTTAAGAAAGTTCGTGCGCGGGATGGGACTTCTCCTACTGGAAGCTCCTTGCCAAATCGGCCTGGAAGTAAGCCAGTAATGCATCTGGGGGACCATCTTGATAAACCCCTTGTGCACCAAATTTGCTTGTTGGGACTCCATCTTGCTCTTGAGTTAGTCCCCACTTTAATTCCCGAGGCATCGCCAGCCTCTGAAGATAAACCAGGGGATTGCTACGATCCATTCTAGGCAAGAACATCAGCATTTCGCCTGAGTTATATAACCAAACGCACTCCTCTTCAAAAAGGATCTCATATGATTTATCCATCTGGTCTCCAAAGAGAAAGGCGGGTTTCTCCATCGCCTCTCTATTTGAAGTTTCGAAGGCTGCATCAGTTATAATTTCTCGCGCAGTAGTGGGGTGATACTTGATCAACTTCTCCTTGCGCTCCTTCGGGTCTAGCTTATATGAAGCCAAGATAGTAGTGAAGCGAAATTGGCCTGAAGGATCAGAACCCTCAGCAAAGCCGAAGTAGTTCTTGTGGGGAAGAGCCTCCATCGAATACCCTACTGCAAAAAGAAGCACCAGAGTTAGAGAAGTTTCTCTAAGACAGAAAAATTCTCTAAGTAGGGACGCGCGAAGCTAAAAATTAGAATGCGCGAAGCTAAGAATAGCGCCGCTCGAAGCTAAAGATTAGACCGCGCAGAAGTCAAAATAGCCTCGCGTTTCAGCGCGACTGCTACTCAAAATAGCCTCGCGTTTAAGCGCGACTGCTAGTTAAAATAGCCTCGCGTTTCAGCGCGACTGCTACTTAAAATAACCTGGCGTTTCAGCGCGACTGCTACTTAAAATAGCCTTGCGTTTCAACGCGACTGCTACTTAAAATAGCCTCGCATTTCAACGCGACTGCTACATCAAATAGCCCCGCGCTTCAAAAAACGCGAGGATGACGCGATAACTTTGCGTAAGAAGAAAGTCAGAGACTTTTCTTCTTCTCCAAGCCTTACAGCAGGAGTATGGCAGTCTCGCCGGTAAAAGAGTTGATCGATAGGTTAAAATCAAGCCAAATCACTCTAGAAATGTTCTAAAGAGTCTCGATGGAGAGACTCTTACCCCCGATAGGCGAAATGTGGGCTGGCGCGTCGCTGCCATGGCCGCCGCCACCACTGCTTGCGCCAGTCACCGATGATGGAGCCGCGCAAGAAGTAGCACGAGTTTTGGGTGCCATTGCTGTGGAAAATCGATGGGAAATCGGGAGAAACTCGGTCGGAAGAAGATCGGGTCGCCTGAACTCTGATCGCCTGAATCTCTAAAGTTTCTGGAAAATTCTCAAATGAAGTGAGAAGGATAAGGAATAGAGATTTCATTTAAATAAAAGAAACCGCCTCGCGCGAGTTTCGGAGAAAAAGACTGATCTTTCCAAAAACGCGAAGCTATTAGTCTTGCGTAACAATGGAAAACGCGAAGTTATTAACTCAGCGCAACTATGCAAGGCGCTAGGATAACCCGGTGCCTTAGCTTCGCGTTCCTATGAAGAACTTGGATTTTTGGCGAGTGCAATTAAGCGCTTCCATCTAAATTAAAGTGATCTAAGTTACGCAAATGAGCCTTAAATTATTTTACCAAAATTATAAACCATCTATTTGTTGAGCAAGTAAGATTCTTGAAGCCGACAGATAGATAGGAAAATAATTTGCTCTTTATTCATAAAAAGAGAAATTACAAAGAGGGAGTTATAGCTCTCCCAGAAGCTTCTACAAATACATCGACTCATCAATAACCTAACAGCGAGATTCTTCCGCGGGGTGTTGAAGTTCAATTCCAGAGTTCACATACAAGAGATCTCCTCTGCAAATGTCAACTAGGATCTGTCATCTGAAATGAAGCACAAGTTGAATTTGAAGTGCTGCAAGCCCTTACAGAGATTGTCATTTAACAGAAATGATCCTCAAGAAAACTTAATGGGCTGCCACAGAGTTCTTGTAACTCCTTCAAAAGGAGCCAGAGCTTGAAACCTGCAACTATGTTGTAAAGCATATGCTTCTGGCTTCCTTAGAGTTACTTTCATTGATAAAGATTGGTGCACAGCCTGCTTTTGAAGATATATCAGGGAGAAGCTACATCCCAAGTTATCAGATTGAATCTGGTTCACTACAAAAGAAGAATCAGGAGTTCCACAAAAGTTGGAAAATCTTCTAATATATGAGCGCGGAGCTAAGTTAACTTCGTGTACCGCTGAAATAGTCTCGCGTTTTAAAACGCAGAGGATGACGCGATAACTTCGCGTAACAGAGTTTCTCTCTGCCTTTTTCCTTCTCTTTAATAGCCTTGCGATTAAAACGCGACTGCTAATTAAGATAGCCCCGCGTTTCAAGCGCGAGGATGACGCGATAACTTCGCGTAGAGAAAGATCAGAGTTCCTCTCTGATTACTCCTCCTTCAAGCCTTACGGCTGAAGAACGACGATCTTGCCAGTGAAATAAATAATTAGTCGGATTAAACCGAGCCAAAACATCTCAGAAGACCAAGAGTTAAGGTTTTTACCTTCGGAAGACGCTGCATAGACTGGTCCGCCGTCGCGTCTATTTCCACGGCCGCTGACATTAACGCCGGCCAACTTGCGAAAAGTCAAACTCCTCTGGAGAGACATCCTAATGATGAAAATCTATGGAGAATTGAACGAAGATCAGTTGAAGATCATTCGTCAACATGAGTCACTGAAGCTCTTAGATTCTTCGAATGAGATGAAGAAGAAGATGAGTCAGACTCTATTTAAACGGAAATTCCGTCGCTTGGTATTCGGCGTGGAAATTCAGAGTAATTAATGAGACAATTACTCATTTCACTGAAAAAGAAGCTGATTAGCTCCGTGTAAGCGAGCATAATGCGAGATAGACTTGGTATTCTAACTCCGCATTTCAGTTTAAAGATCCAAAGTATTTCAAAATCTGCTAAGTTCAAAGCCATTTTGAAAACTTTGGAGGGGGTTCTGTTGGCAGTGAAAATTTCTAAGTTAAAAGGATTTTCTACAACAGAACGCGGAGCCAATTCAGTAGCCCCGCATTTGGTTATATTACTCTTGCGTTTGAAGAAAACGCGGAGATGTTTAATAGCTCCGCGTTGATTCCGCAGTCTGGCTAGTTTTAGCCTCGCGTTTGAGTGAAACGCGGAGATGATCAATAGCTCCGCATTTTGGTTATTTAGCGCCGCGTTTTGATGCGATTAAAGCTTCGCGTGAGCAGATAACCAGAATCTCGAATTGATTGAGATTATGATTTGGACTTATCTAAACACCCGAATTGAATCCAATCAGAATTCTATCAAAACTAAGATATTTGATTGGAATCTTTGAGGAATCCTTGATGAATGCGAGTTCTATTTAGATAGAAACTCTGGCATTAACCTGGGGCTATAAATACCTTCCTGGTGAAACCCTAGGAGTCTTCTTTTCGGCAATTGTCTTCCTTTCGAACCCCTTGATAATTTAAGTACGCGAGAGAGCCTTGAAGTCAGAGGTGTTCTTCTTCTCCCTTTCGGTTCTTAGGGATTTCAAGTTACGCAGAGAGCCTTGAGTTTAGGAAAGACCGGAGAAGATCGTCTACGATCGGCCGATATCTTCAAGAGAGAAGAGTTCGACGATTCGATCATCCAAAGGAGCTGCTCGACAGATCCCATCGCCACTGATCCCACAAAATTTTGTAAAAGAGAGCGATAATATATAAATCCTCTCGTTTGTTCTTCTTTATCTTGTTCACTTCTATTGTAATTCAAGCTTATTCAATGGAAGGAAGCAAAGGAACTTTTGCAGCGCACAAGTAGAGGAATATTCCATAGCCAGAGATAGACCAAGAAGAGAGATTCGACAGCCACAAAGGTATGAAGATGTTGTTGCATATGCTTTATCAGTGGCATAGGAAACAGGTGGAGACGGTGAACCTTCCACCTATTTGGAGGCAATTCAGAGTGCTGATTCAGAAAAGTGGCTGGTGGCTATGAATGAAAAAATAGAATCTCTCCACAAGAATTGTACTTGGGATCTTGTGAAGCCGCCGAAGGGAAAGAAAACAGTTGGTTGTAATGGGTCTTCAAGAAGAAAGAAGGTACTTCAGGTGTTGAAGATACAAGATATAAGGCACGATTGGTTGCAAAGGGCTACAGTCAGGTACGAGGTGTTGACTTTAATGATATTTTCTCACCCGTTGTGAAGCATAGCTCTATTCGTGTATTGCTTGCATTGGTTGCCATGTTTGATTTGGAGTTAGAACAGCTTGACGTAAAGACAGCTTTCCTACATGGTGAATTAGATGAACAGATCTATATGAAACAACCTGAAGGTTTTGAAGTTGAAGGAAAAGAAGACCATGTTTGTTTGTTGAAGAAATCCTTGTATGGACTGAAGCAATCTCCAAGACAGTGGTATAAGAGGTTTGATTCATTTATGTTGGGTCATGGTTTCTCCAGGAGCAGGTATGATAGTTGTGTTTACTTCCGGGAGTTAGATGATGATTCATTCATTTACTTATTGTTATATGTTGATGATATGCTCATTGCGGCCAAGAATATTGTAGAAATTCACAATTTGAAGGCCTTATTGAATAGTGAATTTGAAATGAAAGATTTAGGAGCAGCGAAGAAGATTCTTGGCATGGAGATCAGACGGGATAGAGGAGTTGGCAAGTTATACCTGACCCAAGAAAATTACCTCAAGAAGGTTTTGGAGAGATTTGGCATGAAAGATGCCAAACCCGTTAGTACTCCTCTTACTAGCCATTTTAGACTATGTGCTGCTCAATCACCAAAGTCAAAGGAAGAGGAAGATTATATGACACGAGTTTCTTATTCTAGTGCCGTTGGCAGTATGATGTATGCAATGGTATGTACTCGTCCCGATATATCACAAGCAGTTAGTGTTGTTAGCAGATATATGGCCAATCCTGGCAAAGAACACTAGCAGGCTGTGAAGTGGATTCTCAGATACTTAAAAGGTACGTCAATCACTTGTTTGGAGTTTGGACGTTGCAATAACACCTTGGTTGGTTTTGTAGATTCAGACTATGCCGGTGATCTCGACAAACGAATGTCTCTCACAGGTTATGTATTTTACATTGGAGGTTGTGCTATCAGCTGGAAAGCTACTCTACAATATGTAGTGGCTTTGTCCACTACTGAGGCAGAATATATGGCAGTTACAGAGGCTATTAAAGAAGCTTTGTGGTTGAGAGGTTTGTTCGGCGAGTTATCTCTACAGCAAGGGGTTATTACCATTTACTGTGATAGTCAAAATGTAATTCACTTGACTAAAGATCAGATGTATCATAAGAGGACGAAACATATTGATGTGAAGTATCACTTCATTCGTGATATCATTGCTGAGAAGAAGGTCCTTGTTCAGAAAATTAGTACTAAGGACAATCCTGCCGATATGTTTACGAAGGCTCTTCCTGTTTATAAGTTCAAACAGTACTTGGACTTGATTGGTATTCAGAGGTGGTAATTCAGTCCGTTGGGGCATTGCCGGAGAAGATGGAATAAGCCATAAATTGTTCGGGCCAAGGCCAAGGTGGAGATTTGTTAAGTGTGGCCTTTAGTCCCACATTGCTTAGAAAGAGGAAATGAAGGGGGGGAGAGGGCTATAAATTGAGCCCTCTCCTCTCATTCAAAAACACACCCGAAACATACAAATACCCAAAATACTACTTTTGTTTTTTGTATTTGTATTCTCCACAAATAGTAAAATTTTTGATTCTTCTCCGGTCGTGGACGTAGGTCACATTGAC
Organism: Dracaena cambodiana; assembly: GCA_036321105.1. Taxonomy (NCBI): domain Eukaryota; kingdom Viridiplantae; phylum Streptophyta; class Magnoliopsida; order Asparagales; family Asparagaceae; genus Dracaena; species Dracaena cambodiana. The sequence goes on from JAYEPQ010000011.1 coordinate 45,535,363, forward strand.
CGAACTACGTAAGTTTTTGTGCCTCTTGTCTTATTCAGTTATTTTCTTGATTGTCTTTGTTATATTGTATTTGTGGCTATTAGTTCTTGTGGGGCCTGCTGCCCAACAAGTTGTTTAATGGAAACCATAAACTAAGTGAGATAAAGAATTTCCATCTATCTTTATGCAGCGGCATTTATTTTTTTAAAACTCGACAATTAAATGTGCACCCGCACAGTGGGATTTGAACTTGGGTTGATTTGGTACCATACCGAAATCCCTTTCACTGCACCAAAACTCTGAAGTTGCAGTGAGGGTTGAAGGAAATTATTTTGTATTTTTAACATGAAGATTTGTGCTCAGTGAGAATTTGATAGACACGTAGTTTCTATAGAGGAGGCACAATACATAAACATTTGAGAACATGTATTCTTGTAATGCCATATATCTGGATAGTTCATTTTTGTTTCAAACTTGCATTGTGCAGATTCTGCACTAGGTAGGAATATGCCCTTAAATGTTACTTAGACGAAAATATATTTTCTTGCAGCCTGTAACTACAGATCAGCGCATGGTTGAGAGTTCTGTACTCGATGCACATTCAAGCAGAGTAAGCCCAAATACTTGTACTTATTCTGTTGTCAGATACCATTCCTCTGCATCGATTTTGTAGCAATAGATTTATGTAAATACTAGATTTTGTTTTAAAGGTTGATGGTGAACTTTATTGGTATTACGAGTATCTTGTTCGAAAATCACCTACAAAAGCTGTAAGTTTTCTGCTTTGTACTCCCAAGGAGCAATTTTCTTTTAGCAAGAAATATAAATACTTTGCATATGCTCCGAGTTATTCTTAACATTGTCTATGTGCTCTGTGTCAGGCTCGAGAATCAAACCTTTATCGGCAGAATCTGGCTTCAACTGCAGAGCGAGATGGTTCTTCCTCTCCTGAAATTTTTTCCCTCACCAAACATGATATCAACTGATGAATTTAAAATGCAATGTTTATTTATTCATTCTGTTGAATTTGAGATGCAATTTTTATTTATTCATCTGATTTTAAATAATGCTACTTCTTGCAGGGTATTTGTACTCTTTAAATGCTTCAACCCTCAGCAAGAAATGGGATTATGTAAGCCCTTGTAGCCTTCGATTATCACTTTATGTTTCTTTTAGATGAGTGATTATGTGATTTCTTTTAATGTGGTCACTAGTAGAATGAAAAGAGTCCTTAACACTTGAAACTTCTACCGATATGTGTTGCTCCGTTTGCGATTTTTATTGCATGTTAGTGTTCTTTCAATATGATCCCAAAATTCTGCCATGATCCCCCACATAGCAAGAAGTTTAGGCTCGGTTTGGAGATGAAGTTAACTTACCTCCATTTATCTCATACCTTATCTCTATGCAAACCAAGACACACCACAAACCGGGTTCAAAAAACTAGAGTTTGAGCATTGCAAAGCGGAGTTTGCACATCTATACCTTCGCTAAAAATATGTTAATTTTGGTCAAGTTTGTCAAAATGACAAGCATTAGTAGGCACTAAAAAAAAGGAACAATTAGCTGAAACAAGAGTGTCAGTTACCCGTGTCTGGGAGAGCCCACCCAGGAGCGCACCTAGAGGCGTGCACTGAGGAACAATGCGCTTGGGCACCGAGGAACGCGTGCCTCTCGGGCGAGCTCATCCTAGATGCTCGTATGCCCAGAAGCACGCATGCCCAAGAGCGCGCGCCTCCTTGGTGCACACATCCTTGGCCCGTGCTCAAGAGCTCGCCTCCTAGGCGAGCTCTATAGACGATGAAAATATAAATAACGCAGCCTAGGAAGTGATGCGGGACTGAACTAGCTCTGTGCTTGTCCAAATAAATGTGTACGCGTTCAAACAGGTGCGTGCCACGAATCAGTGCGCATACTATTGGGCGTATGCTCAAGTGGACAGGCAGCACAGACCTGCACCCCTCATTGGGCACCCCACGCATGCCGAGGAGGGCACAGGACAGCACCGCAGGTCCTCATACGCGCCAAGGATTGTGCGCGTCTGGGCTTGCACATGCACTAAAAATCGCGCACGCACTTAGGATCACGCATGCCCAGGGTCGCACGCTCACACAGGGCCATGCACGCCTGAGTGCAATGTTTAAAATAACGGCAATGGTAACATAACGTTTTGCCTCTATTAGGTTATATCACATATAATGTAACACATAACACATGCTATGCAATTTCCTATTTATTTAATAAAAATAAATATAAAATTATATAAAATAATTGGGGTCTTTACATATCTGTCCCTTAAATCTTTAAAAATTAGTCCCTCAAATCTTCATATTTATAATTTAGTCCCCCAAATCCTTTAAGTTAACACAATTTAGTCCTCAAACTATATTTTTGGTCCGAATTTTTCATTATACCTCTGAGTTACTTCATTTTAGTCTTTCCTTCTCTCTTCCTCTCTCTTCTCCTTCTTATTGGGTTTCCCTCTCCATTTTTCTTCTCTCTTTTTTCCTTTACAGTTAATCTTTAAAGTGAAGTAACTAAAGTGAAGTAACTTAGGAAAACCCAATAAGAAAAGTAAATTACAATCTTTGTAATACGAATCCAAAGATTGTAATTTTTTCTTTTTTATTTGCTGTAATTTATCAGTGGCAGCGGAAAAGAAAGTTTTGATTTCGGGCATACAACATCACAAAAAGAAAAGTAAGGAAAAGAATGAGCAATTAGACAACAAATTGTTTGCTTTACTCGTCTATTAAACGAAAGAAAAGAGGAGAAATTTGCAGAAAGTTTGTTCTAGTAATACATATGGCTATCTCATGATCAGAAGCCTAATTTGTTGCATCTATTGTGCACAGATGGGACCGTACTTGCAGAAAACTGTGGCATCGTTCCGGCTACTTCCTCCAACAGATAATTATGTTCCTCCATACAAGGATCCATGGAGATTCTGGTGATGATAGGTAATCATGTATTGGCAAAATAGTTCAATTTTCCTCTCATTTGTTTTTAATGGTTTCAACTTTTGAGATTCAAATAAATTCAAGTTTCTCCGCGCTAGTTTGCTTGTCACTGTACTTGTGATGCCTGCTGCAATTTTAGACAGATTGTTGTCAAAAATTTCCCCTGCATATATCATACTTATTTTTTGTTCGAGAATGGGTCAGAAATGAAACTATATGCACACATATCATAGAAATAGTTGATCTGTACAGAGAGACCGTAAGTTGGTGGAAGATATAAAAAGAGGAAGTAGCTCCAATGTCCAAGCAGAAGTCTTACATTACAGATAATCTCTCTTTGAGATCACCAAGAGCCTAATGAAAATTTTTGAGGGTTTGAGATTTTGGGATATGACTGATGAATCCATTTTCGGCTTTATTGCTGCTGAGTTCTGCAATGGTTGGAAGAGATTTTCTACAGAAAGGCTTTATGAGCATGTTTCTATTGCTGGATTAACTTCTTTGCTGTATTGATTACAAGCTGTCCTTATATGTTAGATTCCTCCTCGAAATATGGGAAAACACGATTATATTCTCGATGGAAATGGAGTTTTGCGAACTCTTCCCTGAACATATAGTAAATCCTACAGTATTTACTATACATTTTTTTTTTGGAATCCGCAAGATCCTACAACTGTCTCTAGCTACAATTATCGAGACCCTCCTATACAACTTCATCTGCAGCATAACGAGAAGGAGGGAGACGACACCCACGAATAGAGAGATCCGGGTGTATCATCGGGGAGGGGAAGCATGGTCTGCACTATTGTGAACAGTAGGGATGGAGCATGCTGGAAGTTATTGGTTGTGTTGATCTATAACTTTGTGGTGTTGATCTATAACTTTGTGTGTGTGTATATATATATATATATATATATATATATATATATATATATATATATATATATATATATATATATATATATATATATATATATATATATATATATATAAATGAGAAAACGGGAAATACACTGGCGGTGAAGGAAGTTTCCTTCACCGCCGCTTAGGTGGCCCAATAAAATTATTACACATGGTGTCATTTAATAGAATTCATTTATTTGTTACCTTGAATGACGCCCCGTGTTATAATTTTATTGGGCCACCTAAGCGGCGGTGAAGGAACTCCCTTCACCGCCGGTGTATTTCCCGTTTCCTCTATATATATATATATATATATATATATATATATATATATATATATATATATATATATATATTGATGTAGTGTCCGTTTATCGAGGAGTACATGTGTATTATTATACTCTACCTTGTTTCATTATATTCTAATTAACGAAACACAGGATATAAAAGCTATAAATATAAAAGCTAAAGTCACTTGGCTACAAATCATTATTCATTAATCTATTAGTCCTTTAGTTTGCTTTCGGTTTCAGTGTGTGATAATGGAGTGTAGTCAGCTGCTTTTCAATAAAAAATTGGATTCGGAAGCACGATTGTATACTTTACAAGATTGTGTGAGATATAAAGTTGGATTTTGTTCAAAAAAGAGGGAGAGGATGTGATGTGAGAATGGGCATCACTATTTGTATGGTCGTAAGTACTGACATCATCCGAATAATAAAAATTGGAAACTTTCTAATAAAAACGAATTTGGATGGAAAAATATTAAATGTTCTTTTAACAAATTACTATTATTAATTAGTTGAGGATATTTATTGAAGTTTGTCTCCTTCCTTGCTTCTTTCTTCTTTATCAACTGTTACTTGTAGTATAAATTGATCTGCGAGCTCAATTTGTTTGGCTACATCTGCTTTATACCAGAGATCATGGAGAACTGCAATTGGATCTCGCTGATCATTCCGTTGTTTTATTTTTAAGTTCAGAGTGTTTGTGTGTCCTTTGATCATTTTATTGAGTGCACAGATATAAGAAAAAAAAAAAAAAAAAAAAAAAAAGGAAGGAAAAACTGATAACAAGACCCTGCAATCGGATATGGAGAGTGCAGCCATGGCGATTGTCAATCCGGTGGTGGAACAAACCAAGATGGCCGTCTTTACTGCCATTCGTTATGCTATATCCTGCAGAGATAACATGAACTCATTGCAAAGCCAAGTCAACACGCTGCAAAGCAAGGTGGAGGATGTGAAGAAGAAGCTCGAAGAAGCTGAGAGGGAAGACCAGATTTCTACATTTGAATTCAAGAATTGGGAGGAGAAAGTCAAGAAAATCGGAGGTGATGCTTCGATTATACCTTTTTCTCACCTTATTCTTCCATTGTTTTGATTGTTATTCTTATTGTTAGACTTTCACAGATAGTGTTTGCACAAAAAAAAAAAAAAAACTTTTCAAGAGTTTTTAATCACCTTCAAGTGCCTGTGAAAGTTATTTTTGAAACCCATGGAAGATGCAATTTTATTAGTTACGTTTACTGATATTTTCTGTACTGTGCACACTGCATGTGTAAAGTTCAGATATTTACATTTACTTTCTGACAGTTAACATAATACGTTTTATTGCTCGATAGAAACATAATGCATTTTATCTTTTGGGACAGTACAAGTTCTACCGATACACATAATCAAATTATATTTTACGATAGCCTTGTCTAGTTCCACATTTTGTTAGCAGTCACACTTTCTACGAATAGTGTTAAGGAGTTCATACTAGCATTCTTGTGAAAGTAGGTTGTGTGCATCTTCCTCTTTTAGCCACTTACATCTTGCTTTCTGTCTTCACTTGTTTCTTTTTTCTGTGGAAAAATCATTTCCCCTCCCCCAAAAAAAGTACTCCCTCTTTCCCCAAAATACGCATCCCCTCTCCGCCCCTTGTCCCAGCCAACCCACCCTCGTCCGTCCTTCTCATCGTCCCCTTCGAAACCTCCGCCTTCTCAGAGTAGGTTTGCTGACCTCTGCAAATCCTCCGATGCTCCCTTCACACCCCTAATCGTCTATATCACTCTGCATACTCCTTAGAACTAAGATGAAGCAGAGAGTATAACAACAACAACAACTAAGCCTTTTATCCCAAATATTTGGGTTAGGCTACATGAACCAAATGAGAATCACATCGGATCGATCACGTTGACAATGCTTCTCCATTCATTCCTATCAAGTAATATCTCCTTATTTAAATATATAAAATTTATATCTTTTCTTATCATCTCCATCCTTCTTTTTTTTTGTTTTCCATTTGCTCTTTTAACTTGACCAACGTTGATAAGTTTCCCCCGTCGAACTGGTGCATTTGTTAGTCTACGTTGCACATGACCAAACCATCGTAAGAAATTTTCTTGCATTTTCTTTTCGATGGGAGCTACACCTAGTTTAGCACGAATATCTTCATTTCTTATTTTATCTCCTCTAGTGTTGCTGCATGTCCAATAAAGCATGTGCATCTCTATTACACTTATCTTCTGTGAATGACGTTTCTTTATAACCCAGTACTCTATGCCATATAATAAAGCTGCCTAATATCAATTGTATAAAATTTTCCTTTCACCCTTAAGGAATGTTACGGCCGCATAAAACTCTCACTGCACTTTTCCATTTCAACCAACCAACTTATATCCTATGGTTGACATCACTATCGATCTCACCATTATTCTGAATAATGGAGCCAAAATATCTAAACTGATTGCTCATTTGTATCTCTTTCCCATCCAATATTACATCACTATAGTTTATGATCCATCGTTTACTAAATTTACACTCCATATATTCTATTTAGACTTACTCAATGTAAAAACTCTAGATTTTAATGTGTATCTCCATAACTCTAACTTGGCTTTCACCTATACTCTTGTTTCATCAACTAAGACAGTATCATCAGCAAATAGTATACACCAAGGATCTCATCTTGAATAGCTCTAGTAAGCTCATTCATCACTATAGCAAAAGGAACGGGCTCAATACGGATCTTTAATGCAATCCAATTGTGATAAAAAAAATTACTTGTTAGACCACTATATGTTCTGATATTGGTCACTGCTCTATCATACATGTTCTTAATTATATCAATATATTTGATGGGCTTTTTTCTTCATCAATGTCCACCAAAACACCTCTCGTGATGCCTCATCATAGGGTTTCTCTATGTTAATAAATACCATAAATAAATTTCTATTTCTCTCTCGAATCACTCTAAAAGTTGACGAAATAAATGAATAGTTTTTGTCGTCAATCGCCCCGGCATAAATCCAAACTGGTTGTCTAATATTTTAACAATCTGCCTCAATCAATGTTTAATTATCCTTTTCCAAAGCTTTACAGTATGGCACATGAGTTTTATTTCATGATAGAACAATTATGAATATCACCTTTGTTCTTATACAAAGGTACTAGGGTACTCTTCCTCCATTTATTTAGTATTTTATTAATTTGCCAAATCTTATTAAAAAAAATATGTTAGTCACCTCCCACCCATCTCTCCTAAATATCTCCATATCTCTATAGGAATATCATTTCGGCCAATAACTTTTCATGATTTCATTATCTTCAAAACCTTTTAGTTTAGATTCTTTAATTCTGCGCATAAAATTACGATTCATAACCTCACACTGAATAATAAGGCTTCCTAGATCTTTAGTAAAACTACCATTATATAATCTATCAAAATAATTTTTCCATCTTTTTTTAATCTCTTCGTCTCGAATTAGAATCTTGTGATCTTCATTTTTAATACGCTTTACAGTACATAAGTCTTTAGACTTTCTATTTCTTATTCGAGCAATTATATATATATATATATATATATATATATATATATATATATATATATATATATATATATATATATATATATATATATATATATATATATATAATTTTCTGTATCTTTATTGTCCAACTTCTCATACACTTATTTATATAATTTAGTTTTTGCATTCAGAACAACTTTCTTAGCCTCCTTATTGGCTAGCTTATACTTTTCAAAATTTGTTCCATTATTGTTCTTCTTCAAATCTCTATTAAGATCTCGTTTGAGCTTAATAGTATTTTTTTATCCCTTCATTTCGCCATGATATGTCCTTACATGGTAGAGCGGCGCCCCTCGACTCACAAAATATATCTTTAGCTAATATTTTAATACAGCTAGCCATTTTATTTCATATTATATCAGAATCATCATGGTCCTTCTAATCTACTTCTTATACTACTCTTTCTATAAAAACTTTTTGATTACCTTCTAATCACCACCACTTAATATTAAGATCTAACTTATACTTAATCTTTCTAAATCTTTGTCTGATCCGAATATGTAAAACTAAAAGTTTATGTTGGATTACTACACTCTCACATGACACTACCTTACAATTAATGCAACTACTTCTATGTACACTCCTAGTTAAATAAAAGTTATTTGGCTCGCACTCAATCTACTTCTAAAAGTAATCAAGTGAGAAACTCTCTTTTTAAACTAAATATTCACTAAAATCAAATCATAAGATAAAGTAAATCTAGAATTGAGTTGCATTTTTTTAATTTTTTTTTCCAAAATCAAATCCTCAATGAATACTATCAAACCCATTACGACTAGTTCTACATACCCATTGAGGTCACCACCACTAAATAGTTTGTCTCTACCTGGTATTCCTTGTACTATCTCATCTAAATCCTCTCAAAATCGATGTTTACTTATTTTTATCAGGTCCTACTTGTGGTGTATAAATACTAATGATATTAAGAATGTCTCTATCTAAAATAAGTTTAACTAATAAAATTCTATCACTCTTCCTCCTAACCTTCACTATATCCCCAAATAATTGTTTATCTATAATCACATCTATCCCATTACTATTTCTAACCAAATATTATCATTCGAAGGCTCTATGATTTTAGATTTCTCACCTACTTACTTAGTCTTTTGACATACAAAATATTAACCCTCCCAATCATAATATCAATTAATTTTGCTAATCTACCTATAAGGAAATCTATGTTTCACAATATTAACCGAATCCTATGTTCATGAGCTAACTTATTTATACCCGCTCATTAAGGTATGGGAACTCTATTATCTTTGATATCATATTTGGCGCAGACATGGCGCGTCACTTCTGAGCGACAAACTAGCAACCCTCACATATTTTTCACTATACCCGGTCTCCGATGTAGCGCGTCGCTTAGTAGAGAGCGCCCGAACGAATTTCATATTTTGGCTCATGTCATAATATGTGAATATTTTACGCTCGCTGCTACATGTCTACCACACAACTCTTCTCTTTTATCCTGACTTGGGGCAGACAGTGAAAGAATAAATCTTTAAGCACAGCACTGGTGAAGTTGAAGAAGAAAGTATACTTGTCCAAATAAAACCAATGACAAAATTTCTAACTAAAGTCCAACTTTAGTCGTGGGGTGTTCCCTTAAATATTTGGGCCAGGCCTTAAGAATTTTCCGTGGGTCAGCGGTGTTGTACACGTGCCTCTCCTTGCACGGATTCGTTTGGGAATGAAGAGTCTCAGGCCCACGGTCCAAATCCAACTCCTTTAATCACCTTTCACACTGTGGTCTTTGAAGTGGGCTCCGGCACTTCGTCAGGTGATCCTGAGCCTGCATCGTTCAGAGGTGAGTGCTCTCGTTTCCTTACTCCCTATCCCATGATATTGTAGATGACTATAACTTCCTTTTAATGGAGCTTTTGGAGCAGTACTCTGTCCACAGGAAAAACTCCTGCTTTATAAGCCAAAATTGCTGATTTCTTTTTGCATCATAAACTTGATTTCTTTTTGCACCATAAACTAACTTTTTTTTCGCTTACTAACAAAGAGGACAGTATTAAGCTCTAGGTGTCAATAGTCATTTTTCCCTCTCCACCAAAGACTATTACATATGGCCCCAGAATAAAAGCGTATCAATTGAAAACAATAGGTGAGAGATCTGACTAGGTAGGCTGTTAGGAATGTAAACAAATACAAAAAATCTGATCCGTATTCTATTCAATATCCATGTTTTGACAAATATGAATATGAACAATCCTAACCATTTCAACATATTCAAATAAATATCCGATTATCCAAATAATATTCTAATATATAAGAATATGTTTGACAATATATAGAATAAACTTGATTTAGTCTTTCATAGCATGTTAAGACATAATTTTCTAGTGGTTTAAACCTTATTATTGAAAATTAAAACCACTTTTCTTTGAAATTGTAGTCTGAGTAGCGTAGTCTGTAATAACTTTAAGCAAATCAAGGGCAATCAAAGTAGTCCTTTAAGAGAGGAATCATGGTCAAAACCTCATATTAAGCAAATGCTCAGGTAAGAGTGGTAGAACTATGGGTTTCCGCCTGCAAAGACTTTTCTCAGGGGCATTGGATACGTTTAATAGGCTAAAATGAGATTCTAGGAAAATTGATGGAAATTAGATTTGATATGAAGTGATTTTGTAGGATTTGATTCTAAAGCAAATTTGATAGGATTTTATTTGATAGAATTTAGATTCTATTATGATTTTGTTTGTAGGAGTTTTCATATAAATAAGCTCTGTATGAAGTATTTTGTAGATAATTGAATATTAATAAAATTAAATTTTGAGAAACTGCATGGATTTGCTGGTTCCAAAAAATCTCTACTCGTGGATTCATCAAGAGTGGGCATAGATTCGACTGGGTGGATTTCCAAATCCCTTTGTTTTTTCCCAAATATGTTCAAAAAATCCTAAATTTCCAAATCCCTAACCCTAATCCACTTCTGTTCTGCGTCAAACTGGAATGAGAAATGAAAACATTTGTAAAAACTATGTGCGGATTCGCATGTAAAAATCTCTTTGTGGATTCGCTGAGAGTGGGCATAGATTCCCGAACTCTTTTGTTCTTCCCCAAATTAATCAAAAACTCTAATTTTCCAAATTCCTAACCCTAATCAGCTTCTGTCCTGCGTCAAATTGGTATCAGAGCTAAAAAAAACAGCCTATCAGAGCTGTTTTTGAGCCGTTTCAACTCTGATTCGTGCTGTTTTCGAGCCACTATTATTCTTGGGTATTTTCTAAGCTTTTGGAGCTAAAATTTTGAGTTGATTATATATGGAATTCATATTCAATGGTCACTACATTAACTCCAATGCTAAAATATCCTGAGTTGAGTGTGATATGTATGCTACTATACCCTTTTTTATGGTTTTGAAGATTGGCAAAATTGTGAAGGTTGGGTGAATCATTTCGAAGATTTTTTTAGATATTTTGATCCAACATCAGCTCAGAAATATCGTTATGCCCAACAAAAATTAGGTGGAGAAGTTTATACTTGTAGTAGAGAGCATAAATTATGTTTGGATTGAGATATTTTGTAACGTCTACTTCATAATAGGTATACTCAACACTGCCTTCATTATCTCACCAGTTTCTATTGTTTAGGTTCAAAACAATGACTAATGATGAAAAATTTTAATGTATGATTGATGAATTTGAAAATTGTGAACGAATACTTGCCAGTATTAACAAAAGACCCGAACAACCATGTCTTCGAAAGTACAGTGAGTAAAGGGATGAAAGAAGTTAAATGGTTAATAATGATAGTATCGCCAAAAAGTTCAAAGCAGATATTCATGTTTTTGATCGTGAATATATTTTGCAGTCCACACTGGATACAAAAGTTCTTAATGAGCTACTATTAATGTTAGATAGAACTTCCTTTGCATCCATAGAAGTTGAAGACTCAAAAGATGAGATTTCTAATGATCATTCAACGGAACCAACTGTAAAATTTTAGCCATTTAAGGAGGCACCTGATTATCATGTTCATGACAAGAGCCAACAAAAGTACCTCCTACTCTCATATATGACATACCCATGAAATCTTTAGTTTCTTTGGAAAATCTTCTGCTAAACTTTCGTAAGAAATTTTATCGACAATTTATATTTACTGGTAGTATTTGCATATTAGTTGCAGTTATACAAGGAGTACAGGAACTTCCAGTCTAAAATGAGACTTCAGACGGTAAAGAAATTGTTATTAATAATGAGGTAAAATCTTTAATACCCCTTGAGAGCTTCCTTACAAGAATTGATAGGAAATTACTAGTTTAGCATACAGATTCATATGAAGTTTCAAAGAGGATTGCTTCCACTATTCATGGTCAGGATAATTTATAGGATCCTTATATCAACTCGACTCATAAAAACTCTGGTCGATGGCTTTTCGCAATCAATCGATTACTGAATAGAAGAATGGGAGAAGAACGTTGAGAATGTCGATGGGCGTCGGCGGCTTCGGAAGTGATGAACGACGGCTGCATTAGAATGAGGGAACGTCGACCCACACCTGACGAGAGACTGATTAAAGAGTTTGGGGAAGGAAGCAGAAGCAAAACCAGCTTTCTTTCTGTCCCAACCTCCATCCCTACATCCCTTATTAGTGTATGGACAGCTATCTCTCGAGCACAGGTTTAGATTCGGCCTCAATGGGAAAATGGAGCACCTAACAATGCATCTTCACAGACCATGAACTACGAGATCACCGTTCATTCTATTACTTTCATTACAAGTAGCTCTTCAAATCTACAGTTATCTGAAGTTGATTCACAAAAAAAACTAGATCCCATTCCACCGCTGTTCGCTGCAAAAGTTCCTTTGCTTCCTCCCATTGAATAAGCTTGAATTACAATGAAAGTGAACAAGATAAAAAAGAACAAACGAGAGGATTTTATAGTTCAATCGCTCTCTTTTACAAAATAAACGTGGGATCAGTGGCGATGGGATCTGTCGAGCAGCTCCTTTGGACGATCGAACGTCGAACTCTTCTCTCTTGAAGATAACGGCCGATTGTAGACGATCTTCTCCGGTCTCTCCCGAACTCAAGGCTCTGTGCGTAACTTGAATTCTCTAAGAACCAAAAGGAAGAAGATGAATACCTCTGACTTCAAGGCTCTTTCGCGTACTTGAATTATAAAATGATCCAAAAAGAAGACCTTAATTGTCGAAAGGAAGACCTTAATTGCCGAAAGGAAGATCTCAATTGCCAAAAGGAAGATCGATGATCAGAAAGATTGATCTATTATTGATTGATCCTCCTTGATTGATTGATTTTCCCTAAAGTCTCCTCAAAGAGGGTATTTATAGACTTTAGTGGTTATGAGAGTTTCCATAGGAATAGGAATCAAGATATCCATAGGAATAGGAATCAAGATATCCATATTCATCAAGGATTCTAATCCAATATTTAATATTGATTTAAATCTCTTGATTTGGATTTCTGATTGGACTCAATTTGGGTATTGGATAAGCCCAAAATTTAATCACAATCAATTTAGAATTCTAATGAAATCTGCTTACGGGGAGTAAATGCGGAGCTAAATTCATCAGAACGCGGAGCTAACGCGGAGCTATTGAACATCTCCGCGTTTCACTCGAACGCGAGGCTAAAAGTAGCCAGACGCGGAGCTATAGATTAGCTCCGCGTTCTATTGTGGAAAATCTTTTTAACTTAAAAATTTTCACTGCCAACAGAACCCCCTCCAAAGTTTTCAAAATGACTTAGAACTTAGCAAATTTTGAAATACTTTGGATACTTAAACTGAAAACGCTGAGTTAGAATACCAAGTCTCCTTCGCGTTATGCTCGCCTACGCGGAGCTAATCAGCTTCACTTTATTTTCAGTGAAATGAGTAATTGCTTCATTAATTACTCCGAATTTCTGCGCCGAATACCAAGCGACGGAAATCTTGTTTAAATAGAGGCTTTGACTCATCTTCTTCTTCATTTCATCCGAAGAATTCGAGAGCTTTAGGGCTTCAAGCGACTCAAGCAAATCAGTTTGAAGGAATGATCTTCAACAGAACTTCCTTCGACTTTGCAAAGATTTTCCATCACTAGGATGTCATCTAAGAAGAGTACGGCATCGCGCGCCTCCTTACCAACGACGGCCGGCGTTAGCAGTGGCGGAAACGGCCGAGGTAGTGGCCACAATAGCGAGCCAATCTATGCTGCGTCTTTTGAAGGTAAAAACTTTAAATTTTGGTCTTCTCAGAATCATTTTGGGATGTTTTGGTTTGGTTTTAGCCTGGCCAATTGTTTATTTCACTGGCAAGACCGCCGTTCTCCTGCCATATGGCTTTGAAGGGGAAGGAGAAGTCAGAGAGGAACTCTAATCTTTCTCTACGCGAAGTTATCGCGTCATCCTCGCATTTTAAAACACAGGGCTATTTCTTCAGCTGCACGCGGAGTTATCCTTAGCTCCGCATTTCCATACTTAGAAGATTTTTCGAGTTTTCTCTAACTCTTGATTCTTCTTTTCCAGCTAAGTACTTGGACCAGATCCTTCTTGAAGAGGAGTGCACGTGGCTTTACCAGTCTTCGTCAGCAAAAGTAACTCTAAGGAAGCCAGAAGCATATGCTTTACGACATAGTTGCAGGTTTCAAGCTCTGCTTCCAGAAGATAAACTTTTGAAGGAGTTATAAGAACTCTGCGGCAGCCCATTAAGTTTTCTTGAGGATCATCTCCGTAAGGGCTCGAAGCACTTCAACTTGTGCATCTTCATTATGATTCTTATAGCAGTATCTTCAGATAATCCACTAAGAACTTTAAACAGATCATAGTTGACATTTGCAGAGGAGATCTTTTGTATGTGAACCTGGAATTGAACTTCAACACCCCGTAGAGAAGTCTTACTGTTTGGTTATTGATGAGTTGATCATGTAAAAACTTTTGGGAGAGCTATAACTCCTTCTTTGTAACCTCTTCTTTTATAAATAAAGGCAAATTATTTTTCTCTCTATCTGTCGGCTTCAAGAATCTTACTTGCTCAACAAATAGATGGTTTATAATTTTAGTAAAATAATCTAAGGCTCATTTGCGTAACTTAGACTACTAATACCCAGATGATCGGGTAAAGATTATCTTAACTTAGATGGAAGCGCCTAATTGCACTCGCCAAAAATCTAAGTTTTTCATAGGAACGTGAAGCTAAGGCACCGGGTTATCCTCGAGCTTTGCATAGTTGCGCGGAGTTAATAACTTCGCGTTTTCCATCATCACGCGAAGCTAATTAACTTCGCGTTTTGGAGAGTAACTGATCAGTCATTTTCTCCGAAATTTGCGCCGAACTCCAAGAGGCGGTTTCTTTCATTTAAATGAAATCTCTATTTCTTTGCCTTAGCGGCATTGGGCAATTCATGCTTTTACCCCCAGCATGAAAAGGGTTGGCGAGAAACTAGTTCTCTTCCCATTGCCTAATCGGCGCTGAGTAATTCATCAATTTTAGGTCAGAAATGCTCAATGCGCATGCCTAATAAGAAAAGACTAGAGGCGGTTCATAATTTGAACTGGGCACACCAGGTTTTAGGTCAGAGGCGCTCAATGCGCATGCCTAAGAAAAAGTCTGGAGGCGGTTCAAACTTGAGAACCGGGCACACCAGGTTTTAGGTCAGAGGCGCTCAATGCGCATGCCTAATAAAAAGACTGGAGGCGGTTCAAACTTGAGAACCGGACACACCAGGTTTAGGTCAAAGGCGCTTAATTGCGCATGCCTAAAAAAAGACTGGAGGCGGTTCAAACTTGAGAACCGGGCACACCAGGTTTTAGGTCAGAGGCGCTCAATTGCGCATGCCTAGTCCAAGTGCTCTCACGCGTAACTTGAACGGAGATGGGAATAATGCAAATCATACTGTCAGAGGTAAGAACTTAACATGACAGAGTTTATAGGATTTTTAGCAAACCCCCAGCTATCAACGGATTTGATTAGCCTTTACCAATCGCCGTTTGCGTTGGGCTAGCCATACTATTCTCCCTAGCATGGTGAGTTGTTGAAGAGTTGATTTCCTCTCCCCTTTGCCTTTAATCAGCATTGGGTAGTTAATTTCATACTTTTACCCCCAGTATGATAGGGGTGGCGAGGAACTTGATCTCCTCTTCCCGCTGCTTTAACAGTATTGGGCAATTGATTTCATACTTTTACCCCCAGTATGATAGGGTTGGCGAGGAACTTGATCTCCTCTTCCCTCTGCTTTAACAGCGTTGGGCAATAAAATATTTTTATTTATAGCACCCAATTAGCCATTCCAATGGCTATTGAGAATAGCAGAAGCATGATGTTTATCATCGTCAATATTTTCGGCACCCCCAGCCAAATCTGGCCGTTAACCAATGAGGACGATTTTGTCACAGTTATGGTTCGGAGCGTACCCAAGGGGCTAACTTGCAAGTGCGGACTGCCTGGTGTCGATATTGCCTTCCCTACTGGTACAGGGATCGCTCTGGTAGGGAACTTATTGGTTCCAACTACCGAAATTGCCATATTTGCAGAAACTTTCTTTTGATCCTCTTTAAGTGTGAGTACTCCGGCTTCTATCAATGCCTGAATTCGGTTCTTAAGAGGATAGCAATCTTTAGTTGGGTGCCCGACATTCCGATGGTACAGGCAATAGTTAGGGTCGTTGGTTTTACCAACATCTTCCGGTTTTTCATTTTCCGGAAGCTTTAGCAAGCCCTTTCTGAGGAGGAGATGGAATAGAGTACCGGTCTGCTCAGTCTTGAATGTATAAGTTTTATCTTGTCGTGACTTATTTTGACCTGCACCTCTCGGATTCTGAGGCTTGGCTTTGGATTTGCAACTGATGCCATCACAGCCTTCCCTTTATTTTCAGGATTCTGTGGATATGGCCTGTTATTCGTAGAGTTCCTCGTGCTACGAGATTCCTCAATCCGGCAAA
Source organism: Dracaena cambodiana (assembly GCA_036321105.1). Taxonomy (NCBI): domain Eukaryota; kingdom Viridiplantae; phylum Streptophyta; class Magnoliopsida; order Asparagales; family Asparagaceae; genus Dracaena; species Dracaena cambodiana. The sequence continues at coordinate 45,551,955 of JAYEPQ010000011.1, forward strand.
TTATATCTTCCGCCTGCTCTCCCTGCCTCAGCAGATCTTTCCAAGTTCGGGACTCTACAGCTCCCATTCTTATCAGCACGCCAGTCCTGAAGTTATACTTGCAGGTTTCTACCAAGGTTTCCTGGGTCATACCGTGTCGACAATACACGGATTTTTTCCTGAAGCGTTCAATAAAACTTTTAACCGTTTCTTGTTCCCCTTGTTTCGTCGCAAGGAGGGAATGAACCGATATTTCGGTATCATCCTCAAAGAAACGTGCCAAGAACTGTTTCTCGACATCATACCAACTATTTATGGTTCCCGGGGGCAACTGCGTAAACCATGTAAAAGCAGGTCCTCGCAGGGTGCTCGCAAATGCTTTGGTCATTATAGGATCATTTCCCATTAGATGACCTGCCTACGATAAAAAGTAATACATGTGCTGGCTTGGGGATCCTTTCCCATCATATGGCTCCAATTTGAGCGGTTTATACTTTTCGGGATACGGTGCCAAGTCCCACTCAGGCGGGTATGGTCTTGAAACCCCCGATTCTTTCAGTTCCCTCTTGTGCATCAAGGCATCAAGTTGGCTTTGCAATTTTTCGATCTTTTCTCCATGAGGATCATGGAAAGAGTATTTGTCATCATCCTCCTGTATCGAATAAGCCTTTTCTTTTTTAGTTTCTTCATTTGCCTTAGGTGGCGGTTCCGAAGAAGCTTTAGCCTTATCATCGGCTTTCTTATGGGTATTTTCGACCACTTTTAAAAGCATTAGTTTGAGGTCATCAATGGCCTTCTGCTGACCTCGAATCATCTGCTCTTGGGCTTCCATTCTCTGGTCAATGTCATCGGACCTGTCCACCATATGTGACGCTGATTTTCGTGGTCGGGAAGATGCACGAGATTTTGGGGAAGTTATAGCTGAATTGTCGCTGTCATCATCATAAGAACCTTTTGAAAGTTTCTTATAATTCCGAAGAGCGACAGCACCTGATTTGAGTCGAGTAAGATGGCGAGGTTATTCATCATCTGCATCTGACTCGTGTCTTTTTTCCATGGCCTTCTTACTTTTACTGACCATATTTGAGGTCACTGCGTTTAATTCTTTTTCTTTGATTTGATATCTTAGATCATTCTTCCTCCTTTTCGGAGTATGAGACTCAGTTATTCTGTTAAATACAAATACTCTCTTCTTGGTACAACAGCATTTATCCAATACAGCAGATATGACTGTTATGAGCTGCTTACAATAACATGTTGAGTGTGGCTGAGCTTGAGTCATATTTCTCATTTTTGTCAAGTAATTTCTGAGATTGGTGACCTCAGATGACGAAGAATCGTGGAGGCCACCTGGTTGTTGAGAGGGTCCAGGGGCCCACTGAAGTTTTTCAGAGTCATTGGTGTCAATATGTTGTCCAATAACCTGATTATCAGCCTTGATTCTATATTCAGGCTGTTTTACGCGGAGCTGGATGTTAGCTTCGCGTTCTGAAGCATTTACGCGAAGTTGAGCTATAGCTTTGCATTTGACGCTAGCCTCGCGTTTTACGCTGGCTTGGCATTTCTGAAGAAATTTATCTTCTTCTTTATGCTTAGCCTCGCGTGGAAAATCACATGCTGGCTTTGCCTTGCGATTTACGCAAGAATCCTTGGCTTTGCGAATAACGCTTGGCTCAAGTTTTTGTTTAGGTTTGATAACCTCGCGTGGAAGAAGTCCATCACATGCTGGCTTATCTTTGCGTTTTATGCGAATCTTAGCACTTTAGCCAGTTTCAGAGTTAAGTTCAGTAGCCTCGCGTGGAGAAAGTACATCACACGCTGGCCTGAAGTTAGCTTCGCGATTTGCTACGCTAGCCTCGCATTTTACGCTGGTTTGGTGTGTTTTCAGAAGTTTCTCTTCTGTAATCTCAGCCCCGCGTGAAATAAAATTCCTGTATGCTGGCTTACTCTTGTGGTTATCACAAGTCATAACTTCGCGTCTAGCACGATTTTTACGACTGACAACAATTTGCCAATCATCTTCGCATTCCTCGCGAGTATTATGAATCTTGCGTTTCTCGCAAGTATTACTGGCCTCACGTTTCTCGCTTGGCTCAGTATCAGCCTCGCGTGGAGAATCACACGCTGGCTTTTCCTTACTTTTAAGGCAAGTTATATCTTCGCGTTTAACGCGGTAGAGACTGGTCTCGCGAGTAGCGAGCCAGTTTGCGAGGGACCATAGCCTCGCGTCCTCTGGTGTTAGCTCCGCATCCAAGGCGGGCTTTGAGGGCTCTACGCCTCGCTCTCCGGTTCCTGTTCCGGAGTTGGGTTCTGGTCAGTCCAGTCCCCAGGTCTTCTTCGGCAGTAGGAAGCTCATCCTCGGCTAGGATTTCTTGTGTGAACTCCGGCTCTATAGCCGCAGTCTCCAAGAATCCCCGTCTCTCGGTGGATACCTTTCTACCCGTCACTCGGGCATTGGAGTACATGCGATGATAGTGCCGTGTCTCATCCAAGTCACCTGATCCGGAGGAGAGGAACTCCTCGTACTTCTGCTGGTCGATTTCAACGACCAGCGTGTCTACTTCGGATCCGATCAAGTCAACGTCCGATTGCGCCACAATCTCTTCATCAGTGAAAGAGATGGCTCCCACTGTGGTCGCCAGTTTGTTCGCCGCAAAAGTTTCTTTGCTTCCTCCCATTGAATAAGCTTGAATTACAATGAAAGTGAACAAAATAAAAAAGAACAAACGAGAGGATTTTATAGTTCAATCGCTCTCTTTTACAAAATAAACGTGGGATCAGTGGCGATGAGATCTGTCGAGCAGCTCCTTTGGACGATCGAACGTCGAACTCTTCTCTCTTGAAGATAATGGCCGATTGTAGACGATCTTCTTCGGTCTCTCCCGAACTCAAGGCTTTGTGCGTAACTTGAATTCTCTAAGAACCGAAAGGAAGAAGATGAATACCTCTAACTTCAAGGCTCTCTCGCGTACTTGAATTATCAAATGATCCAAAAAGAAGACCTTAATTGCCGAAAGGAAGACCTTAATTGCCGAAAGGAAGATCTCAATTGCCGAAAGGAAGATCGATGATCAGAAAGATTGATCTATTATTGATTGATCCTCCTTGATTGATTGATTCTCCCTAAAGTCTCCTCAAAGAGGGTATTTATAGACTTTAGTGGTTATGAGAGTTTCTATAGGAATAGGAATCAAGATATCCATAGGAATAGGAATCAAGATATCCATATTCATCAAGGATTCTAATCCAATATTTAATATTAATTTAAATCTCTTGATTTGGAATTCTGATTGGACTCAATTTGAGTATTGGATAAGCCCAAATCTCAATCACAATCAATTTAGAATTCTACTGAAATCTGCTTACGCGGAGTAAACGCGGAGCTAAATTCATCAGAACGCGGAGCTATTGAACATCTCCGCGTTTCACTCAAACGCGAGGCTAAAAGTAGCCAGACGCGGAGCTATAGATTAGCTCCGCGTTCTGTTGTGGAAAATCCTTTTAACTTAGAAATTTTCACTGCCAACAACCGCCTTGGTTCAGAAGTGAGGCGCTAGTTGCGATTGCTCGACCGCTACTATGACCCAACTGGTATGCTTCTTAGAAGGACGTAGATCAGTTCAATCTGGACGTATTTAACATTCTTTACCTCCGCATTCATCGGTGATGAATGCTTTGGAGCCAGGGAGAATTGATGGAGATTATATTTGATATGAATTGATTTTACAGGATTTGATTCTGAATCAAATTTGATAGTATTTTATTTGATAGGATTTTGAATTCTATTAAGATTTTGTTTGATGGAGTTTTCCTGTAAATAAGCCCTGTATGAAGTATTTTGTAGACAATTGAATTAATAAAATTGAATTTTGGAAAACTGCTTGGATTTACTGGTTCAAAAAAAAATCTCTCCTCGTGGATTCGTTGTAAGTGGGCATAGATTCGCCGAGATGGATTCCCGAACCCCTTTGTTCTTCCCTAAATTTGTCCAAAAATCCTAATTTTCCAAATTTCTAACTCTAATCCGCTTATGTCCTGCGTCAAAAATTGGGGCTTCATGAGGCAATTTTGGAGAACATTTTGATGACATGGCTTTGCTAATTATTTTGTATTATGTGCATGCAAATTAGGCTAAAAACAATTTGTTTAAGCACTAATAAAATAATTACCTGCACTAATATTAATAAATTTTAATAGTTAATAATGAATTATTGTTCATTAAAGATGACAATATTTGGTTAGAACTACCTAGAATATAATTAGTTAAAGACATTATAAATCTTTTACCGTAATATGTAGTACAAGTACCAAACTAATACCGTAATGGATATCACCTGAAGAGAGTATCTTGCAGAGCACACCGAGTTTCTTCTTTCCTCTTTTAATTTCTCTATTTTCTCTTCAGTTTTCTTTTCTTCTTGAATGGATGATTTTGGTGATGAATGAAATCAAATGAGAGTAGCTATTTATAAGCTTACATTGTGGTACTGTTTCACCAACCATTATTATTTCACCAACCATCACTATTTCACCAACCATCACTATACCACCTAATCATAGTTCACCTAATCACTCTCACCTAATCATTTTCTTAATTTTTCCACCTAATCCATTTTTGGATTGGATTAACTCTAACACATATGGCAAAATAAAACAAACACAAAACAACAAGATTTACATGGGAAATCTTAAAAGAAAAAGGCTGCTCAGCAAAAGAATCCATTATAATTAGCAGAAGATTACAATCTCTCGGTTGCTGACACCATTCTTAATATTAAGCACAAACATTAAGAGTATAAATTACGAGGAGAGATAGACCTTGAACTATCCCAGACTAAAACTGTAATTAAGTGTTACTCAATGCCAAAGTCTTCACCTCTATGGTCGACTCAGTCTTGATTCTCTAACTACTTCGTTCACTGAGGAAACCTTAGCACAGAGGTATTTTTTTTTCTCTCTCTCTCTCTACAAACAAAAACATTTTTGTTCTCTCCGCTCACAATATAAGGCGGTGCTACCTTTCTCTTAGGGTTTTAAGATATTATGACTGCCCTGGATGATTCATAAGTCATCAACTCCCTAATCCAAATAGAATTTGATCATGACTCTAATTAGAATCCCATTTGGATTCACATTTATCCAACTAACCGTATCAAAGCTTGATTCACCATTTTGAGTTAAACTCGCACATGGCCTCAAAACTTATAAGAGAGGGTATCTATCATGCTCCCATTAGACTCTTCATGGGACCCCGATCTTGGGCTGGACCACAATAATTCTTCGCTTGCATCCTGAAGAGAGTTTTAAAGCTAAAGCGTAAACCTTGAAGGAGAATGTGAAAATGATCGAGATGAAGATCATGAAAAAGAATGAAGAAAGAGGGATGAAGAAGGGTTGCTTGGCTTATAGTCTCATGCAACACACACACAGAGAGAGAATATCGTATATGGAAAGCCATGAATGAGGCATGGTGGTGTAATTCTGTCAACCACACCCTCTTGCATAATTGCAAGAATGTTATTGGTTCAAGTATTGAACCAAGTCAATGATTCGTATCGTGAGACAAAATCCAGTGGGTTGGAGAAATGCTTAGATAAAGATGAACCGATAATAATAAGGGTCATTTTAAAAAAGTCGACCGTTTCGAATAATTTTAGAAAATATGGAAATATCAGTAAAATGATACATGTTGCGCCTCTTTATTGAAAGTCTATATTTTAGTTTGGGTCAAATGATGAGTTCAATTTACTCGATATAGGATCAGTACCGGTGTCCTCATCTTGGATCAATACTGCTGATATTGAGTAAATCATTAAAGAAAACGTAATAATTATGATTGTTATATTTAGTGTGGGAAATGAGAATGACTACAAGTGCTTAGATGACCGAAGTGGGGAGTGATGTAGATAGTGGACGTGTTCTCTCCTAGGGTGATTAGAGTGGTCATGTGCACTCAGAGTGGTCCTGATGTATTGATTGAGATGGAGCATGTTGTGATTATAAATGATTAGTTGGCGTATAGTGGCATAGTTGCAAGTGTTCTAGAGCATAATGTTCAATTATAAATCTTACGAGCTGGCATGTTGAGCTGACTGTTGGTGCTTAGATTGGAAACTATAATGATTGTATGGATTGTTCGCAAGAGGTTGAGCATAGTATATGTACGGTGTATGTTTGCGAGGTAGATGGTGAGAACATTAAATTTTCTCTACATTGTGTGGCACACTGGATACGAGCGAAGATGGAAATTGTTGGATTGTCACTCGTATCTACTGGGCATCCAAATGTAATTAAGGATTACAGTTAATCCTAATTGGACTTGGGTGAGATGGGTTAGTCTTATGTGGTTTGCATCTCAAATTAATCTAACCTCCTAGGATTTGAATTGGTGCACTATATATAGCTTTCATAGATGGATCAGAGATATGCTATGAAATCTCTTGTTTTTGGTCAAGAAAGATACGAGAGTTAAGAGATGAAGATAGATGTGAGTGTCTAGAGAGAGCTAGTTCTGTCTTGTAAACTATTGTATCCACTATCATAGGTCACGTGTCGTTGCTCCGTGAATGTAGATCGAATTTCATCGGCCTAACCCTGTTATTTTTGGGTGTTCTTCCTGTTGTGATTGTATTTTTCTATGTTCACATGTGGTGTGTTAGGTGTTGTAGTAAATCGAGATCGGGATAGGAATCTATTATTTCCCATCACATTCTTCTAGTATATATATAGTTTAACTTATTAGTTAACTTTATTTAATTTTCTTGAGAATTAGTAAAAGAAAAATTTGAAAATAGATCAAAGTTACTTGTTCAGTCCTCGGAAACCTTCCTCTATGCGCTAAAAAACAAAATATTTGTGCATTGAATTTAACCAATAAATTATAAAATATTTGAAATCTATAATAAGGAATTAAGCAAAAATGTATAAATAAATAAATCGGTTAATCAAGTTAGGTTCTTGTTAGAATTTAATTTAGAAGGGCTTTTTGTTTTCTTTCCCGACACAGTTACTGCCACATGAGTGTAATTAGTTTTTTCATAACGACACGTGCTGTTATTCCATGGACAGATGATGCAGAAGAGTTAAAGGCTAAATTTCGAAGCATGACTACATGTATGGGGGGTTGCACCCCGAATACTGTCTCCAGGGCCCTACTAAGCCAGAAAGCTGCACAGTTGACGATATCGGCAAAGGAGCTGTACGAGAAGATTCCAGAAATTTCTCGTAATCTCGACCCAGACCACTTTGTGAGAAGGCAGACATGTGTACCCTTGGTGGGAAGAGACTCGGTGCTTCAACAGCTTCAACAACTTGCTCTTGACAACACTAAGAGCACTATTGGAGTATATGGGATGGCCGGGGTGGGCAAGACACAACTTCTGAATGAATTTTTCAATAATTTCCATCTAAGCAAGCCTGATCTTCGCATAATCTGGGTCAATATGAAAGACTGTCACAGTGTGGAAGATACTCAAAAGGCAATCTCGCGGAGGTTAGCATTGCATTGGGATGACAATGACAAACAGGAAGTACGAACTGAGCGCATATTTCGAAACCTGAACAATAAAAGTTTCTTATTGATTTTGGATGATGTGTGGGTAGCAATGGATTTCAAGGATGTAGGAATTCCAATTGCCACACAGGAGACAAAGTCTAAGGTCATTGTGGCAACAAGAAGTGAAGATATATGTGATACAATGGAAGCAACAAAGCTTCATGTTGAATGTTTGGACTAAGAAAAAGCATGGAGTCTGTTCATATATAAGGCTGGGAGGGAGCTCATCGAATCCGAGCCAGAGATACAACATCAAGCAGAGAAATTGGTAAAGAAATGTGGCGGGCTTCCCCTTGCACTCGTAACTATCGGGCGTGCTATGGCGACAAAGAAAACACCAGGCTTATGGAAGCATGCGGTCACGACATTAGAGAACACACCTCAGAAGATTCGAGGTATGAATGAGGTGCTTTCTTGTCTGAAGCGTAGTTATGACAGTCTAGACGATGATAAGTTGAAAACTTGTCTCTTATACTGTACCATGTTTCCAGAACGCCAAAGATTCGATAAGCAGTTTATTGTAGATTACTGCATCAGTGAGGGGGTTTTAGTTGACCGCTTTTATGATGGGGATCATGTCTATAGTGAGGGCTACAATCTGCTCAATGTCCTCAAATCTGCTTCGATGCTAGAAATAGAAACTGCTGGTGTTTCAGATTTCGTGAAGATGCATCCAATGATCCGTATCTTATCACACTGGATAGAGAGTGGTACTAGAGAAACCAAATTTTTGATACGAGCTGGCAAAGGATTGATAGAGGCACCTGCTGTAGATGACTGGAAGGGAGTTGAAAGAATATCGCTCATGGATAACAAAATAGAAACACTATCCGAGAAGCCAGACTCTCCTAGTTTGTTAACCCTTTTACTTCCTGATAACCCTCTAAATAAAATATGTGATGGTTTCTTCCAGTCAATGACAAATCTTAGAGTCCTTGATCTCGGGGGTACTTCTATTCAGGAGGTTCCAGCAGAAATCGAGGAATTGATCCAGCTCCATCATCTTGATTTCAATGGTACGAATATCACTTCACTACCGAAAGAGCTAGGCAATTTGATCAGGCTGAGATACCTTGGGATGTCATTCACGCCACACCTCAAGATCATTCCTCAAGGGCTGATCGCAAAACTTTCTAAGCTGCGTGTCCTTAACATGTATTGTAGTTATGACGGCTGGAAAGTAGACACTGCTGGACAAGGCTTGGGCTATGATGAGCTTCATTGCTTGAAGAGATTGAAATCACTTGGCATCACTGTGACTACAGCTGCTGCCTTGAGAAAGCTTGCTGGATCCAACCGATTGGCGAATTGCATAATTAACCTTGAAATAAAGGATTGCCCAGGTCTGAGAAGCACACTTTCAACTGAAATACTAGGGAGTTATTTCAAGGCTTTGCAAGTGCTTATGCTACAAAGATGTTTCACATTGGAGGAGCTGTCGATAGATGGTCGCCTTGAAGGGCGGCCTGCCCTGCAAGGCCTGAATGTTCTCAGCCTCAAAGAACTTCCTAGAGCTAAAATTACTTGGAATGGTGGGCACCTCCAAAACCTCACACAGTTACTCATTAAGGGTTGTGGGAAAATGAGACACCTACTACACAGTGACGATGAATCAACTGAAAAAGGAGATGAAAAGGAAACGGTGAGAGAGATCAAAGCCCTGCCTAATCTCTATGAACTACAACTCTTTTCCTTGCCAGAGCTGGAGAGCCTCAGTTGTGGGAAAAGACCGTTGGCTTTCCCTTCTTTGGAAAACCTCTATGTTACAGACTGTCCTAAGCTGAAGAAAATTCCACTAAATGCAGATAAGCTAGTCGAAATCCGTGGTCAGATGTCATGGTGGAATGAGTTGGAATGGCCAGAGGACAATGACGACATCAAATCCAAGTTTCAGTCCATCTTCGAGGAGTATGTTGCTCAGCCTCCCCCCCTCTTCCCGTTTACCTTCTTTTCCTTCGATTAAAAAAATTATTAAGATTGGTAAATCCCTCTCTGATTGTTTTGTCAGGAACCTCCTGTCAGATTCCTATGTTGAAAGGCCTGTTGCTGTTGGATTAGAGACGGTGTTCCAAGACTCAGTGCTCGAGCAGCTTCAACAGCTCGCCGTTGATGACAGACTGAGCATCATCGGAATCTATGGGATGGCAGGGGTGGGGAAGACAACACTCTTGGATAATTTCTTTTACCAGTTTCATTGCAGAGATGAATATCTGATGATCTGGATAGATATGGATGTCAGTCACAGTGTGGAGGATACTCAGAAGGCTGTTGCAGAAAAATTGGGAGTTACCGAGCATCAAGACAAAAGCCGGGAAGAACTAGCTCGCATCATCAGTGAGTTCCTTAATCTGAAAAATTTTATACTGATTCTGGATAATGTATGGGAAGTCGTAGATCTCAATGCCGTAGGAATTACCATAACCACATGCCAAGTAAAGCATAAGATTATACTGGCAACAAGAATTGAGGATATATATGATACAATGGTGGATAGTAAGCTCCATGTAAAATGCTTGGAGTGGAATGACTGGAGTTTATTTGTGGAGAAGGTAGGCCAGAAGCTTATTGACTCTGACCCAATGATACGGAGGCATGCTACCACACTGGTGGAAAGATGTGGAGGTCTACCGCTTGCGCTCGTAACAATTGGACGTGCTATGGCGAAGAAAAGGACTCCCGAGATGTGGGAGAATGCAGTCAAGGCCATAGAAAACAATCCCCAGCAGATCCGAGGTATGACGGATGTGTTCTCTTGTTTGAAGCGTAGCTTTGATCATCTCGTAGATGATAATTTGAGAACATGTCTCTTCTACTGTGTTCTGTTATGGGAGGATGGCGACATTGGTAAGGACCTCATTATATATTACTGTGCAGGTGAAGGGGTTTTGGATGGCATTGACTTGTACAATGAAGGACAAAAACTCCTCCATGTTTTAAAGGCCAATTCTATGCTATTGGATGGCAGAAATGATAATTTTGTTAAGGTACATCCCATGATCCGTATTTTTGTCCTGTGGAATGCCAGTGATAGCATGTTGATGCGAGCAAAAAAAGGGTTGATAGAAATACCCGATACTGTTGAGTGGAGAGGGGCGAAGAGAGTCTTACTCTTTGGCAACAATATAAAAGCATTGTCAGGGAGTCCAGAGTCCCCAGCTTTGTTAACCCTTTTTCTTTACAACAATCCTATAGAGAAAATATGCAGTGGTTTCTTCCAATACATGAAAAATTTGAGAGTCCTAGATCTATCCTTAACTTTTATTCAAGAGGTTCCAGTGGAAATTGGGGAGTTGATTAAGCTGCAGTACCTTAACCTCTCTTGTACCAGAATCAGTTCACTGCCTAAGGAGTTAGGAAATCTAACCAGGTTGAGATTCTTAGGACTGTACGAAACTCCATTTCTCAAGAAAATTCCTGAAGGGTTGATCTCGAGTCTCACAGATCTGCGTGCTCTTAGCATGTGCCGCAGTTATACAGGGTGGAAAGTCGAAGAAGGTGGAGATGGGGTCGATTTTGAAGAACTTCACTGCTTGAAGCTACTGAAAGCAATATGGATCACTGTAACTACAGCCATCACATGGCAAAAGCTTGTTGCATCTCCCCGGCTGGCCAATTGTACTAATGCTCTTGAAATAAATTTTTCTCAAGGACTGGCCACACTTTCAACAGCAACCATTGGGAGTGAGTTCAAGGTTTTGAAATCACTCCGACTCCGCCAATGTAACGACTTACAGGAGTTGGTAATTGACAATGATAGTTGTGCAGGGTTATGCACCCTCCCAGACCTGCAATTCATCGAGCTTAGTGAGCTTCCCACTACTAAAATTGCTTGGCATAGTGGCAACCTCCAAGGCCTCATCTCCTTGCAAATTTCTAGATGTAGAGGAATAAGACAGTTGATCCACTGTGATGATGAAACCATAGAAGAAGGGGAGGCTGTGAAAGAAGTTTTGGAAGAGATCAACATTCTACCTAATCTTCAACATCTATCCCTCTCTTACTTGCCAGAGCTAGAGAGCCTAAGCTATGGGAGCAAACCTTTGGCTTTCCCTTCCTTGCAACATCTTCAAGTAGAATATTGTCCCAAGCTCAAGAAACTTCCACCAAATGCAGAGAAACTGCAAAGGATCAGTGGTCAGAGATCGTGGTGGAACAGATTGGAATGGTCGGAAGTTGACAATATGGAGGCCAAGTATAAATCCATCTTTGTGGAGGCATACCCTTAGTCGTGGTACGTACTTTAGCTGTTATTTCCTTCAAACAGTTTACGAACTCTTTGTTTTATTTTCTTGCTTGCTCTGTCTAGTGAGAATAGAATAAATGATGCTCCTATGTGTTTAGGACCTATCATAAGATGTGATGCACCAGATAACTGAATCTATATTTTTATAACAAATTGTTTCTCCATCTTCAAATAATTTAATTTTTATAAGAAAGGGTGTGGCACCTTTTCTCTTTTTGATGGAATACGCATGTGTTCCTCTACTAATTTCTCTTTTATCTTTTTTGATGAGGTACTAAAAAACCCTCATTGACCTTTTTCATAAAATAAAATAACATTTGATGCTCATTTACCAACACTTAGCTTAGACCCGGTTTCAGGCTAAACAAATAAGAAACTTGGACCCGGTTTCAGACTCAGGATCTCTTAGTCCAATTGAATTCATGTTGGATTGAAATCATGGATATAACTGCTTATGTTACAAATTCAAATTAATTATTATAATAAAATTTCAAATTTATTACATGAAAATGATAAACTTTGTAGTCTAAATTCACATCATAATATTTTATTATTGTTACCTATTTTAATTTATTTATGTACTTATTATCAGGTTTCGGGTTTGAGGGAAGATCGTCTCCGCATCCCCTTTCCAAGTTATTTGGATACAACATTAATACTTTTAATATGCTAAATCTTCAATCAGGTCAAACTTGTTATTGGGTTTGCAAAAACTATACAAACTCCTATCCATAGAGACTCTGACCTTCTGAACAGTTATCTTGCAGCTGCTACGGTGAAACACCAAATACTGAAGAATAGAAGGGGGCAGCTAAATCATTGAAAAATATGTGTGTTTTTGTGTTTGTATGAGTGAGTGAAGTGGTTTGGTTTTATTGTTTCCCCTTCTTGTAATATTGTTCTTTGTTTTTTGTTTGATATACTGATTCTATACAGCAATTATAATTCCTTGTAGTAGTATAGATTATATTAAAAGTCCCCTTATTTGTAGTACTTTAATTGTGATATTTAATTCCTGTTGTGTTTAGGAATCCATTCACCCCTTTAATTTAAGTAGTGCTCAAAAATCCATTGCCCCATTACCTCAAATTTAAGAATTGGTTATATTAATATGTTTATTGTCATATATAATTTTTGAATAACTTAAATTTGGGTGAAGATCTCTATGCTGCTTGAATGTTACTGTCTGGACAGTAGGACTATATTCCCCAAGATGTTCGAGGAAATTGAAGGTCGGTATTCAGGGTTTTTTTTTTCGTATTTTTATAATTTATGGTCTCTTCTTTTATGTTTTGCCCTTTTATAATTGATGTGTTTCTGACAGATTTGTGAACAGACCAAGTGCAAGGATTTGTCACAAAGATTGAAGGATCGGACACGACAGCCACAGTATTATCTCAGTCTCAGACTCAGATATGTTATTCTGTAAGTTCTTTTTTCCCCCAAATTATAGGTTGCACATATGGGCACTTTTATTTCTGAATAAGTCTGCATTTATGAAGCAAAATAAAAATTTTGAATTGAAATTGTTTAGTAAGCATACCTTGCAAGTATAAAAAAGTTAATACCAAAATTACAAATGTTAATACTAAAAATTAATTCAAAATATTAATACAGAGTTTTCGAATTAAAATTGATATGCTTTGTTGTTTTTCTTCGTCTTTCAGTACGTCTCTTGGTTGTAGTTGGTTGTAGATTGCAAATATGGACCATTTTAGTTGTTAATGAGTCTGAGTTCTTGAAACAGAATGAAACTTGAATTAAAATAATTTCTTTTGCATAAATTGCAAGCATTGAAGTAAAACAATAAATAATTTATTTTAATATGACTCGATATTGTCTTCTTTCTTGCTTTTTAGAATATATAGATCTTGTATTTCCTCTTTGGGGCTCCAAAATTTCAACTGGTTTGAGCTTTATCTATCTGTTTTATTGAGGGTTTTACAAGAGGTGGGTATAATTTCTGATGGGAGATTTATCCCTGATAACAATTGATAATAGTTTATGAAATAGAATCAGTGGAAGAGTTTCTGAGGTGCTACATCAACATCCTGTTACTGAAATATATTGCATACTGTTGAGCAGTGCTTTCATTCTATTTATCTTGGTACTTATTCTGGACAGGTCTACTCTAATCAGAGAGGGAGAAGCTTCGCCTATCCGGAGATTCTGCAGATGCCATAGCTTTATCTCCATTTACACCTCTGACAGTGATCTTGACGCGAACATAGACGGAGAATATTCAGCCCGGGGAGCACCAGGTGCGAGTGGAGTGAGACATGTCAGGATATGTGTCCATCCACTCTCCGGCAATTGTTAAGCCCATGGAAGTCTTACTTGTCTTTTTTCCTCCTTGCATTTTGTTGTATATGGTCTTCCTGCCAATAACCATTTAAAAATACTTTTGTAATTATTCTATTATGACTTATTAATAGAACGCGGAGAGCAATAGCTTGTTGTAATGGCTTTATAATAAAACATCTTGGTGAGTCCTTTTGTTTATTCTCTTTGAGCATATATGGTGGGTAATATCCCCTATTATACTTGGAACACTTGAGACTCGAATTTTAGTTTATACTCGGGAGATTAATTTTAAAATGTTTTTAAATATTTTTTAGGTAATTTGTTATGAAGTGTTTATAAGAATATTTACTTGTTAATTTTTGGATAAGCGTTTTGAGATATTTTTAGAACACTACAAAACAATTGGATATGTATTTTGGAGTGTGTTTTTGGAACACTTCAAACTAGGGTGTTTTGAAGTGCTTAGTTTCTTTTATCGAGAAATACTCGTATCTCTTTTTCTCATTCCAACTCTTTCTCGCGTCCTTTACTTTTCTTAAACTGAATATATTTGTTCTTTGCATGTTTATGAAACTTATAATAACTCGCAGGAAACTTAGCTTCGAAGTATAGGCTTGAACACTCCAAAGATATTGACTTAACTAGAGTTAAGGTGATTCAACTTGGGATATAATCAATTATAAACATCAATATTCAATTCATTATAAAAGTCCTGGCGTGATTGTTGGATAGTAAAGCAAAATAATTATTGCAAATTTACTCATCAAATAACCATTTGATATTGAACCTCCCGAGAGGACTATGGGAAATTCTAAATGAGCACACTACTAGCTTAGTGAACCCACATTACAAAGTCATTCAGGAATTAGTCAATAAACGGTTTCAACATTGTTCAGAGACTAATCCTCAACCAGGACAAAAGATAGGGTCAAAAAAGAAATGGCTATAGCATTAAAAAATAGAACAATTAGCTGAAACAACAGTGCCAGACGCACGTGCTTGGGAGAGTGTGTCTAGGAGCAAGACTAGGGGTGCATGCCTAGGCACCAAGGCGCGTGCACCAATGAGTGTGCCGCCCAGGAGAGCGCATCCCTAGCACGTGTATGGCCAAAAGAATGCATGATTCACCATGATAGTTGAAAGAATGTTAGTTCAAGTGGGCCAATACAGATGAATTTATCTGCTGTGACTTTTCGTTGTTCATTTGGTGACATGATAATCTAGATATCCTTGATGAAGGTGCTAATGCTTTATTCATTAGTTTCACTATGCTGTGATTTCTCTTGCTTTGTTCCTCCGCTGGAGATCTTGTATTTCTACTAGTGTATCTGCCATATATATATATATATATATATATATATATATATATATATATATATATATATATATACACCATTCTTCATTCGTTTTAAAATATAGATTTCTTACGCCCTTGATCTTGCTATATATGCTTTATATAGATCTCGAACAAGTTACTCCTTGTACACAACGCCATTGAGTAATTAGTATGGTGCGCTTTCGTTGGCCCTGGAACCTTAATGATGTTACTTATAACTAGTAATACAGACTGCTCTTGTCAGAGATTTTATGCATTCACCGAACATATATATATTTACGGGCCATAGGTCCCGCATGAAGGGCCAATATGTGATCTTCTGTGGTCCGATCCTGATGATCGATGTGGATGGGGAATATCACCAAGGGGAGCAGGGTACACTTTCGGACAGGACATTGCCCAACAATTTAATCACACAAATGGTCTCACACTTGTTGCCAGAGCCCACCAGCTTCTTATGGAAGGTTTCAATTGGTGTCAGGTCAGCTTACTTGTCCAATGCTTAATCATTTACTTATATAGTAAATTTGCATTTATATAGAGACATTATTTTCCAAACACCAATGTGTGATATGTTACATATTAGATGGTCTTTGTCATTATTATGAGATTTCTCTTATATTTTTTTGACGAGTTACTAAAAAACCCTCATTGACCTTTTTCGTAGAATAAAATAACATTTGATGCTCATTTACCAATATTTTTCCCTCCTCCCCGAGAGAATTAGACTACTCCATTATTTTTATTCATCATGTGAGTACAAAGAAAATGCAATTTTGGTAAAGTAAAGTTTTTTGTGTTTTATCTTAAATCCTGAAGGAAATTAGAGTTTTGAAATATCTTAATAGAAATGAGGTAGGTATGATTACTACTTTGAAGAATTTAGAGAAAATACACTGGACTTAATCAGGTTTCAAGAAAACTATGTTTCCTTGATATTTAGGTTGGATTCAAATCATGGATATAACTGCTCAACTTACAAATTCAAATTAATTATTATAATAAAATTTCAAATTTATTACATGAAAATGATAAATTTTGTAGTCTAAATTCACATCATAATATTTTATTATTGTTACCTATTTTAATTTATTTATGTTCTTATTATCAGGTTTCGGGTTTGAGGGAAGATTGTCTTCATATCCTCTTTCCAAGTTATTTGGATACAACATTTATACTTTTAATATGATAAATCTTCAATCAGGTCAGACTTGTCATCGGGTTTGCAAAAACTATACAAACTCCTACCCATAGAGATTCTGACCTTCTGAACAATTATCCTGCAGCTGCTATGGTGAAACATCAAAGAACAGAAGGGGACACCTAATTCATTCAAAAATGAGTGTGTTTTTGTGTTTGTGTGAGAGAGTGAAGTGGTTTGGTTTTATTGTCTCTTTCTTGTAATATTGTTCTTTGTTTCTTGTTTGATATATTGATTCTATACAGCAATTATAATTCCTTTTAGTAGTATAGATTATATTAAATCTTCCTTTATTTGTTGTACGTTAATTGTGATATTCAATTCCTGTTGTATTTAGGAATCTATTCACCCTTTTAATTTAAGTAGTGCTAAAAAAATCCACGTGCATCACACGTGCACCTTACTGGTATAACAACAAAATTACAGGAAATCCATTGCCCCATTACCTCAAATTTAAGAGTCGGTTATATGAATATGTTTATTGTCATATATAATCTTTGAATAACTTAAATTGGGTGAAGATCTCTATACTACTTGAACGTTACTGTCTGGACAGTAGGACTATATTAACCAAGATGTTCGAGGAAATTGAAGGTCGGTATTGTTCGTATTTTTGTAATTTATGGTCTCTTCTTTTATGTTTTGCCCTTTTATAATTGATGTGTTTCTGACAGATTTGTGAACAGACCAGGAGATTGAACACGGGATCGGACACGACAGGCACAGTATCATCTCAGTCTCAGATGTGTTATTCTGTAAGTTCTTTTTTCCCCCAAATTATAGGTTGCACATATGGACACTCTATTTCTCAAAAAGTCTGCATTTATAAAGCAAAATAAAAATTTTGAACAGAAATTGTTTGGTAAGCATACCTTGCAAGTATAAAAAAATTAATACCAAAATTACAAATGTTAATACTAAAAATTAATTCAAAATATTGATACAGAGTTTTCAAATTAAAATTGATCTGCTTTGTTATTTTTCTTCGTCTTTCAGTACATCTCTTGGTTATAGTTGGTTGTAGATTGCAAATATGGACTATTTTACTTGTTAATGAGTCTGAGTTTTTGAAACAGAACGAAACTTGAGTTAAAATAGTTTCTTCTGCATAAATTGCAAGCATTGAAGTAAAACAATAAACAATTAATTTATTTTAATATGACTCAATATTGTCTTCTTTCTTGCTTTTTTTAGAATATATAGATCATGTATTTCCTCTTTGGGGCTCCAAAATCTCAACTGGTTTGAGCTTTATCTATCTGTTTTATTGATGGTGTTACCAGAGGTGGGTGTAATTTCCGATGGGAGATTTTTCCATGATAACAATTGATAACAGTTTATGAAATAGAATCAGTGGAAGAGTTTCTGAGGCATACTGTTGAGCTCTATTTTCAGTCTATTTATGTTGATACTTATTCTGAACAGGTCTTCTCTGAGAGGGGGAGAGGCTTCGCCTATTTGAAGATTCTGCAGATGCCATCGCTTTATCTCCACTTACACCTTAGATGGTGATCTTAACGCGAACATGACGGAGAAGATTCAGCTCGGGGAGCACCAGGTGCGAGTGGAGTGAGACATATGTCAGGATATGTGTCCGTCCACTCTCTGGCAATTGTTGACTACATGAAGTCTTCTTGTCTTTTTTTCTTCTTGCATTTTGTTTTAAATGGTCTTCTTGCCTATAACCATTTAAAAATACTATTGTAATTATTCAACTATGAATTATTAATAGAATGCGGAGAGCAATAGCTTGCTGTAATGGCTTTATAATAAAACATCTTGATGAGTCCTTTTGTTTATTCTCTTTGAGCATATGGTGGGTAATATCCCTGATTTTGAAACACTTGAGACTCGAATTTTAGTTATACTTGGGAAACTAGTTTTAAAATATTTTTGAATATTTTGGAGGTGATGTGTTATGAAACATTTATAAGAACACTTGTTAATTTCTGGATAAGTATTTTTAGGTATTTTTAGAACACTATGGAACAGTTGGATAGTTATTTTGGAGTGTTTTTTTGAACACTTCAAATTAGGGTGTTTTGAAATGTTTAGAATTTTTTATTGAAAATACTCTCATCTTTTTTTCTCGTTCAAACTCTCTCTTGCATCCTTTACTTTTTGTAAACTGAATATATTTGTTATTTACGTGTTTATGGTAGGAAACTAAACTCCGAAGTATAGGCTTGACCACTCCAAAGATATTAACTTAACTAGCTAGCTAGCTATCGAGTTAAGATGTTTCAACTTGGGATGTAATTAATTATAACCATCAATAGTCAATTCCTTATAAAAGTCCTGATGAGATTGTTGGATAATAAAGCAAAATAATTATTGTAAATTTACCTATCTAATAACCACTTGAAAGTGCACCTCCCTAGAAGAATATGGGAAATTCTAAATGAGTACACTACTTGACTTAGTGAACCCACATTTCAGAGTTGTTCGGGAATTAGTCCTTGAACGGTTTTAATATCGCTTATGGACTAATTTTCGACCAAGGCAAAAAACAAGGTAAAAAAAAGAAATGGCTATAGGCATTAAAAAATGGAAAAATTAGCTGAAAGAAGAGTCCCACACATGCATGCTCGGGAGAGTGTGCCCAGGAGTAAGGCTAGCGGCATGCGTCGAGGAACGCGCGCTTGGGTGCCAAGGAGTGTGCACCGATGACCTCGCCCACCCAAGGATAGTGCATCCAGAAGTGTGTATGCCCAAGAGCACGCATGCCCAGAAGCGCATACATCTTTGGCACGCACACATCCCGGGCACACGCCTAGGAGCACACGCTCCCCAAGAGCATGCACTTCCCAGGCACGTGCTTCCTAGGCACGCATATCCCTAGCGTGTGCCCATGAGGACGCACATCCCTAACGTATGCGTCTAGGAGCATGGGCCTCCCAAACATGTACTGTATACAATGAAAATATAAATATCGCAGCCTAAGAAGAAGAAACGCAAGATTCAACTAGCCATGTGGCCAAGCAGGTGCGTGCCATGAATTAGTTCATCCATCACTGTGCATACGCTCAATCGGGCAGGCGTCACAGACCCGCGCCCCTCGCTAGATGCCCCACCTAGGCCTAAGAGGTTGTGATAGCACCGCGAGCCCTCATGCGCTCAAGGGTTGAGCACGCCCAGGATCGCGCAGGGGCCAAGAATCGCGCAAGTGTCCAACGGTCATGCGCGCCCAGCGTCATGCGCCCTGATGGGTGTGCGAGCTTATGGGCTCGCACAGGGCCGCGCGCACACCCAGGGCTATGCATGCCCAAAGTCGCACACCCTGATGCACGCAATCAGATTGACGCACACACCCTGGTGCATGCAAAGGGTCAGCGACACGGGCACAGGGATGCATGCGCAGGGACACACGCACCCTGATGCACGCGCTTCGGGCCACATGTAAGCTCATGTTTTGGTTATGCTCTCTATTTGCTATATATAGCCTTCTTCAGATACAAGAAAGGAGGAAGAATGGGAGGCTCTAAAAAAGGAGAGGATTTTAATGGAGATGGAATCCACAGAGTCTAAAAGAAAGAATTCTACGGTTCCTACTTTCTTCTCCAACAAAGCCTTGAACTAGCTATCGAATTATCAATGGAAGACAGTAACAACCTTCTATCACTACCCAAGAGAGCCCACGAAAACAAAAGAAAAAGGGTGATCTATTTTCTTCCCCTGTAATCTGGAATTCTTCAAGATGTCATTTTTCTACTATTCTTGGTAGCGTTGAAATGTCAGCTACAGCTACAGCTACGAATCCACTACAGGTGTTTGGTTTGCTGCATTTTGAAGCAAAAACGTTTACTGCAATCAATTTGGTCGCAGCGTTTGCTACATCCGTCTGCTGTAATTTTACAACAAATGCTGCAAAATATAGCAAAACAAACACTACCGAAGAAGTCGCAGCTGCAACTCCTTCTCCAAACTAAAAACAAATGCAACCAAACAGCCCTCAGTTGGCAACTCCTGAAAAATCTACAAGTCGTGCAGAGTTACCAAACAAAATCACCAAGCAGTAGAAATTGGAGCAACTGCTGATCTGAAAGTCGTGCAAAATCTCAAGTGCAAGCAACTCATCTACCAAACATCGCCACCATTTAAAGGTGCAAAAAATTAGTGAGCTAAACAACCAAAGAAAGGATTTCAACAGAATTCGACCTGAAGGAGCAAACAACAGCACCCATTTCTGGGTGGCAGGGTGAATACAGTAAACAGCCAAGCAAAATTTTATCACCTTGCATCTACAGATACCATAAACGACCTCAAAATTTTCCCGGCTAATACTTTAACGAAGGCCATCGAAGCGACAGTTGACATTTAGTCTTTTTGTTCATTATAACAAATGAACTAACTCATCGAGGAACAACCACAACAAACAGCCCGTCACTCAGGGCTGGACAAAGAGAACCGGAGGCTTAGCGCACAGGTTGCTGATTATAGTGGTGGCTTTTCTCTTTCTTCTTTGCAGCGGCCAGCCTTGCACTCCTGAGGGCAGCCTCAATTGCGGTGGCCCTTGCAGCAGCATCCATCTCCTTGTTTGATTTCTTCTTCTTCATTGAAGCCACCTTCTTTAGCTGTTCTTTCATATCAACTACAGACTTATCGTCTTCTGTTGGATAAGTGTTGCTTGTCCCATCTTCGAGGCCACCAGCGTCCAAGCCATTATTTGGCTCTGTTGAAACTTTGGCCTCCTTCGACGTTTTGTCCTTCTTTGCCTTCTTTTTCTTTGAAGTCTTGCTCTCTGTTGGGGCAGGGGCATTCTCCTTCCTATGGCTGTCACCTCCTTGCTCCTCTGATTTCTTCTCTTCAGCAACATCTTTAACAAATATGAGTTAAAAAAATAAAAATTAAAAATTAAAGATATACCTTACATTTAAGATTTTTTTTTTTTTAAATTGACTTCAACATCCTGAAACTTCCACATCTATTAAAGTGCACTAGCATTTGGCACGTGCATTGCCCGTGCATGACAAGAGGGAAATTGGGAAGATAAATTTGTGCAGGCCACGAATACTGTGAAGCTGGTTATTAATGAACAGATTTGATTAAACTTCTCAAATATCAAAGGTTAGGCGTTTTCGGTTCAGAAAAGGGATTCGGGTCACTTATATAGTGAATTCTGGCTACATCGACAATAAGAAAAGTTTTATTCCCCGAAAAAAATGAAGTAGAGCTTATTGACTCAAGCAATTCTTAAATTACATGTTTTGTTTACAAGTGTGGTTCCAACATTATAAATGCGGCCAGCACAAAAACCTAAAAGAAATCAATATGCCATACAAGGTTGCGGAAACAATTGTTCAACACTGTCACTTTAGAACTTGAGGAAATTAGGCTCTAAAGATAAGGGTCCAGAAATAATTTCGACAGGGATGTAAACAGAGATAATCCGATCCGGTTCAATTCAATTTCTGTATGTTAACAAATAGTATCCACTCCATTTAAAATACGGCACGGATATGGTCGACACTAATACTATTCAATATATCAAAACAAAATATGTTGGATCTTCCATAAACACTATCTACAAATACTATCTATGTTGAGACTTAGGGCTTTCAAAACTGTTGTAATAACTAATAATACCTCCTTAATATCTGGACCGGATCCGAATCCATATTCGGTTTTGTTAAATATGGATAGTAAATTCCATATCCAACAATATCCATATTTGTATTTGTCCAAAAGAAGAAAATAAATATAAAACATTGTAATACCAACATCCGCTCCGTTTACATCCCTAATCCTATGTGAAAGACAACAGACACCTACACTAACTCTCACATGATAATAGTTGGATATTCATAAGCTAAAGACAAATGAACTAAGGAAATAAACTTGCAAATGGGAGTTCGTTTAACAACTTGAACTCCCTTGGATTGTAGTTTAGATGGACTTGTACAATAATTTGACTGGTTTAATTCTTGTAGTCCTAGATGACAGACAGCAGCTGGCTACATTGTTCTCTGGTTTATAATGAAATGCACAAGCTAAAGAAAAAACAATAAAGGAAATAAACTAAACAAATGGGAGTTTGTCCAACAACTTCAGCTCTCTTGGATTGTAACCTTCGCAGGACTCATGCAATAACTTGATTAGTTCCTTCCTCTAGTTAGTGCATTAACAAACAAGCTATCCTCATCAGATACATTAACTCTTATACATAACAATGACATGACATGTGCCCAATCAAGATGATGAGGAAAACAAGCATCTTATAATGACTTCTAAATGCATTTCATCGAAACCCTAAGCTGCTCACAAGGTTTAGGGAGGGAATTACCATTTACTTCATTTTGTCCAGAACTTCTGTTATCTTTGCCAGATATTCCCAACTCAGCCAAAACAGCTTCAAGCTCTTCAAGCGCTTTCTTCTTCAGCTCCTTCTTAGAAAGCTGTCTCTCTGCTTCTTTAGGTGCCACTTGCGCAGGGAAAGGTTTCTTCACAACATGCTCAGATGGCCTAGGAGCCACAGGCTCAGATTCTTGTTCTTCATCACCATCATCCTCACCTTCAATAAAATCATCTTCACTTTCACTTTCCTGCAGCATGCCATACAGCATTTCAGTTTGTCAATACTTCCTGCGCAAAGTGGTGGAGGAACCGTAGCTCGTGTATCACATCTGAACCAAAGTGGTGGAGGGAGAACTGGCTTCTTTGAAAAACTTACATCACATAATTTTAGATCTGAAACGTCACTTACAATAAAAGTAATCGAATATAGATCCGTTGAAATATCCAAACCATAGGTAGTGGAAGTAATTAATCTCCATCGAAACTTTACAGAAATATGAATGTGGAATATGTAACTTCTTCCCAACTTCTGAAAGGAACCTCTCAAGGGGAAGCGAAAGTTTCACTTCATTATCAATAATAAATTCATGCAGAATATTATGAGGATATGCAATAATTTTGTACTCATCATTGCAAATTGCTATCTGTTTGGAGATCTCATCATGCATAACAGGCAAATATAATGCAACAGATTCAAGTGGTACAACTTCTAGAAAGTGATATGAGTTCCTTAGAAGAGCATGCATCAATCACTACAAATGATATAATATTACTATACTTATTTAAAACTTGGTAAATCTCGGTAGGAAGCTCTAAAAACTCATTCGAATGTGAAATATTTGAAGTAACCTACCAAGACATGGAAAGGATCCTCAAAAACTTACTAATAGTAATATTAGTATCAAGTATTTTATGCTCAGTCTCTTACTTTATCATTGGTTCCAAAATTAAATACGTAGTATCATGTGGGGGTGTACTAGACTCTATTAAAGCATTCTGAATATTAGTAGTATTCTTTGCAGGAATATGGATCTCAGTAAGAATATGGATCTTAGTTAGTGCATATGCATTAGACTCTTGTAACTCATTAATAATATTGTAACTCATTAACAATATCATCGTTAACCATAGAAGGAATGGTAATATTGGCAACAAGAATAGAAGTATTATATTCTAATTGTGGTTTAACAACAGTACTTTTCTTAGAAATATGAACCTCACTAACTCCTAAATTGTTAACGTGATCAGTAGGCATGATATCCATGTGTTGACTCTTGAAAAGGCACTCATAGTCATGATGCCAAGATAAGCAATGCCAAGATAAGCGACACTTAGAACACTTAATCGAGGTACATTGGGAGATAGAGTGTTTATATCTATTGCAATTAGGACACTACGTTCTAACAAATAGAGAAAATTTATTTTCCAATCTTTCAAAAAGATGATTTCTATAATACATAGAGAGATACTCATCTATAAGAATATCTTTCATCTCTTCCCACGAGTTTATAGGATTCTCTTCCAACGAGTTTATAGGATTTCTGTAATATTCGTCACGATCTATCTCTACTGAAATTGAAAAATCTTTTACTTATCTCACTAATTTTCTCTTAACAAATTAAAATTTATGCCTGCTAAACATCTCATAACAATCGAAGTAGTATTGTATATTCACTAACTAATTAATAAAGTCATAAGTGGATGAATAATCATCAAATACGAGATCTTTATACCAAAATTTTTCATCTATTATTTCTCTAGCAGCATGAAAATCATTGATATAATTAGTCCTGTTTGACTCTAAATGACGACTAGATTGTGTTGTAAAATAGGACATATTTGTTATCTAGAATGGATCATGTCAGTGAAATATACAAACGATAGTGCATAATCTAAGACTTAGACGAATTAAATGCATGCACTAAATTAATGTATCCCAATAACTCAATTGCTAAATGTAAATAAAAGTAAGTACTAATTAAGTGAAAAATAGCAAATAATTATGAGATTACTAGAAAGAAGTAATTAAATATTCTGTTAACAAATTATTGCAATCTACTAATATTTGCAAAAAAAAAAATTAGCAATTAATAATTTCAGTTCAAGTTAAGGTATCATCTGAAAGGGTGAGTAGTTCAAACCAAAATGTAGGATTTCGTAAAGTTCTTCAAAAAATTTAGCAATTGAACCCACTTTGGATCCACTAACCCAAATCTTGTCTTCTAGACAGCCAGAAGAAATTTGGAACTATACTATGGACGAGGAAGGCAAAAACCAGAGGATGTAGTTAGTTGTTGAGAGAGAAAGGTGGGGATGACCGGAGAAATGGGTTGTTGCAGGAGATGCGGGTCCAGGCGATGGAGAGCGGCGGGTCGTAGAGATCGGGTGAAGATGGTGGCGGTGGCGGTTGTAGGTGGAAGAAGAAGGTCGGTGAAGTCACGCCTACTCTAAATGAAACTTGGAGAAGATTTAATTTGATGCAGGAAAGAAGCGGATTCAGATTAAGATTTTAAAACTTGGAGAAGAACATAAAATATTTAGGAATCTATTAGGTGAATCCACGCCTACTCTAAATGAATCTACTAGGAAAGATTTTCACGCAAGAATTATTTTAAATTTTCATATTTCATTCATCATTCAATTGTCTACAAAATACTTTATACAGAGTTTATTTATATGAAAACTCAAATAAACAAAATTCTAATAGAATCCAAAATCCTTTTAAATCCTAATATAATCAAATCTTATCTCCATCAAATAGTTCCATATATCAGATTTGAGACTAGAGGAAAAGTAGTTTATAATGATTTTTATGAAGCTTCAAAGTAATTGTAACTAGTTTTTTGGGAAAAGAATCCGTGGCTGGTTATAAGCTATTGTTATTCATACTATTCTATTAGATACTTAGTATATTTCTATGCGAATATGTTTATAGGTGGCATCAGTATATAATTATATCAGAGCCAAGCTACTGGGAACAAAGTGCAATACAAAAAAGGGGAAGAAAAAAAAAGTAGTTTATAAGTATTCTTATGAAGGTACAAAGTAATCATAACTAGTCTTTTTGGAGGAAGAATCCAGTCGCAAATATGTTGTTGGCATTTCATTATCTAATTTCCTGGTTGGGGCATTATAATGTTTGGAGGAAAAAGAACTTGGCCTTCAAACTAATTCATTTAAGTTTTTCTACTTCTCCACTGGATCATCTTAGAAACTAAAGTAAAGATTTGGCTTTAATCATTTATCATTTCCTAATAAAACCTCAAGAAAAGGATTTTTGTGGTTGGGTTGAAATCAACGAAAAATGGAGAATACGAACATGCCATTGGAGAATACGAATATGCCATTGGTTCCATTTGACGATAAAAATTTTCTAGAGCATGATTCCATCATCCTCTTTAAATTTTAAAAATCTAACTTGGGATTTAGATTTAAATAGCATAGAATTGTGATAAGATTTTTGAGTTGTCGAGTTCGTAGTCGGCGTAGGACGTCGCTGTCCGAGTTTCTACTCCGGACGCTGTCCGAGTTTCTACTCCGGACAAAGTGAGCTTTGTCTGGAGCCTGGACCGCAGGCAATTCACCAGAATTATAGTCCGGATAGAGCTCATTTTGTCCGGACTGCTATTCCGGATGAATTCTTCATTGTCCAGGATACAGTTCAAATCCTCTGTCAAAATAATTAGGCAGTTGTTCATCATGAATTCTAACCAGTTTATTCCTCTATGCAGTTATAATTGTGTTGTATTTGAGATAGAGGAGCCATTCAGTTGATAACTTTTTTTTTCACTACATGTGGCATGAGGGTGTGAATGCAACTCTGGTCCTCTGGCAGCAGTTGATCAAGGCATTTGCATATTGCTCTTCGTTGACTTGTATACAGAAGAAAACATCCACTAATGCAGTGTGGTTATTGGAACGTGCACATCCAGATACTTAAAGTTTGCAGTGGGCGTTGGGCCACTGTGGGGCGATGGCGGTGCGAGCGCCCACTACGTGGCGATGGCGGGAGAGCTGCAAGGGTAGTTGACGGCAAATGGTCACTGTGAGGGTGTGGTGGAGCTAGACCGAGGTTAGAGAGTGAGAGCGCAGCAGGGAGAAGTTGGGTCTAGAACTCTGGAAAGAACAAATGAGTGAGAGAACGTGTGATAATGGGAGAGAAAATAGAAAAGAGTATTTGAGAGAATTTTAGGTGCACTTGCTAAGAAAACCCTTCGTTTTCGAGAACGGGTGGGCTCACCGGGAAAAATGGGCTTACCAGGGAAAAGGCGTGCTCTTTTGGAATCTCCCATAATAAAGGTGGGCTTACTAGGGGAATTTTTTTTTTTTTTTTTGTTTTTGATAGGAGCCATATCACAAAATCTAAAAGAGAGACGGAGAAGCTCTCTAATGGCTGCAGGGCTGCAGCTCTCTTCTCTTCTCCTCCCTCTCTCTGCCCATTCCCCTCAAACCTCCCCAACAATGGGTACTCTCTCTCTCTCTCTCTCTCTCGCATTCTCTCTTCTGGGTCTGTCAAATTTCTCAAAAAAGTTCATGTTTTGCCTGATTTTTCTGTGTTAATTTCTTTGCAGAGAGCATCAATTTGGTCCATCAAGGAGGAGAAGGAGAAGAGAATGCAGCCAGTTTTCTAAGAGTAGTCTTGTCATCGCCTCCTCGTCTTCGATGCCGGCTCGTCGAAAACCTTTCAGAGGAGGGATTTGGTTCTCTTTGGCGTCTCAACCTCTGCTGCTGTCTTGTTCCCCTCTCAAGGTAATTCAAAAGAGAAATCTTGAAATTTAATTTACATTGAATTTTACAATTTTGATTTTTTTTCCTTAAAACCCTAATTAAGCTCTGATGTCATGTTTCTGTTAGAAAATTGTTGTGATGAATTAAATTGTAGTTTAAATTTTTCTCTGGGAGGGAAATAAATAAAATAAAAATTGAAGTTGGAATTGTTGGCTGTTAAAGATTTGAAAAATCGCAACTTGGTAATTGGTTGCTGATGCCGTCAAGGACAATATATGGAGATAGAGGGATTAAGTTTATAGAAATTGCGTTGATGCCTGTAGGTGTTGAAGGTTCTTGGTGATACAATTCGATTTGCTTGTTATGGTCAGGTATTGTTATGTGAAAACCTAATACCCAAATAGGATTCACTAATCAGGGAAAAGGGAGGAAAAATTGACGAGAGATTTATTGTTTGGGATGCCATGTTCAAGTCGATAAACAACCTCTAGGAAGTCCAGTTGCAGTTAGGGATTATAAGGCTGGATAAAATTTTGATTATGACCCTTAATGGGCTTGCATTGTTGGGATCCTTGTGTGTTGTGCTGCCTCATTTTTCTTTATATATATATATATATATATATATATATATATATATATATATATATATATATATATTATAACAAATTTAAAATGGTTGCTTAACTAGATTTTAGGAGAAGCTTCCATGTTTTATGTGGGTGTGCTTCTGATCAATGGTAACAAACTTGAATGGCACAGAACAAAATCCTGCAATGTAAATGCTCAATTTTGAGATGAAACAAGTAAGAACTAGTTCTGCTGCGTATAGTCGAATCCATGAAGAGAATCTAGATAAACAATGGTTGAGATTTAACATTGAATTGGGTGGCCTAACAACTAACTTAAACAGCTGTATGGTGCTAAACTCAAACTCAACTTGAGGACCGAACCTACTGCAGCTTGACATTTGCAATTAACAAATAAGTCACCTTTTTAAGCTTCCTGGGGTAATATGTTTCGTAATTTCTTTGGTGACGTGAAAAGAGAGTTGGCTGAACAAGAATGCTTGTTTTGCATCCCAATCTATCCATAGTTCGAACCATGAACAAGATTAGAGAAGGTCAGGCTGCTAACATCAGACTGTGTCCACCTATATGGACAGTGGACAGAGTTTAAAAATTAAGCTCATCAACAACCATATGGCAAGTTGAAATTGTTATGAACAACTTTTTTGTGGAGGTTGTGGTTTCTAAGCAATCTTCATAAAATTGTTTCTTTTGATGTAAATGCATTATATAAATATAACCTGTGAGATTCATATATCTTAACCAATTTGTTCTTAGATATATGCGCCCCAAGTCTAAATATTGTGGTCACCGATGACATCATATAAATGAGAATAAAAATGGCCCTCATGTTATATCTGTCTAAATAGGACATCTTAGCCCTCTCTTTTCTTTTTAATTTCAAGAAATAACCTCTCATCTCTTACTTCCTCTATTTTCTCTCTCTCACCTTACTCCTCCTTATATGATGAAATAAGAACTATTGCAGTAGAAAATAGAAGCAGTGGAAGATGTAGGGAGAATACTTAACTTGGTAGCTTGGGTATTTTGGGATTTTAAGGGGAGGCAATTATCTCATATGGAAAATAAGTTCTTTTAGATATATATCCTCTAAAGCCCCTCAGATCTCAATTTTTAATGTATGTTCCCCAGATATATAAATGCGCACCCAGAATACACCTTTTATTACAAATGGAATAAAAAGAGAATACAAATTTTATTAAATAAATGAAATGAAAAGGGACTGTCCTATATTAGATTATATGATATATTATCGCCCTTAATTCCCAAAATACTCTTGCTATATAATTAAATAACTTTCTTCTATGTCCTCTTCTATCTCTCTTTAAAAAGAAGTCATCCCTTATTTTATCACTACATAGGGAAGAAGACAAAAGAGAAAGAAGAATTATATGTATACAGGTGAGGAAATGGAGAGGTGAGGAAATGGAGAGAGAAGAAACTAGAAAGTTCAAATTAATTTTTATTTAAAGAGAGAGGAAGAAAATGGAGGATGAAGACGAAAGGAATGATGATGTTTTCAAAAAATTAAAAATAGAGAGAGAGGTAAAATTTGTTATTTAATCTTACATGACATGAGGGACATTTTAAGTGACACATGTTACTGAGGTTTTGTGTGTCTGAATGTAGATACTTGAGGGAATATATCTAAAGATATAAAATTTGGGGGTATGTAAAAAAGACATAAAAAAAAGAGAGAATATTTACTTTTTATTCCATTTTCTTAACAAAAAGAGTATTTTGAATGTCACTTTCATGATTTTGGGGGGTATATATCTAAATGTTGAGATTTGGTATGCTTATATTACCTAAATATCTAAGATTTGGGGAGTGTGTATCTAAAAGAACCACCTGAATCACATCTGAAAATTGTTCTCTAATAGACTCTTCAATCACAATTAAAGTTTAATGTACTAATCTGTGTGTACTTATACCATTTGTGTCATTTGTGTATTCTTATACGTATGTTTTTTTCAGTTTAGCATTTAAACCTGTTATATTGTTTCTTCAACTTTCTGTAGATTTACAAGCCGAGGCTGAGTTGAATGAAGATGCAAAACTGGCTCTATTAGTTGATGACATAAATGCATATTCTTTCCTATATCCTATTGAGTTGCCTGCAAAGAAATTTACCTTCAAATGGTAATTCATGCTCTTCAGCCATATTTAAAAGCTCATATTTTCCTTTAGTTAATTATTTTCCTTTAGTTAATTTTTATTTAGTTTTGTTAAGGTCATGATAAGTTAGCTAGAAAATGAAACATGTAATTTGTCTCGGACAACATATTTTTTCAAATGTATAAAACAGGCAGAATTCTCACCTCATTCTATGATCTCAGAAGTATTGGAAACACTTTAGTTGCACATTCAATCCCAAATTCTGTTGTACAAGGGAATGTAGTAATGCTTACAATATGCAATAAACTCAAAGGTGTGGTTTTTGGTTTATTAGTATAGTTGCTTCTTAAGAATTTTGACACAACAGAAAATGCTCAAGCTTTGCTAATGTGATTTCAATTTGCTCTCATGTTTATGTTGTCCGGTTGGATATACATGTGTCATAATTTATACATGGTATAAGATTAACAGGTTTTGGAATGGAAGTTATTAAATCCCAAGCCTTAGCTAGGATCTTAGGGATATCCACATTCGTACTTCGGGGGACCCGAAAGCTGCCTAATCCTTCTTGACAATGCCTAATATATATATTGATATCAACTCCTTATTGGATTGTTTGATAATAACCTTCAGATAAGATCAAGCCACCACGAGGCATTCTCTCGCTAACTAGGGTAAAGTCCTTATCCTACTCATGAACCCGAAGTTAAACTCGAGACCTAACAAACTCGGACTAGTGTGGACCTAGTCCCGCTCCTAGCAGGACCAAGCCTTTGTCCCACAACCGATGTGGGACTACACCCACCGTACAAAACTGACCACACTGCTGCTCCATGGGCATTGGTCAGCGGGGCTCCGAGTCTACCAGCAATTGCGAGGATGAGAGGTTATGGTTCTGGGTCTAGATTTGCAGGCCATTAATGGGTGCAGTCCAACATCTAGTCCAACATACTCTCTCACCGAGGGATTGCATGTAAGCACTCCTTAATCCTAGTTTTGAATTATTACTAAACTGCATTTAATTATTCTTTTATATGCTGTGTGATTTTTAAGGCAAAACTTGCACTTTTAGGGATCTAGTACTACAATTTGCAAATGGTATACAAATGAAGAAGAGCATGGACAAGCATCGTAGAATGCATTAAACATAAAGATGTATTCTTGCATATGCCAGACTCGGTCAATATTTTATGCCATCATATTTTCTAATCCCTTGAGAGAAGCACATATGACTAGAAGCAAGTCAATGGGTAAGGTCCACACTTTGTCAAGCGAAGTTTCGTACACTGATTCCTTATAGTGGAATGTATTCGCAGTCTTTCTTTTGCACTCAAGTCATTTCTAATCAGAGTTAATAGTTTTCCCAATCGCTATCCATCTGGCTTTCAATATTCATGACCTCTCTAATGTAAAAGTCAAAGTAGTGTTCTTCAATTCGATAGTCTTGATATAGTCGAAAGTGATCAAGGACACAATGAGTGCATGCCTACATAGGAAAAAAGTTACTAATTTAACGTTACTCACAAAAAAAAATCAGGGATCAATTCGTTTACGTCAGTTAGTGGTCGACAGGCTTTCTATAATATAAAACACCTTACGATAGGGAGAACTTACCATGAGAGTGACTGTTCTCTAATCATAAACTTGTTCAAGCATACAACATACAACCTAGGAGTCTCCACTTTTTCGTAACCATAACACAATGTGAACTCAGCTCGCCTCATTAGTAGGTTATACAAATATAGGCAGTCTGTTCGATCACATTGCAGTTATATACCCTGTTAGATTTAATCTTGATCCGATCAAGTTAATGCTTATTATGTCCTATCAAATGTTTCAGTTAATCACATGAACAAATACACCAACATCAAGCGACACATCTTATATTTGCTCGCCTAAATGCTGCCAAGGGCCCGCATGTGAAAGCTGGTCTCAACCTGTTTAAGATACATTTCAAGTATATTCGTTGTTGAAATTTGGCTTGTTTTAGAGTCCATATGGTTTTAAACTCATGATTGGAATTAGAATTAGTAGGAGATTTCTAATAGGATATAAATTAATTTGGTTTAATTAGTATCCAAGATGAATCCAAATCATATTTGGATTAAGATAAACATGAGTTTAGTTAGATTTCTAATAGGATTCCTATAGAAACTTGTATTCTGATTTGGGACTATAAATATGTTGCTTGTAACCCTAAGACGTGACTTTTGTATGTCTTTTGCATAGTTTTGGGGTGACATTAGCATAGCATTACTATAACATTGACAGCTTTTGCATTAAAAACAGACGAAGGTTTATTTTGGGGAGATTTGAGAGTCATTTTTATGAGAGTTCCAATTTGTGAGATCCAAGAATTTATGGTCTTTGATATCATCGTCAAGTAGTGAAGATCTGAGTGGTCGGCCGCCTATGGACGCACGACTTACTCGGAATAACATTAAATATCTATCTTTTTGATCTCTTTCCTTGTATTTTTCTCCTATTTTTATATTTTATTTGGATATCTTAATCTCTAGTTTGGTGGATCTTAACCCTAATCTATTTCCTTTTGCTCCGCGCAACAAGTGTTCTCAACGCTTATACTTTCAACATGTAGTATTAGAACTATTTGATATTATCTTGTCCTCTCTGATTCGCAACACTCATAACGTAAACATTCATTAATATAATTATATACATCAATAATATGGAGAATCAAGTATGTCACTATGTCAAATGATAATAATAGTAAACAACGTACAACCAAAAATCCAAAAATCACAGAAGTCGTCATATGCCCAAAGACATCAAGTCTCAAATCACCGCCGACGTAGGCCTAAAGCTTTTATGAGTCCAAAAGATCTCAACCTATAAAGGCTTAGTCAATAGATCCATGACCATATGATCTGTGGGGTATTCTTTGACACTACTTCCTTATATTGTGTTTGTACGAAGCAATACTTAATCTCTGTGTTGTCTTCCCATAATACTTTCGATTAATCGAGAAAGCTATTGCAGACATGCTATTCGAATACAATCTAACTAGATCACCAGCATGTGGTGATACACCTATATCTAGCAGAAATCATCGCAACCAGAGAGCCTCATGTGCCACGGCGGAAGCAGCAAAATGCTCCGACTCCATGGTTGACAATACTACTGCAGTCTGCTTCTTGCTACACAAGGAGATTCCATCACCTCCAGGCAAGAATGTGCATACAAATATGGACATGCACTCATCAAAATCACCTGCTCAATCTATATCTGAGTATCCTAAGACAAAAAATCAGATCCATCATCGCATAAGACTAAATCGAAAGTTCTCTTGAGATATCTCTTGACCTTCTTGACTGCTAACAAGTAAGCATCCCTGAAATTTGGTTAGTATCGAATCTACAAGCTAACAATAGAACAGATATCATGACAATAGAACAGATATCATGACAAGTGCACATCATAACACACATCAAGCTCCTCATCTTAGGAATATTCATATTATAGGTACATATACTCCTTTAATGTTCACTGAGGTCTTCATCTCAATATACTAAACAATACCTTCCAATGCCCTAACTTTTCTTTCCGCACCTTCTTGGGGACTGACTTGGTCTTGAATCTATTCTTTAGTTACTGGTTATTTCTAGCTACTGCATCTGTCTTGTTATCTACATGTCAAACAATCAAATTGCAAAAACTTTATTTTTCTGTAGTCCATTCTATAGCATACCTATTGAAGAAATATTGACCTGATCAATCATTTTTAAATTCTTAGGGTGGAGTCCAGAAAGCCGGAAGGATATTCATCTGCTGCACCACTATCACATTAAGTTGTATCCATAGTTATGTTTAAATTGTGAGCTGTAGATGTTTAATCTGAGAAATTGTCATAGATATTCAAGCAATTGCCTCAACATCTTCCATCGTAACGAAGCAAACTGTTATAGATATTCAAGCAATTGCTTCGGTAATTCCTTTCAATGTCCAATTATTTCATTTTAATAAAAATGGACCATGGTCACTAAAAATGTACATTTTGAACAGCTAATGCACGGCAACGCATTGTCTCTGAGCGTGTTGACATCATCAACAATCTTGTCATCTCCGTTTCGGTAACTTTGATGTAACTATGCAATCTCCCATTAATAGTTTTAGAAATTCCATTTGTGTGACATGTCAGTTTGCAGAACCATTTATTCCTTACCGCTGACATGGAAGAAAGCTCCTCGAGGGTGTAAAGACTAAAGCCAGAAATTACTTATATGGCCTCTTGCTTTTCACCCGTCAAGTGCTTCTCTTCTGATTTGACACAAATATCTGTACAGTTCAAACTTAATAATTTCTGTTTTCTTTGTGCAGATTGGTCCTTCCAATTCTCTATTTCTAACTTCAACCGACAAGAACACGTGGAAGGCAAAAGATGTTGCTGATTCTGTTTTATCCGATAAGTCAGCACTGGTACTTGCTCCATCATTTTGAAATAAAAAACGTAGAATTTACTGAAATGTTTGTCTTGTATGAATTTATAAACCCGTTATCATTTATTTAAAAGAATCAAATCCTCATTATTAATTAATTCAGAATCTAGAAACTCTGGTAGCTAGTTGAGCAAGTTGGTAAGGGTGCTTGATTGTGACAATAAAGGATACTGGATGAAGGATCAAGGAGTGCAAAATATAGGGCACCAGTAGTTGCATGGCATCAGACGAGGATGAGTTCACTTGGGGTTTGGGCATAGTACATTGAAGATCTGATCTGTGAGACTGATACATGTATGAAGGTAGATGAGGGACTAGAAATAGGCATTCATATTTGGTCCCACACAGGCGGGTGCTTACATGTATGAAGGTAGATGAGGGACTAGAAATAGGCATTCATATTTTGTGCTTTTATGAATTAGAAGAAATGGCGTCTCTAATGAATTGCATGGGGCATCTGCTTTTGCATAAAGTAAAGAGGAAATTGATGCATGATTTTGGATTTTTGATCTTTATATTGTTATATGAAAGCATGTCTGAAACATGAAGGAAGTCATCACAATGAAGCGAACTATTTTGCTTATCCTATTTTGGGTCTAACAGCCTACAAGGTATGCAGTTCATCAGTTTGCTGATTTGAGAGGAGTTGTTGAATGGAAACTATAAACTAAGTGAGATAAAGAATTTCCATCTATATTGTGAAGATAGTAATGGTTGAATTTCCATCTATATTGTAAAGATAGTAACAGTTTGATCTAATCACTCGAGGATAGTTTTCTAGGAAATTTCTTAAGGAGCACACCGTTGGTCTTAGTGAGCACAGCTATCATATTGAACCCACTCTAGTTTTTTTAAAAGAGAGGGGTTTTGTTAGTGAGCCCACCCTTCTTTCCCTATACCATCCCTCTCTCCTTTCTCCCCAACCTCTCACCCATTCCATATCCTTCTCTCTCTTTTGTCCTCTCTCTTGCGACTGCTTTTCTCTCTCAGTTGCCCTCTCTCTTTCTCTCTCTTGCTCTCTCTCTCCCCCCTCTCGCCCTCTCTCTTTTCCTGGAAGGAGTGTAGTGTGAGGTAGACGACTAGGGTAATGTTGACCTAAAAATAAATGGCAAACTTGTAAATTTTTACAAATTCAAGAGGTGTGCTCACTAACACCTGCCCTGCATTGCACACAAAGTTGTCGTGAGGGTTGAGAGAAATTATTTTATATTTTTAACACGCTCCTGTAGATTGATGGCGCATTTTGGCCGAAACTTAGGCTTTATGCAGCGGTATTTATTTTTTTAAAACTCCACAATTAAATGTGCCCCCGCACAGTGGGATTTGAACTTGGGTTGATTTGGTACCATACCGAAATTCCTGCCACTGCACTAAAACTCTGAAGTTGCAGTGAGAGTTGAGGGAAATTATTTTGTATTTTTAACATGAAGATTTGTGCTTGGTGAGAATCTGATAGGCACATAGTTATTATAGAGGAGGCACAATACATAGACATTTGAGAACATGTATTCTTGTAATGCCATATATCTGGATAGTTCATTTTTGTTTCAAACTTGCATTGTGCAGATTCTGCACTAAGTAGGAATATGCCCTTAAATGTTAAGTTGACGAAAATATATTTTCTTGCAGCCTGTAACTACAGACCAGCGCATGGTTGAGAGTTCTGTATTCGATGCACATTCAATCAGAGTAAGCCCAAATACTTATACTTATTCGGTTGTCAGATACCATTCCTCTGCATCTATTTTGTAGCAATAGATTTATGTAAATACTGGATTTTGTTTTAAAGGTTGATGGTGAACTTTATTGGTATTACGAGTATCTTGTTCGAAAATCACCTACAAAAGCTGTAAGTTTTCTGCTTTATACTCCCAAGGAGCAATTTTGTTTTAGCAAGAAAGATAAATAATTTGTCATATCCTCGGAGTTATTCTTAACATTGTCTATGTGCTCTGTGTCAGGGTCAAGAATCAAACCTTTATCGGCACAATCTGGCTTCAACTGCAGAGCGAGATGGTTCTTCTCTCCTGAAATTTTTTCCCTCACCAAACTTGATATCAACTGATGAATTTAAAATGCAATATTTATTTATTCATTCTGTTGAATTTGAGATGCAATTTTTATTTATTCATCTGATTTTAAATAATGCTACTTCTTGCAGGGTATTTGTACTCTTTAAATGCTTCAACCCTCAGCAAGAAATGGGATTATGTAAGCCCTTGTAGCCTTCGACTATCACTTTATGTTTCTTTTAGATGAGTGAGTATGTGATTTTTTTTAGTGTGGTCACTAGTAGAATGAAAAGAGTCCTTTCCAGCCAAAACTTGAAACTCTACAGATATGTATTGCTCCGTTTGTAATTTTTATTGCATGTTAGTGCTCTTTTAATATGATCCCAAAATTCTGCCATGGTCCCCCACATAGCAAGAAGTTTAGGCTCGGTTTGGAGATGAAGTTAACTTACCTTCATTTATCTCATACCTTATCTCTCTTCAATCCAAGACACTCCACAAACCAGGTTCAGAAACTAGAGTTTGAGCATTGCAAAATGGAGTTTGCACATTTATTCCTCCGCATAAAATATGTCAACTTTGGTCAAGTTTGTCAAAATGACAAGCATCAGTGGACTCTAAAATAAAATAGAACAATTAGCTGAAACAAGGGCGCCAGATGCCCGTGTCTAAGAGAGCGCATCCAGGAGCACACTTAGGGGCGTGCGTTAAGGAGCGTGCGCCTGGGCGCCGAGGAGCGCGTGCCTCTCACGCAAGCGCATTCTAGGCACGCGCATGCCCAAAAGCATGCATGCCCAGGAGCGCGCGCCTCCTTTGTGTGTGCATCCTTGGCGCGTGCCCAAGAGCGACGATGAAAATATAAATAACAGCCTAAGAAACGATGTAGGACTGAACTAGATTTGTGCGCGTCCAAGCAGGTGCGCGCCACGAATCAGTGTGCCTATCACTGGGCGTATGCTCAAGTGGACAGGCGGCACAGACCCGTGCCTCTCACTGGGCACCCCATGCATGCTGAGGACGCGGGGTAGCATTGCAGGTCCTCATGCACGTCAAGGATTGTGCGCGTCCGGGCTTGCACTTGTACTAAAAATCATGCACGCGCTTAGGGTCACGCGCACGCAGGGCTGCACGCGCTCGAGTGCAATGTTTAAAATAGCGATAACTATAATATAACGTTTTGTCTCTGTTAGGTTATGCCACATATAATGTAGTACAAAATGTAGGGTATGCAATTTTCTATTTATTTAATAAAAATAAATATAAAATTATATAAAATAATTTTATAGATTGAAAGATAAATTTAAAATTTCTATAAAAGAATATAAAATTATTTTGTAATATAATCTATTCTAATTTTAATATGAGTTTTACAAATGTTTTACAATAATTTTCACATTTATTTTCATAAATTATATTAAGTCTATAACCGTAATTCCAGTTATCATCTAAACAAGAAAATAAGATACTAATTTTTATTTTAGTTCCAGTTATTATCTTTATTTTAATTTATATTTTGTAATGCTTAATTTATCTTATTTGTAATTGTTGATTTCAGTTCAATTAAAAATTCTATAGAATCAACGAGTAAGATATTTCAACAATCGGCGAGGAATTATAATAAGTGAATAAGAAAATAATCACAAATTAACAAGTTTGTAATTCCACAAGCAATCATGCAATCAAACAAAGCAATAACTAATTAAGTAAGAAAATTGCAGCAATTCGCTAATAATCGAAATAATAATCAACAATAATATATATATACTAAAATATAATTGTAAATAATGTAACGTGATTTAATTTAACGTAATGTAACGTAATATAACATAAAATAACATAAAAAATAATATGGTGCACTAAGTTATTTTCAGTGTTTACGTAGCGTTGGGGCTTCGTTAGGTTTTGTAATGCAATATAACGGATTTCATAATGCGTTATTTTCAACATTGCCCGAGTGTGTGCACGCGAAGGGACGCGCTCCCTGACTAGGCGCGCGCGATGAGGATCACGTGCCTGGGGATGCGCGCAATGGTGTGTGTGCGACATGGGGCGCGCGCGCAACCTGGGGCGCGCCTGGGGCGTGCGCGCACCAGTGCTCCCAGGAGCACGCATCTTCTCCAAGACGGGTGCACGGAATCCACCGGTAACGCATATTGCAATGCAACTTTCCATGACTCGTAACGTGATATTATGATTACAGAAAGAATAGGGGAGAAAATAAGGGAGATGTTACGCTCTCTAGTGGCTATAAATAGCCTCTCCAAATGAAATAAAGGGGGGAGGAACAGAGAGGATCTAAGTGAAGAAAGGCCACAGAGAGGAGGAATCTCCAAAGTCATAAAAGAAAGAATTCTAACATTCATGTTTCTTCTCCAACAAACTTGAGCTTGGATCAATAGAAGCCAATGAGCATTCGGATCATCAATGGAAGACATAATCCATCTTCCCTTGCTACCCAAGAGAGCCCACAAACACAAGAAGGAAAAAGAGACATCTCTTTTTCTTTCCCTGTAATATGAATCCAAAGATAGTAATTTTTTATTTTTTATTTGCTGTAATTTATCAGTGGCAGCGGAAAAGAAAGTTATGATTTCAGGCGTACAACATCACGAAAAGAAAAGTACGGAAAAGAACGAGAAATTAGACAACAAATTGTTTTGCTTTACTCATCTATTAAACGAAAGAAAAGAGGAGAAATTTACAGAAAGTATGTTCTAGTAATACTTATGGCTATCTCATGATCAGAAGCCTAATTTGTTGCATCTATTGTGCACAGATGGGACCGTACTTGCAGAAAATTGTGGCATCGTTCCGTCTACTTCCTCCAACAGATAATTATGTTCCTCCATACAAGGATCCTTGGAGATTCTGGTGATGATAGGTAATCATGTATTGGTAAAATAGTTCAATTTTCCTTTCATTAGTTTTTAATGGTTTCGACTTTTGAGATTCAAAGAAATTCGAGTTTCTCTGCTGGATCAGCAAAATGCGCTAGTTTGCTTGCCACTGTACTTTTGATGCCTGCTGCAATTTTAGACAGATTATTGTCAAAAAATTCCCCTGCATATCATACTTACTTTTTGTTCGAAAATGGGTCAGAAATGAAACTACATGCATACATATCATAGAAATAGTTGATCTGTACAGAGAGACCGATAAGTTGGTGGAAGATATAAAAAGAGGAAGTAGCTCCAATGGCTGAGCGAAGTCTTACATTACAAATAATCTCTCTTTGAGATCACCAAGAGCCTTATGAAAATTTTTGAGGGTTTGAGATTTTGGGATATGACTGATGAATCCATTTTCGGCTTTATTGCTGCTGAGTTCTGCAATGGTTGGAGATTTTCTACAGAAAGGCTTTATGAGCATGTTTCTGTTGCTGGATTAACTTCTTTGCTGCATTGATTGCAAGCTGTCCTTATATGTTAGATTCCCCCTCGAAATACGGGAAAACATGATTATATTCTCGATGGAAATGGAGTTTTACGAATTCTTCCCTGAACTAGAAGATCATTTGAGATCTTTGAGCACATTCAAGGGTTCAATGTGACTTGTAACTTCGGCCAATGCAAAAGATGAGATTTTACCACCAGGGAGCGGTTTTTTGCTAAAAAATGAGGGGAAACTAAGTAAGATGTCGGAGAAGCAAAATATATGATATCACAAATCATAGATATTGCTTTTAGGGAAACCACATCTACAGCTGATCATCCTACTACTTGAAAGTATGTGCACATAAGCAAAATATTCTTGTGCTTTCATGGGGGAACAAAAGAGGAAAGAACATGGCCATGAGTGTGAAACTAAGGATTTGTGGCTGATAAGGAGATAGAAAAATGGAAATGTTTAGTATAAGCAATGTTGCATGGTAGTGATAGACGTATCATGCCTAGGGCATAGCACTTTCTAACTCTGCATCAGACATGTCCTCTTAACTTCTCTCCCATGTGTGTTTGGTATAGATCTTTATTGTACATGTAATGTTCAATCTGCATAATTTAGAATCTGAAATCTAATACATCAAATTTCTCGATTTTTATCTTTCTATCTCTCGTGGTCAGACCTTTTGTTCGAACTTGAAATTCTGATACTAGTTGTTGGAAATTTCATAGATCTGAGTTGCAGTAGCAGAAGAAAAAGAATAAAAAATCACAAACACAAAGATTTTACTTGGTTCATTATGGAACCCTATAGTTTTCACTATTTGAGAATAGCATTACAAGTATAGGGATGACAATATATATATATATATATATATATATATATATATATATATATATATGAGAATAATAGAAATGAGCCGCCACCTCATGCAAATTACCTGAGTTGTGGTTCATTTCCACTATCTCTAATAATTTTTTTTTTAAAAAAAATTATATTGGATTATGATCTGGACTCCTGATGGTTCACTCATACCCAATTTATTAGGTTTTAGGTTTGATTTGGCCTTCCATCAAGTAGATATATAATTAACTGTTTTAAATGAATACAACATTTTGTATCTATTTGATGAAGGGGTAAATAAACTTCAACATTTATAGAATTTGATCAAGCTAAGGATATAGAGTTTATGATCCTTAAAAAATTTTGAAAATAAAATAATGGGATTATTAAATTTTCGCCGACTCACGTAACTTACTTGAGTTGCTAACATATATATAATAATATATATATTAAAATAATGAAAATGAGCTGACAGCTCATGCAAATAACCTGAGCTTCTGTTCATTTTATCTATCTCCAATATTTTTTAAAAAAAGTTTTCTTTTGGTTTATGATCTCGACCCCTAGAATTCACTCATACCCAATTTATTGGGATTTAGTTTTGATTTGGTCATCCATCAAGTTGACACAAAATTAACGGTTTATGTTGAATAGAACATTTTGTATCAATTTGATGTAAAGATAAATGAACTTCAAAATTCATAAAATTTGATCTTAAAGAAGTAAAAGAGGTATAGATACTAATTCAAAAAAAATTGAAGAAAAATTGTTAAATTACTATACTTTTTCTATTGGCTCATGTAAGTTTTCCTGAGTTGGCGGTTTACCTTCAGTAATCTCTCTCTCTCTCTCTCTCTCTCTCTCTCTCTCTCTCTCGCTATATATATATATATATATATATATACATTCATTCTTGGACTGTAGCCAAGTAACAAAATTGGATCTGCGAAGTTGGAGATTAGTCTAGGGCACTTTCAGGCTCTACAAACGCAACAAACCCTGTTCATTCATGTTCCGATTATAATCTAGTGTATCATGTCATATTTTGACAAGCTATGATGAATCATTACATATATCTTCTGATAAATTTAAGGAACAACAATGAATTTAGTAATAGTTTTAAGCACAAATAATAGCCAGCTGGTTTCTCAGTCTTTAAAATGGCAAATATTCATATTATTCCCTCTCTAACAAACAGTGGCCTTTGGATGGCTTTTGGCATTGGAGAATGAGCATCAGATGCTTTTCCTACATGAGAAATAAAGCTTGCTTCTGATGTATATATATGTATTATGTAACATATAAGATTGTATAAAGTTTGATTCACATCACATAAGAGGCGAAGGATGTCATATTTTTTCAGAAATGCATAAACTGGCACTACTTATACGCTATTTATAGTCATAATATCATTTTTTTTCCCCTCATGAAGAAAAGCCTGAGGAATAAGTACCATCTTTGTAAAAATAACCTGAATTAAGAGAGTCAAACCCACAACCATCCTACAGTATTTACTATATGTTTTTTTTTTTGGGACATGGAATGATTACCCTCCTCAAGATCCTACAACTGTCTC
Organism: Dracaena cambodiana; assembly: GCA_036321105.1. Lineage (NCBI taxonomy): Eukaryota > Viridiplantae > Streptophyta > Magnoliopsida > Asparagales > Asparagaceae > Dracaena > Dracaena cambodiana. The sequence goes on from JAYEPQ010000011.1 coordinate 45,594,569, forward strand.
TAGCTACAATTATCGAGACCCTCCTATAGAACTTCATCTGCAGCATAACGAGAAGGAGGGAGAGGACACCCACGAATAACATCCGGGTGTATCATTGGGAAGGGGAAGCATGGTCTACCAAATTGCGAACAGTAGGGATGGAGGTGGGAAGTTATTGGTTGTGTTGATCTACTACTTTGTTTTTTTTTTTTTTTTTTTTTGATGTATTAGTGTCCGTTTATCGAGTAATAATATGTGTATTACTCTACCTTGTTTCATTATGAGCTAATTAATCTACCCAATTGCGAACAGTAGGGTTGGAGCATGTGGGAAGTTATTGGTTGTGTTGATCTACTACTTTGTATTTTTTTTTTTTTTATGTATTAGTGTCCGTTTATCGAGTAATACATATGTGTATTACTCTACCTTATTTCATTATGAGCTAATTAATGAAACACAGGAAATATACCCACCGTCTTTATAAAAAAAAACCATCTTTATAAAAAAAAACCTTAAATATAAAAGGTAAAGTCACTTGGCTACAAATCATTATTCATTAATCTGTTAGTCTTTTAGTTTTGTTTTCGGTTTCAGTTTGTGATAATGGAGTGTAATCAGCTGCTTTTCAATAAAAAAATTGGATTCGGAAGTACGATTGTGTAATTTACAAGATTGTGTGAAATATAAAGTTGGATTCAGATCAAAAAAGAGAGAGGATGTCATGTGATAATGAGCATCATATGGTACTTTCCCCACATGAGAAATAAAGTTGGATTTAGTTATAAGGCTGCATAAGATGCATATCATATCACATGGAAATGCAAAACCAGAAAGTAACACTACTTATAGGGTCACAAGTACTGACATCATCTGAATAATAAAAATTTGAAACTTATTAATAAAAAACGAACTTGGATGGAAAAATATTATATGTTCTTTTAACAAACTACTATTATTAATTTGTTAAATGTCAAGCAACATCGATGTATATGAGAGAAAGGGTGTGGTTCACTCTGGGAATATATTTATAAAAGTAGATTACAAACTTGCTGTGTATGTAAAGTTGAGAATATTTATTGAAGTTAGTTTCCTTCCTTGCTTCTTTCTTCTCTATCAACCGTTTACTTGTACTCAATTTGCTATAAATTGATCTGCGAGCTCAATTTGCTATAAATTGATCTGCGAGCTCAATTTGTCTGGCTACACCTGCTATATGCCAGAGATCATAGAGAACTGCAATTGCAGCTTGCTGATCATTCCATTGTTTTATTTTTAAGTTCAGAGTGTTTGTGTGTCCTTTGATCATTTTATTGAGTGCACAACCAAAAAAAAAAAAAAAGGAAAAAAGAAATAAAGAAAGAAAAAAAAGAAAAAAACGATAACAGACATCGGATATGGAGACTGCAGCCATGGCGATTGTCAATCCGGTGGTGGAACAAACCAAGATGGCCGTCTTTACTGCCATTCGTTATGCTATATTCTGCAGAGATAACATGATCTCATTGCAACGTCAAGTCAACAAGCTGCAAAGCCGAGTGAAGGATGTGAAGAAAAAGCTCGAAGAAGCCGAGAGGGAAGACCAGATTGCTACATTTGAATTCGAGAATTGGGAGGATGATGTCAAGAAAATCCGAGGTGATGTTTCAATTATACCTTTTTCTCACCTTATTCTTCCATTGTTTTAATTGTTATTCTTATTGTTAGACTTTCATAGATAGTGTTTCCACACAAAAAATAACAACTTATACGAGTTTTTAGTCAACTTCAAATGCCTGTGGAAGTTATTTTTGAAACCAATGGAAGATGCATTTTTATGTAGTTACGTTTACTGATATTTTCTGCATGTGTAAAGTTCAGATATTTACATTTACTTTCTGACAGCTAACATAATACATTTTATTGCTTGATAAAAACATAATGCATTTTATCTTTTGGGACAGTACAAAGTTCTACCGTTACACATAATCAAATTATATTTTACAATAGCATTATCTAGTTCCACATTTTGTTAACCGTCACACTTTCTGCGAATAGTGTTAAGGAGTTCATATGTGATTGTAGTCCCACATTGCATATAACAAGAAAAATTCATGAGTTCAAATACAAAGTTGGGGCTTTTGCTTATCGGCTTTATTTTAGATTGGATTGGTTCCCGAAGTGGTCGGGTGTAACTTTGGGTCTGGTTGGGACATCTACGTATTCGCTTTTAAGTTTTTAGATTGGATTAGTTCTCAGCTTTGTGTTTAGTCTCTTGGGACTAATAGTAGAGTCCAAGTTGTGGCTTAAAGTTATCTAAAGCTTTTAATCCTAGGGGGAGTGTTTCTTCCTAACAAATAGAAGGCAAGCAAACCTCAGTTGCATACAGATATGCATATGCCTCCAGTGACATGAACTCTTTATTGATTCAACTCACACTTTAGTTGGCCGGTAAAATAATAAGATTTGGATCATTTCAGACCATCAAGTGATTGCATCACCCTCAAGGATATTTCGCCCCAATGAAGCTCGAATGATAGTCGCCTGATAGATCCTTCAATAGAAGGGACAATTGTTCGTAAGGATCCTTGAGAAATTTTCTTAAGCATGTTATTAAGGATAATGATAGGTTTGTAATCCCCCATTCTAATAAGATTATTCTTTTAAGAATAAGTACATCTGAGAGTAATTAACATTGTCCAGTCAAGTAGATCCCCTGCAAGCTCATTAACTAAGTTCAAGAGATCCTACTTGGTCTTGTGACAAAAAAACAAAGAAAAAGGGAAGTCGTCTAGTCCTGGTGCCTTATTCGAGCCGAGATCTCAAACCGCTCTTTGACTTCTCCATTCCATCATGAATTTCTCCTTGAGAAATCTTACCGCTATTAGATAGAACAGAGTGAGTTGAATTAATTGTTTCCTCATGCTAGCATTCTTGTGAAAGTAGGTTGTATGCAGCTTCCTCTTTTAGCCACTTACATCTTGCTTTCTGTCTTCACTTGTTTCTTTTTTTCCTATGGAAAACTCTTTTTCCCCCAAAATACTCCCTCTTTCCCAAAATACACATCCCCTCTCCGCCCCTTGTACCCGGCCAACCCACCCTCACCCCTCTTCGCCGTCCCCTTCGAATCCTCTGCCTTCTTAGAGTAGGCTTGCTGACCTCTGCCAATCCTTCGGCGCTCCCTCCACACCCCTAATCCTCTCTGTCACCCTGCATACTCCCTTGGAACTAAGATGAAAAAGAGAGTATAACAACAACGATAACAGAACTTTTTATCCCAAATACTTGGGGTAGGCTACATGAACCAAAAGAGAATGATGTCGGATCAATCACATTTATAATCCTTCTCCATTCTTATCAAGTAATATCTCCTCATTTAAACATCTAGAATTCATATATTTTCGTATCTTCTCCATCCATATTTTGTTCGGTCTTCTCTTCGATCTTCTTTTCGCTCTTTTAACTTGATCTACATTGATAAGCTCCCCTCGTCGAACTGGTACATTTGTAGATCTACATTGCACATGACCAAACCCTTATAAGCGATTTTTTTGCATCTTTTCTTCGATGGGGCTATACGTGCCTTAGCACAAATATCTTCATTTTTTAATTTATCTCTCCGAGTGTTGCTACATGTCCAATTAATCATGTGCATCTCTGTTACACTTAACTTCTGTGAATAATATTTTTTTATAGCCCAGCATTCTGTACCATATAATAAAGTTGCCTAATAGTAGTCCTATAAAACTTTACTTTCAGTATAACTTCCATTACACTCTTCCATTTAAACCAATCAGTTTGTATCCTATGGTTGACATCACTATCGATTTTACCATCATTCTAAATAATAGAATCTAAATACATAAATTAACTGCTCATTTGTATTTCTTTCTCGTCCAGTGTTATAGCACAAAAGTGTAGAGTCTATCATTTAATAAATTTACACGCCATATACTCTATTTTAGATCTACTCAATCTAAAATCTCTAGATTCTAATATGTGCCTCCATAACTCTAACTTGATATTCACTCATATTCTTGTCTCATTAATTAAGACAATATCATCAGCAAATAGTATACACCAATGACTACCCTGAATAGGTCTAGTAAGCCCATCTATCACTATAGCAAATATGAACAAGCTCAATGTAGATCCTTGATACAATCTAATTGTGATAGAAAAATTACTTGTTAGATCACCACATGCTCTGATATTGCTACTGATTTATCATACATGTTCTTGATTATATCAATATACTTGATGGACTCTTTTTTTATCAATGTCCACCAAATCACCTCTCGTGATGTCTCATCATAGGTTTTCTCTAAGTCAATAAATACCATGTGAAAATCTCTATTTCTCTCGAATCACTCTAAAAGTTGATGAAGTAACTAAATAACTTCTTTCCTCAATTATCTCGGCATAAATACAAACTGGTTATCTGATATTTTAATAGTCTGCCTCAATTTATGTTCAATTACCCTTCTACAAAGTTTTATAGTGTGACACATAAGTTTTATTCCATGATAGAATAATTTTGATTATCACCCTTATTCTTATACAAAGGTACTAGTACTCTTCCTCCATTCAATCGATATTTTCTTAATTTGTCAAATCTTGTTAAAAAAAATCTATTAACCACCTCACACCCATCTCTCCTAAGTATCTCCATATCTCTATAGGAATATCATCTCGACTAATAGGTTTTCTATCTTATCATCTTCAAAACCTCTTTTACTTTAGATTTTTTAATTCTGCACATAAAATTACGATTTATAACGTCATACTGAATAATAAGGCTTTCTAAATCTTAAGTAAAACTACCATTATATAATATATCAAAATAATCTTTTTATATTTCTTTAATCTCTTCATCTCGAATTAAAACCTTCTGATTTTCATTTTTGATACACTTTCTCCAAAATCAAATCCTCTATGAACACCATCAAACTCATTATGACTAGTTTGTACAAATCTATTGAGTTCATCACCAATAAATAGTTTTTTTCTATTAGATATTTCTTATACTATCTCATCAAAATCACCCAAAATTGATGTTTACTAATTTCAATAGGTCCTACTTATGGTGCATAGACACTAATGATATTAAGAATATCTCTATCGAAAATAAATTTAACTAATAAAATTTTATCACCCTTCCTCCTGAGCTTCACTACATTCCCAAATAATTATTTATTTATAATCAGAACTACCCTATTATGATTTCTAACCAAAGTTTATAACTTCAACGGTCTATGATTTTAGTTTTCTCACATACCCATTTAGTCTCCTACACGTACAAAATATTAAAAGTACTAATGATAGCATCAACTAATTTTACTAATCTACCTGTGAGGGAATCTATATTTCGCAATGCCAACCAAATTCTATGTTCATGAGTTAACTTATTTACCCCTCCAGCTCATTAAGGTGTAGGAACCCTCTTATCTTTGATACCACATTCGGATGCTGACGTGGCGCGTCACTTCTGGACGACAAACTAGCAACTCACATTTTTCATTACATCTGGCCTACGATGTAGCTCGTCGCTCAGTAGGAAATGCCGAACGAATTTCATATTTTGGCTCATGTCATAATATGTGAATATTTTACGCAAGCTATTATAATTCTACCATAACTCTCCTCTTTTATCCTAGTTTGGGACAGACAGTGAAAAGATAAATATTTAAACATAGCATTGGTGAAGTTGAAGAAGACATTATACTTATCCAAATAAAACCAAGGACAAAATTTCTAACTAAAGTCCAACTTTAGTCGTGGGGTGTTCCCTTAGATATTTGCGCCAAGCCTTAAGAATTTTCCGTGGGTCATCGGTGTTGTGCAGTGCCTCTCCTTGCGCGGATTCTAGTATCTCTTACTAGTTTGGGAATGAAGAGTCTCAGGCCCACGGCCCAATTCTAATTTTATCAAATCATACTTGTGGTGCATAGACACTAATAACATTAAGAATTTTTCTATTTAAAATAAGTTTAACTAATAAAATTCTATCATCCTTCCTTCTAACCTTCACTATATGCCCAAGTAATTATTTATCTATGATTATACCTACCCCATTACAGTTTCTAACCAAAATTTATAACCCCAAACCTCTCTGATTTTAACTTTCTCACCTACCCACTTCGTCTCCTACACGTTCAAAATATTAACACTCCTAATCATAAATCAACTAACTCTGCTAACTACTGGTAAGGGAACCTGTCTCATAATACCAACCAAATCCCATATTCATGAGATAACATCTTTACCCCAGCGACTCATTAAGGTATAGAAATTCTCTTATCTTTGACACCACATCTGGATGCCGACATAGCGTGTCGCTTCTGGGCAACGAAATAGCAACCCTCATATTTTTTACCATATCGGACCTCCGATATAGTACGTTACTTAGTAGGGAACGCCCCCAACGAGTTTTATATTTTGGCTCATGTCATAATATATTATAATATTTTACGATGATTGCCACAGGCCTGCCAAACCTCTCCTTTAAATCCTGTCTTAGGATATTTAGTGAAAAGATAAATTTTTAAGCACAACACTGGTGGAGTTGAAGAAGAAAGTATACTTATCCAAATAAAACCAATGACAAAATTTCTAATTAAAGTCCAACTTTAATCGTGGGGTGTTGCCTTGGATATTTGGGCCGGGCCTTAAGAATTTCCCGAGGGTCATCAGTGTTGTTGCGCACGTGCCTCTCCTTGCGCGGATTCTAGTAAGTTTTGGAAATGAAGAGTTTCAGTTCCACCACGGCCCAAACCCAACTCCTCTAATCACCTTTCATTACTGCACTGTGGTCTTTGAAGTGGGCTGCAGCAGCACTTCGTCAGGTGATCCTGAGCATGCATCGTTCAGAGGTGAGTGCTCCCATTTCCTTACTCCCTATCCCATGATATTGTAGATGACTATACCTTCTTGTTGAATGGAGCTTTTGGAACAGTACTCAGTCCACATTCCATAGTCCATGTGCCCCTTTGCCACTCTAGGCCAGCTTTTGTGCCGATGTATTGGGTTTCTCATCATCGCTATTATCTTGATTGTGTTTGAGGTTTGGAATTCTTCCCTAGCCAACCCTGACCAAAGTCCATGGTGGAAGGGAATAACAGCTGACTACGGTTGATAAGGACACTTGGATTTATGTCTGATATAGATTGATTCCTCAAAGAATGACTTGACATCCATACTGAAAATGATGTATGAATTGTGCATGCCATTCATAGTTGCTTGATACTAGTGCTGTACGCATATCCAGTGCTCCTCTCATTCCCAATACAGACACCCCTTCCATTTTTTTTTTAATTTCTTCAAATTCGTTTCCAGCTCCATGCGTTTATTTCCACAGAAGGTTTGAAATGATTATTTTTAACTCCCTTATCACTGGCTGTGGAATTTTGAAGGTTTGAAGACCTTAATTTAGTTTATTAAGGGGAACAAATTTTATTAGGTCAATTCTTCCTGTGAATGATAACAGTCTCATTTTTCACCTTGTTTCCCGGGAAAGATTGAGATGATTATTCTATATTTGATTCTATATCCATATTTTGACAAATATGAGTAATTATACCCGCTTCAATTAAAACTGGTATTAGTATGGATAATCCTAACGATATCAACATATTCAAATAAATATCCATGTATCCAATAATTTCCTGCTATATCAGAATATGTATGACAATATATAGAATAAACTTGATTTAGTTTTTCATAGAGTGTTAAGACATAATTTTTTAGTGGTTTAGACTTTATTATTGAAAATTAAAACAATCTTTTCTTTGAAATTGTTGTCTGAGTAGTGTCATCTGTAATAACTTTAAGCAATTGAAAGGCAATCAAAGTAGTCCTTTAAGAGAGGAATCGTGGTCAAAACCTCATATTAAGCAAATGCTCAGGTGAGAGTGGTAGAACTATGGGTGGGTATCCGCCTGCATAGCTTTTTCTCAGGGGTATTGGATAATTTAAGGACTAGAGGCATCCTGAAGAGATGGTCATCGTTTGGGAATGTAACGTCCCATTTTTCGAAGGGATACGGAAATAGAGTGTATTACCGGCAGGCACGTATAAGTCGACGTGCACGAGACCTATAAGTATGTAAAAGAAGAAATGTATGGAAATAAATACTAGTCATCTATCAGGATATTGGAAGTTAGTCTATTGCCATATAAAAGATAATATAGACATGTCTAAGATAAGAAACAATATGTACAATTCTGATACAAAAGTTAGAAATTAAGCCCTCAAAAGAGTGATATATACAAAATCTAAAAATACAAAGTGGAGGCCTAAAAATCTACTGTTGTTCGGCCTGCTCCATAAATTATAAGTCATGCAACGCTCGCTCACATTTTCAATATCTGAGCGTGTGGAGGAGCTCAGGGTCAGATTCGGCAAGTAAAACAATAAACAGTAAACAAATAAATAAGATATGAGTGTGGATATGAAAGTATGCGCATGTGTGGAAAACATTAAACAATCAAGTAACAATATCAAGTAGAGATATACATGCATATCAAGTCTAAGTTAATATATTATTTTAGTTTATATTTTGAACTAAATAGTGAAGAAATAGACTCGTATCGTAAAAGTACCCGTGTATGCCCGGGACCCAACCAAGATACTGGCAGCCGTACCGCTAAGCACTCAAGTATATATCGATACTGAGTAATCGGTCGTCCCATCAACATGGACTAAACGAGATGATAGTTCAGTACCATCCGAGCGCTCCTGCGGATGGACCTCTATTTCGGTTGCGCAACCTATCCTAAAATTTTCACGATATAATATTTGTCCACCCTTTAGTTCTCCCATAATCGAAAAATTCAAGTTATATTACATGAAAATCAATCCGGAATATGATGAACCAATCATGTCAAGATTTCTACATACACATGTTTAGTAACAAGTAAAATATGGTCCATGTCAAAATCAAGTTAATAAGCAAGTCAGGATCCATGGCATTATCAAGACATATGCATATACTAAAAAGGAAAATCCTGCATAATTTCATGTATTTTTGTACGAGTAACTAGTACGTATATTTCAAGTGTAAGCATGATAGACTCTAGAATGCTAGAATGAGCGTTATGAAAATTAATCATGTATGGAAACCACTCATAAACAATTATGCATATAAACACATATTACATAGATGGGTACTAAGGTGTAAGAAGAGAAATCAAATATGCTCGACATTATTATAACCAATACATTAATAATATATGAATTTTTTAAATTCTAATATAATTTCAAGGTATGGAAAGTAACAAATTTATTAAACATTACTAATACATATATTTTTCAAGGAAATATGGATTAGTATGAAAAGATATTATGACCTAATGTAATAGCTTGTATAAAAGAAATGTTTTAGCAAATTTAATATAAAAACTAATGTGAACCATCTCTTTAAAACATGATTATAAATATATATATATATACCTATGTTCTAATGGGAAGTATAAAGTGATTTAAAATCATTGCATTATACATGAAGAACTTATATGAAAAATTCAAATGTATATCCAAATATGATGAACATTCATAAAGATAGCTTCTTTGTAATTTCAAAATAAAATATATAGTTTAAGTTCGTAACTTACAGTTTAAACATAGGAGGCCATAAATAAAATCATAAATTTAATATATAAACATAGTGTAGAGTGTAAGAATTATATTTTTTATATTTAAAATAATCATAGAGAATTTTGTATAAAGATATCACTTTTCTAAATTTAAACAAATCAAGATTCTAAATTGGCTATAGAAAATTTTAGTTACAAAATAAAATCATAAGAGCGGATGTGATTCTACTTGCCTTGATGGGTTAGGAAGATAAATCTATTTTGAGGTTAAAAAACTTCTTCTCATTTTCTTCTTCTTCTCTTTTATTATTCTTCTTCTTCTTGAGAGTTGGAGTAAAAAAAAAAGAGAGGAATGAAAAATGGAGAGAGAATAAATGAAAGGAAGGGAAGAAAAAAATATAATAGACAGAAGAGATATGGGGGGCAAAATGATGGGTTGTCATGCTTGGCCAAAGGACAATTTAGCCAAGCATGCTGAAGGTAAGCTAGTAGTGAATAAAGACAAAATAGGTATCGAATAATGACCAGTAATAATAGGTTATTAGAATTGTTTAAGGTTATAATTTCAAATTAAACTAACCTAAATAAAGTCAAACTTTATCTTTACAAGTCCTAAGAAGAGAGACTAGTCAAAATATGTGTAGGCCCACCAGTGATTAAAATAATATTATTTTAAGTGATTTTGCAGAAAATTTCAATAACAAATCACCAAAAATATAGAAAAATGAGATGAACATAACGCACTCACTCTGGAGTTAATCTGACATCCGGAATGTAAATTATGATAAAAATTGGATTGTTACATCCTACCCTCCTTATAAAAAATTTCGTCCTCGAAATTTAATTTAATTAATTGGACTAATAAGATATCAATTAATCAATGGGGATGTGGTTATTGAGAAAATAGTTCGATCAGAAAATAGCTGAAAGCTGACTAACTTGTCATGCCAGCTAAACTAGTGGAATAATAAATCAAAGGTATGATGGAAATAATCTCGTAAGTCTCACTTATTAAGGTCCTTGTGAATAGCTGCAATAATTGACTACAGATCAATTATTGTCATACCAACAAGTAAGAACTCATAATAGTGAAAGTATAAGATTTAAGTAAGAAATCAATAAGTACAAATAATATGGTGTATCTCATAAATCCACTTGCTACAGTTCTAATGATTGACTGTAACTATTGTCGACAGAGAATAAATCTCTATAAATACCATGTCAACTCAATAGGACTCAAAACAGCAGAAGTTCAAGACTAGGTATATGGAAAATCAGAAGATAGATATGGTATGGATAAAAAAATAAAGCAAGATAGAAAATTAACTAGTAATAGGATCAAGATAAAATTTCATATCAAAGAAAAATTAATTGACATGTTTATATATGGCAGTAGTCATAAAGATATCCTAGATTAACCTAGAGTTCTGATACCACTCTGAAACGCTCCATTTTCTGGAAGGATACGGAAACAGAGTGCATTACCGGCGAGCACGTGTAAGTCGACGTGCACGAGGCCTATAAGTATGTAAAAGCAGAAATGAATGAAAGTAAATAAGAGTCATCAGGATCTTGGAAGTTGGTTTACTGCCATATAAAAGAAAAGATATACATATTTAAGATAAGAAACAATAAGTACAATTCTGATACAAAAGTTAGAAACTAAGCCCTTAAAAGAGTGATACATACAAAATCTAAAAATGTAAAAGTGGAGGCCTAAGAATCTATTACTGCTCGGCCTGCTCCAGAAAGTATAGACCGTGCAATGGCGGATTGTTACTCACTTCTTCAGTACTTGAGCGTGTGGAGGAGCTCAGGGTCAAACCCGCCCAGTAAAACAATAAAAAATAAATAAATAAGTAAGATGTGAATGTGGATATGAAAGTATGCACATGTGTGGAAAATATTAAATAATCAAGTAACAATATCAAGTAGAGATATACATGCATATCAAGTCTAAGTAAATATGTTATTTTAGTTTATCTTTTGAACTAAATGGTGAAGAAATAGACTCGTATCGTAAAAGTACCTGTCCATACCCGGGACCTGGTCAAAATGCTAGCGCTGAATCAGCTGTGCCGCTAAGCACTCAAGCAGATATCGATACTGAGAATCAGTCGCCCTATCAATATGGACTAAACGAAATGGCTCAGTACCATCTGGGCACCCCCGCGGATGGGCCCCTATTTCGGTTGCGCAACCTATTCCAAACATTTCACGATACAATATTTTTTCACCATTTAGTTCTCCCATAACCCAAGATTTTAAGTTATATTACATGAAAATCAATCCGGAATATGATGAACCAATCATGTAAGGATTTGTATATACACATGTTTAGTAATAAGAAAGATGTGGTCTATATAAAAATCAAGTTAACAGGCAAGTCAAGATCCATGGCATTATCAAGATATGTGTATGTACTAATAAGGAAAATTCGACATAATTTCATGTATTTTTCTACGAGTAAGTAGTACGTATATTTCAAGGGTAAGCATGATGGAGTTTAGAATGCTAGAATGAGCGTTATGAAAATTAATCATGTATGGAAACTACGTATATACAATTATGCATATAAATACATATTACATAATTGGGTACTAAGGTGTAAGGAGAGAAATCAAATAGGCTTGACTCTATTATAACCAATACATTAATAATCATTTAGAATGCTAGAATGAGCGTTCCAAATTCTAGTATGATTTTATGGTATAGAAATTAACAAATTTATTAAATCTTACTAATGTATATATTTTTCAAGTAAAATGGATTAGTATAAAAAGATATTATGACCCAATGTAATAGCTTGAATAAAAGAAATATTTTAGCAAATTTAATATAAAAACTAATGTTAACCATCTCTTTAAAACATAATTATGAATATATATATATATATATATATATATATATATATATATATATATATATATATATATACTTATGTTCTAATGACAAGTGTAAAGTGGTTTAAAATCATTGCATTATACATGAAGAATTTATATGAAAAATTCAAATGTATATCCAAATATGATGAACATTCATAAAGATAGGTTCTTTGTAATTTCAAAATAAAACATATAGTTTAAGTTTGTAACTTCTAGTTTAAATATAGAAGGCCATAAATAAAATCATAAATTTAATATATAAATATAATGTAGAGTGTAAGAATCATATTTTTTAATTTAAAATAATCATAGAGAATTTTGTATAAAGATATCACTTTTCTAAATTTAAACAAATCAAGATTCTAAATTGGCTATCAAAGATTTTAGTTACAAAATAAAATCATAAAAGTAGATGTGATTCTACTTGCCTTGATGGGTTAGGAAGATAAGTCTATTTGAGGTTAAAGAACTTCTCCTTTTTTTCTTCTCTTTTATTATTCTTCTTCTTCTTGAGAGTTGCAGTAAAAAAAAAAACAGAGAGATAAAAAATGGAGAGAGAATAAACGAAATGAAGGGAAGGAAAAAAATATAATAGACAAAGAAGAGATATGGAGCCAAGATGATGATTTGTCATGCTTGGCCTTGGCCAAGCATGGTGAATGTAAGGTATGAGTGAATAAAGACAAAATAGGTATATGACAATGGCTAGTAATAATAGGTTATTAGAATTATTTAAAGTTATAATTTCAAATTAAACTAATCCAAATAAAGTCAAACTTTATCTTACAAGTCAAAAGAAGAGAGACTAGTCAAAATATGTGTAGGCCCACTGGTAATTAAAATAATATTATTTTAAATGATTATCCAGAAAATTTCAATAACAAATTACCAAAAATATAGAAAAATGAGACGAATATAACGCATTCACTCTGGAATTAATCTGACATCCGGAATGTAAGCTATGATAGAAATTGGGTTGTTACAGGAAATTCATTTGTGGGACTAGGACAATTGTCCAAGTGACACTTCTCCTGAGACAATAAATCTTTGGATATGTTTAATGGGCTAAAATGAGATTCGGGAAAATTGATAGAGATTAGATTTGATATGAGGTAATTATGTAGGATTTGATTATGAATCAAATTTGATATGTTTTTGGATTTTATTAGGATTTTCTTTGCTAGAGTTTTCCTTTAAATAAGTTCTATATGAAGTGTTTTATAGACAATTGAATATTAATAAAATTAAATTTTGAGAAACTTCATGGATTTGTTAGTTCCAAAAAAATTTCTACTCGTAAATTCATTGAGAGTAGGCGTAGATTTGCTTGAGTGGGTTCCCAAACCCCTTTATTATTTTTCAACTCTGTCCAAAAAACCTAAATTCTCAAATCTTTAAACCTAATCTGCTTCTGCTCTGCATCAACTTGAAATGAAAAATGAAAAAAATTTGTGAAAACTACGCATGGATTCGTATTTTAAAATCTCTCTTCGTTGATTCGTTGAGTGTGGGCATGGATTCTCGAAGTTGAAGACTCAAAAAATCAGATTTCTAATGATCACTCAACGGACCTAACTGCGAAATTTCAGCCATTTAAGGAGGCACCTGATTATCATGTTCATGAGGTGAAGCCAACAGAAGTATCTCCTAATTTCCTATATGACATGCCCATGAGACCTTTAGGTTCTTTGGAAAATCTTCTGCTAAAGTTTCGCAAGAAACTTCGTCGATAATTTGCCTTACTAATAGTATTTGCATATCAGTTGTAAATGTACAAGGATTATAGGACCTTCCATTTCAAAATGAGAAATTGTTATTAATAATGAGATAAATTCTTTAGTAACTATTGAGAGCTTCCTTACAGGAATTGTGAGGAAATTATCAGTTTAGCATACAGATTCATACGAAGTTTCAAAGAGGATTGGTTCCACTAGATATGGTCAGGATAATTTATAGGATCCTTATATCAACTCGACTGAGGTTCATTCTATTACTTCAATTACAAGTCGGTCTTCCAATATACAGTTATTTGAAGTTGATTCACTAAAGAAGATAGTTACCTTTCCACCACCTTGGTTCAGATATGATGCGCAAGTTGCAATTGCTCGACAGCCACCGTGACCCAATTGTTATGCTTCGTAGAATAACGCAGATCAGTTCAATCTGGACGTATTTAACATTCTTTACCTTCGCATTCATTGGGGATTAATACTTTGGAGCCAGGAGAATTGATGGAGATTAAATTTAATATGAAGTGATTTTATAGAATCTGATTCTGAATCAAATTTGATAGAATTATATTTGATAGGATTTTGAATTCTATTAGGATTTTGTTTGTTAGAATTTTCCTATAAATAAGCTCTGTATGAAGTACTTTGTAACAATTGAATATTAATAAAATTGAATTTTGAAAAACTACTTGGATTTGCTGGTTTAAAAAATATATATATATATATACTCGTGAATTCGTTGAGAGTGCACGTAGATTCACCTGAGTAGATTCCCGAACTCTTTTGTTCTTTCCCAAATCTATCCAAAAACCTTAAATTCCCAAATCCCTAATCCTAATCCGCTTACCCTACGTCAAAAATTGTGGGCTTCATGCGGCAATTTTGGAGAACTTTTTTATGACATGGCTTTGCTGATTATTTTGTATTATGTGCCTGCAAATTAGGCTAAAAACAATTTTTTAAGCACTAATAAAATAATTAATTGCACTGCTAATAAATTTTAATAGTTAATAATGAATTATTGTTCATTTAAGATAATAATATATGGTTAGAACTACTTAGATTATAATTAGTTAAAGACATTATAAATCTTTTATGAAATCTAATTTTTTTCCCCCCTCAACTTGTTTATGAGTTTACATTCTAACAACTGATCCCTCAATAAACAATATGTGCATTTACTAGTTTTGAATTAGTTCAATTATAAATAAAATCGGCCTTCTGCAAAGTAAAGTCAAGAACTGTTGCACCCTGATAAAATGCTTATGGCCTTCCCATTGCACTCCTCCAAGAGATCATCCTCTAATTAAAGATGCTAAACTCAAGAGATTGTCTCCAATTGATATATACATGTATATAATCACTTAGCAGAATATGATGAAGAAATATTTCAATTTGAAAAATATAGACAATGGGTTTGGAGGGGCAGGATTAGCGAAGAGGAAAGACAAAAGGAGAATCGTCATAGTAGTCTCAAAATTGAACTTGAACTCGAAGTTTTTAGACGAGTCATGGTTGAAAATCGGATTTAGATCCTCTTGTTTTTCTCTAAGCTAATAGCTACCATTTTCAGATAATATCCACTACCTTTTGGTTGGCTGTGATTCAACATGAATTAACACCATAAGATCCATCTCTTTGTTGCAGTTATTTCTATTTTCTGGTTGAGAAAATGGAAATCATTCCAAAAAATAGTGGACAGTAATTCTTAGAAAGATCACAGTAGGAGGAAGGTGAGGGTCCAAAAAGGGAAACAAATCATACATACAATTCATAATAGAAGATCATAGAGGGAGGAATAAGCGGTTTCCAAGTGTTCAACGCACGAGTCATAAAGCTCTACAATTAAAACCATCAAAAAAATATTGCCCTTGCAATGCTTTCATAGCACACTGCACAGAAATCTGTTGCTCTTGCACTAGTTTTACATTTCACTTGCCTTGGCACTATTTCACATTACCACTTGTTGGGATCTGGTGTACTTTCACGATCACGGATTTCACAAATAAGCAGAATCACCACCAAATAAGACGATTGTTACTACATATGGCAAAATAAAAGAAACACAGAACAACAAGATTTACATGCGAAATCTTCAAGCAAAAAATCCATCATAATTAGTAGAAGATTGCAATCTCTCGGTCGCTTACACCATTCTTAATATTAAGCACAAATATAAAGAGTATAAATTTGGAGGAGAGATAGATCCTTGCCGATCCCATACTAATAAAATAAAACTGTAACGAAGTGTTACCTCAAAGTCAAAATTTTCACCTATATGGCCAACTCAGTCTCAATTCTCTAACGACTTTGTTCCCCAAGGAAGCCTTAGCATGGAGGTAATTTTCTCTCTCCACAAACAAAAACACTTTTGTTCTCTCAGGTCACAATATTAGATGGTGCTATCTTTCTCTCGGGGTTTTAAGATATTATGACTGCCCTTGATGATTCATAAGTCATCAACTCCCTAATCCAAATAGAATTTGATCATGACTCTGATTAGAATCCCACTTGGATTCACATTTATCCAACTAACTGTATCAAAGCTTGATTCACCATTTTGAGTTAAACTCGCACATGGCCTCAAAACTTATAAGAGAAGGTATTTATCATGCTCCCATTAGGGTCTTTATGGGAGCCCGATCTTGGGTTGGACCACAATAATTCTTCTCCTGCATCCTTAAGAGAGTTTAAAAGCTAAAGCTTAAACCTTGAAGGAGAATGTGAAAATGATCGAGATGAAGATCATGAAAAAGAATGAAGAAAGAGGGATGAAGAAGAGTTGTTTGGCTTATAGTCTCATGCGAGAGAGAGAGAGAGAGAGAGAGAGAGAGAGAGAGAGAGAGAGAGAGAATATTGTATATGGGAAGCCATATATGAGGCATGGGGGTGTAACTCTCTCAACCACACCCTGTTGCATTGTAATAATGTTATTGGTTCAATTATTGAACCAAGTCAATGATTCATATTGTGAGATAAAATCCAATGGGTAGAGAAATGTTTAGATAAAGATGAACCGATCATAACAAATGATTATTACAGGGTCATTTTAAAAAAGTCGGCCATTTCGAACAATTTCAAAAAATATGGAAATATCAATAAAATGATACGTGTTGCACCTCTTTATTGAAAGTCTATATTTTAGTCTGGATCAAATGATTAGTTCAATTTATTCGATATAGGATCAGTACCGGTGTCCTGGCCTTGGATCAATACTGCTAATATTGAATAAATCATTAAAGAGAACGTAACAATTAGGATTGTTATATTCAGAATGGGAAATGAGAATGACTACAAGTGCTAAGATGACCGAGGTGGGGAGTGATGTAGATAGTGGACATGTCCTCTCCTAGGGAGATGAGAGTGGTCATATGTGCTCAGAGTGGTCTTGATGTATTGATTGAGATGGAGCATATTGTTGTGAGTATAAATAATCAGTTGGCGTATAGTGGCATAGTTGCAAGTGCTTTAGAGCATAATGGAGTAACTATAAATCTGACGAGTTGGAATGTTGAGTTGGCTATTAGTGCTTAGATTGGAAACTATGATGATTGTATAGATTGTTCCCAAGAGGTTGAGCATAGTGTATGTATGGTGTATGTTTGCGAGGTAGATGGTGAGAACATTAAAGTTTCTCTACATTGTGTGGTACACTGGATACAAGCCAAAATGGAGATTGTTGAATTGTGACTCGTATCTATTGGGCATTCAGATGTGATTAAAAATTACAGTTAGTCCTAATTGGACTTGGGCGAGATGGGTTACTCTTATGTGGTTGCGTCTCAAATTAATCTAACCTCCTAGGATTTGAATTGGTGCACTAATATAGCTTTCATAGATGGATCAGAGATATGCTATGAAATCTCTTGTTGTTGGTCAAGAGAGACACCGAGAGTTAAGAGATGATGATAGATGTGAGTGTCTAGAGAGAGTTGGTTCTATCTTGTAAACTAGTGTATCCTCTATCATAGGTGACGTGTTATTGCTCCGTGAACATAGATTGAATTTCGTTGGCCTAACCCTATTATTTTTTGGTGTTCTTGTTGTGATTGTATTTTTCTATGTTGCACATGTGGTATGTTAGGTCTTGTAGTAAATCGAGATCGGTATAGGAATCTATCATTTCCCATCACATTCTTCTAGTGTGTGTGTATATATATATAGTTTAACTTATTAGTTAATTTTATTTAATTTTCTCGAGGATTAGTAAAAGAAAGACTTGAAAATGGATTAAAGTTACTTGTTCAATCCTGGGAAACCTTCCTCTATGCACTAAAAAACAAAATAGTCATGCATCGAATTTAACCAATAAATTATAAAATATTTGAAATCTATAATAAGGAATTAAGAAAAAAAAAATGAATAAATAAGTTAATCAAGTTAGGTTCTTGTTAGAATTTAATTTAGAAGGGTTTTTTGTTTTCTTTCGCGTCTAAGTTACTGCCACGTGAGTGTAATTATTTTTTCATGATACGCACTGTTATTTCATGGACAGATGATGCAGAAGAGCTAAAGGCTGAATTGGGAAGCATGACTACATTGATAGGGGCTTGCACCCCGAATATTGTCTCCAGGGCCCTACTAAGCCAGAAAGCTGAACAGTTGACGATATCGGCGAAGGAGCTGTATGAGAACATTCCACAAATTTCTCGTAGTTTCGACCCAAACCACTTTGTGGAAAGGCAAATATGTGTACCCTTGGTGGGAAGAGACTTGGTGCTTCAACAGCTTCAACAGCTTGCTCTTGACAATACTAAGAGCATCATTGGAATATATGGGATGGCCGGGGTGGGCAAGACAGAACTTCTGAATAAATTTTTCAATAATTTCCATCAAAGCAATCCTGATCTTCGCATAATCTGGGTCGATATGAAAGACTGTCACAGTGTGGAAGATACTCAAAAGGCAATCTCGCGGAGGTTAGCATTGCGTTGGAATGAAAATGACAAGCAGGAAGCACGATCTGCCCGCATATTTTGGAACCTGAACAAGAAAAGTTTCTTGTTGATTCTGGATGATGTGTGGGTAGCAATGGATTTCAAGAATGTAGGAATTCCAATTGCCACACAGGCGGCAAAGTCTGAGGTCATCGTGGCAACAAGAAGAGAAGATATATGTGATACAGTTGAAGCAGCAAAACTTCATGTTGAATGTTTGGACTCAGGAGAGGCGTGGAGTCTGTTCATAGATAAGGCTGGAAGGGAGCTCATCGAATCCGAGCCAGAGATACGACATCAAGCAGAGAAATTGGTAAAGAAATGTGGCGGGCTTCCCCTTGCGCTCGTAAATATCGGGCGTGCTATGGCGACAATGAAAACACCAGGCTTATGGAAGCATGCGGTCACGACATTAGAGAACACACCTCAGAAGATTCGAGGTATGAATGAGGTGCTTTCTTGTCTGAAGCGTAGTTATGACAGTTTAGACGATGATAAGTTGAAAACTTGTCTCTTATACTGTACCATGTTTCCAGAACGCCAAAGATTCGATAAGCAGTTTATTGTAGATTACTGCATCGGTGAGGGGGTTTTAGTTGACCGCTTTTATGGTGGGGATCATGTCTATAATGAGGGCTACAATCTTCTCAATGTCCTCAAATCTGCTTCGATGCTAGAAATAGAAACTGTTGGTCCTTCAGATTTGCTGAAGATGCATCCAATGATCCGTATCTTGTCACACTGGATAGAGAGTGGTACTGGAGAAACCAAATGCTTGATACGAGCTGGGAAGGGATTGATAGAGGCACCTGCTGTAGACGACTGGAAGGGAGTTGAAAGAATATCGCTCATGGATAACATCATAGAAACACTATCCGAGAAGCCAGACTCTCCTAGTTTGTTAACCCTTTTACTTCGTGATAACCCTCTAAATAAAATATGTGATGGTTTCTTCCTGTCAATGACAAATCTTAGAGTCCTTGATCTTGGGAGTACTTCTATTCAGGAGGTTCCCGCAGAAATCGGGGAATTAATCCAGCTCCAGCATCTTGATATCAGTGATACGAATATCACTTCACTACCGAAAGAGCTAGGCAATTTGATCAGACTGAGATACCTTGAGTTGTCAATCACGCCACACCTCAAGATCATTCCTGAAGGGCTGATTGCAAAACTTTCTAAGCTGCGTGTCCTTTACATGTATTGTAGTTATGACGGCTGGAAAGTAGACACTGCTGGACAAGGCTTGGGCTATGATGAGCTTCATTGCTTGAAGAGATTGAAATCACTTGGCATCAGTGTGAGTACAGCTGCTGCCTTGAGAAAGCTTGCTGGGTCCAACCGATTGGCGAATTGCCTAATTAACCTTGAAATAAAGGATTG
The DNA here is from genome assembly GCA_036321105.1 of Dracaena cambodiana. NCBI lineage: Eukaryota > Viridiplantae > Streptophyta > Magnoliopsida > Asparagales > Asparagaceae > Dracaena > Dracaena cambodiana. Next base: position 45,615,052 of record JAYEPQ010000011.1, read on the forward strand.
CCCAGGTCTAAGAAGCACACTTTCAACTGAAACACTAGGCAATTATTTCAAGGCTTTGCAACGGCTTACGCTACAAAGATGTTTCACGTTGGAGGAGCTGTCAATAGATGGTAGCCTTGAAGGGCGGTCTGCCCTGCAAGACCTGAATGTTCTCAGCCTCATGGAACTTCCTAGAGCTAAATTTACTTGGAATGGTGGGCACCTCCAAAACCTCACACAGTTGATCGTTAATGGTTGTGGGAAAATGAGACACCTACTACACAGTGACGATGAATCCACTGAAAAAGAAGATGAAGAGGAAATGGTGAGAGAGATCAATGCCCTGCCTAATCTCTCTCAACTGCAACTCTTTTCCTTGCCAGAGCTGGAGAGCCTCAGTTGTGGGAAAAGACCATTGGCTTTCCCTTCTTTGGTAAAACTCTATGTTATAAACTGCCCTAAGCTGAAGAAAATTCCACTAAATGCAGAGAAGCTAGTCAAAATCCGTGGTCAGATGTCATGGTGGAATGAGTTGGAATGGCCAGAGGACAATGACGACATCAAATCCAATTTCCAGTCCATCTTCAAGGAGTATGTTGCTCAGCCTCCTCTCCCTTTCTCTGTCTCCCCTTTCCCGTTTACCTTCTTTTCCTTCACTTAAAACAATAAAATTAAGATTGGTAAATCCCTCTCTGATTGTTTTGTCAGGAAACTCCCGCCAAATTCCTATGTTGAAATGCCTCCTGCTGTTGGATTAGAGATGGTGTTTCAAGACTCAGTGCTCGAGCAGCTTCAACAGCTCGCAGTTGATGACAGACTGAGTATCATCGGAATCTATGGGATGGCAGGGGTGGGGAAGACAACACTCTTGGATAATTTCTTTTACCAGTTTCATTGCAGAGATGAATATCTGATGATCTGGATAGATATGGATGTCAGTCACAGTGTGGAGGATACTCAGAAGGCTGTTGCAGAAAAATTGGGAGTTATTGAGCATCAAGACAAAAGTCGGGAAGAACTAGCCCGCATCATCAGTGAGTTCCTTAATCTGAAAAATTTTGTACTGATTCTGGATAATGTATGGGAAGTCGTAGATCTCAATGCCGTAGGAATTCCCATAACCACATGCCAAGTAAAGCATAAGATTATACTGGCAACAAGAATTGAAGATATATGTGATAGAATGGTGGATAGTAAGCTCCATGTAAAATGCTTGGAGTGGAATGAGGCCTGGAGTTTATTTGTGGAGAAGGTAGGCCAGAAGCTTATTGACTCTGACCCAATGATACGGAGGCATGCTACCACACTGGTGGAAAGATGTGGAGGTCTACCGCTTGCGCTCGTAACAATTGGACGTGCTATGGCGAAGAAAAGGACTCCTGAGATGTGGGAGAATGCAGTCAAGGCTATAGAAAACAATCCCCAGCAGATCCGAGGTATGACGGATGTGTTCTCTTGTTTGAAGCGTAGCTTTGATCATCTCGTAGATGATAATTTGAAAACATGTCTCTTCTACTGTGTTCTGTTATGGGAGGATGGCGACATTGGTGAGGACCTCATTATATATTACTGTGCAGGTGAAGGGGTTTTGGATGGCATTGACTTGTACAATGAAGGACAAAAACTCCTCCATGTTTTAAAGGCCAATTCTATGCTATTGGATGGCAGTAATCATAACTTTGTTAAGGTACATCCCATGATCCGTATTTTTGTCCTGTGGAATGCCGGTGATAGCATGTTGATGCGAGCAAAAAAAGGGTTGACAGAAATACCCGATGCTGTTGAGTGGAGAGGGGCGAAGAGAGTCTTACTCTTTGGCAACAACATAAAAGCATTGTCAGGAAGTCCAGAGTCCCCTGCTTTGTTAACCCTTTTTCTTTACAATAATCCTATAGAGAAAATATGCAGTGGTTTCTTCCAATACATGAAAAATCTGAGAGTCCTTGATCTATCCTTAACTTTTATTCAAGAGGTTCCACTGGAAATTGGGGAGTTGATTACGCTCCAGTACCTTAACCTCTCTTGTACCAGAATCAGTTCACTGCCTAAGGAGTTGGGAAATCTAACCAGGTTGAGATTCTTAGGGCTGTACGAAACTCCATTTCTCAAGAAAATTCCTGAAGGGTTGATCTCGAGTCTCACAGATCTCCGTGCTCTTAGCATGTGCCGCAGTTATACGGGGTGGAAAGTCGAAGAAGGTGGAGATGGGGTCGATTTTGAAGAACTTCACTGCTTGAAGCTACTGAAAGCAATATGGATCACTGTAACTACAGCCATCACATGGCAAAAGCTTGTTGCATCTCCCCGGCTGGCCAATTGTACTAATGCTCTTGAAATAAATTTTTCTCAAGGACTGGCCACACTTTCAACAGCAACCATTGGGAGTGAGTTCAAGGCTTTGAAATCTCTCCAACTCCGCCAATGTAACGACTTACAGGAGTTGGTAATTGACAATGATAGTTGTGCAGGGTTATGCACCCTCCCAGACCTGCAATTCATCGAGCTTAGTGAGCTTCCCATAGCGAAAATTGCTTGGCGTAGTGGCCGTCTCCAAGGCCTCATCTCCTTGCAAATTTCTAGATGTGGAGGAATAAGACAGTTGATCCACTGTGATGATGAAACCATAGAAGAAGGGGAGGTTGTGAAAGAAGTTTTGGAAGAGATCAACATTCTACCTAATCTTCAACATCTATCCCTCTTTTACTTGCCAGAGCTAGAGAGCCTAAGCTGTGGGAGCAAACCTTTGGCTTTCCCTTCCTTGCAACTTCTTCAGGTAGCATATTGCCCCAAGCTCAAGAAGCTTCCACCGAATGCAGAGAAACTACAAAGGATCAATGGTCAGAGATCATGGTGGAACAGATTGGAATGGTCGAAAGCTGACAATATAGAGGCCAAGTATAAATCCATCTTTGTGGAGGCATACCTTTAGTCATGGTACGTGTTTTTCCCTTTTAGTTTCTCTTTGTTTTATTTTCTTGCTTGCTCTGACTAGTGATAATAGAATAAGTGATGCTCCTATGTGTTTAGGAGCTAGCATAAGATGTGGTACACCAGATAACTAAATCTATATTTTTACAACAAATTGTCTCTCCATCTTCAAATAATTTATTTTTAATAAGAAAGGATGTGGCATATTTTCTCATTTTGGTGGAATAACCATGTGTTCCTCTCTACTAATTTCTCTTTTATCTTTTTTGATGAGTTACTAAAAAACCCTCATTGACCTTTTTCGTAGAATAAAATATAACATCTGATGCTCATTTACCAACACTTTGCCCTCCTTCCCGAGAGAATTGGACTACACCATTATTTTTATTCATTATGTGAGTACAAAGAAAATGCAACTTTGGTAAAGTAAAGTTTCCTGTATTTTATCTTAAGTCCTGGAGGAAATTAGAGTTTTGAAATATCTTAATAGAAATGAGGTAGGTATGATTACTACTTTGAAGAATTTAGAGAAAATACATTGCCATCTCTGGACTTAATCAGGTTTCAAGAAAACTATGTTTCCAAATTTTCTCAACAAAAGGAGTTAACAAAAAGAAAGGGTTTCAAAAGAAGACCCGGTCCTAAAGAAAAAGAATTGGGCATCAAAGTTTTTGAAGATAACAGAAATCGGAATAGGGTGTCGAATTTTTTTATAGAGTTATAAGAAAGCAAATTAGATAAGTGAAAATGGACTTGAAGATTATTTTCTGCTTGCAATTAATGTTGGTATCCCGAAATATTCCAAAAAATCTTGTGTTGGATATGTAGAAAGTGATAATTATAAAACCATCACTAGAAATCCTGTTCAATTCTGAAAATTGAACAGTCTATTAGCTCTGGTGCAGGCTGGATTCTGAATTTGACCGACTAATTCGAGAGAGGAAATCCAACTTAAAGAGAGCAATTTGCGTCAGCTCTCAGTAAGGATAAGAATGGGTGGTTTTAAGGGTCAAAATTTGGTCCACTCTATTTCAATCTACAATTCCTGGGTCCTCTCTCTAAATCGAATGACTTTTCATGCAATTTGAATCTGAGCTTTGTGTTTTAGAGATTTCAATATGGAGATAGGAATACTAATCTTATTGGGACTTTTGGTAATCTTTGATTCTAATTTTTTTAAGGAGTCTTGATTAGTTTGAAACTCCTAGTTTCTCTTTTTTTTTCTTCACTTTGATAGAACTAGTTTTTTTTTTTTTTTTTAAATAATAAATGATTATTGAAAACTATTATTAGTACTATATAAAGTTCCTTATTAAAAGAGAAAAACAGGTTAAAATTCCATAAGAATACTTCATGTAATTTTGAGACTCAACTAAAAATTACATGAAAGCCCCCCTTTTGGTTTGGAACCATGTTCCTACATAGTTAGTTTTTTCAAAAAAAAAAAAAAAAAAAAATATATATATATATATATATATATATATATATATATCTAAAATAAATATATATATATGTATATATATATATATAATTTTCTAACATAAATAATTATTTAATTATAATTTTTTAGCAGGACAATTAAAATTATTAGTTTAATTATATAGAGTTCCTTCAAAAGGGAGTTACAAATTTAAATTAATTAATTATTAAATTATTATTTTAAGAAATAAATAAGTATTCAAAACTATTATTATTAATATATATAGATTTTTCTTAAAAAAACTGAACTCTAAATTCAATTAAAGTTTCTCTTAAGTTCTAAATTTCTATAAATTATTTTTTAATATTAAGTATTTATTTAAAACTATTAAATTAATTTATAATTTATTATATTAACTATTATTTTTAACCATATAAGTAAATGTAATAAATAAAATATTTAAGCAACGACACGTGAATAAAAAGAAGGAAAAAAAAAAGGGAATAACATGGAAAGTTCACAGCCTGCATGGTTGCCAGTAAAATTAGAATAAAAATATTTTCTTAGACTCTTCAACCTTCGTATATCCATTTTTTTCTCTTCATTTCTCTATAATTTTTTCTCATCCCTGCCTTTATTCTCCTTAAAAGACCATGTTGAAGAGTGACATCACATAATATAGTGGTCTAAATGAGTCGGATTAAGACCGTATTCCTGTATGATGCAAAACCTAAACAAATAAGAAACTTGGACCTGGTTTCAGGTTCAGGATCTCTTTGTCCTATTAAATTCATGTTGGATTCAAATCATGGATATAACTGCTCAAGTTACAAATTCAAATTAATTATTATAATAAAATTTCAAATTTATTTTATGAAAATGATAAACTTTCTAGTCTAAATTCACATCATAATATTTTATTATTGTTACCTATTTTAATTTATTTATGTTCTTATTATCAGGTTTCTGGTTTGAGGGAAGATCGTCTCCGTGTCCTCTTTCCAAGTTATTTGGATACAACATTTATACTTTTAATATGCTAAACCTTCAATCAGGTCAGACTTGTTATTGGGTTTGCAAAAACTATACAAACTCCTAACCATAGAGATTCTGACTTTCTGAACAGTTGTCCCGCAGCTGCTATTGTGAAACATCAAATACTGAAGAACAGAAGGGGACAACTAAATCATTGAAAAATGTGCGTGTTTTTGTGTTTGTGTGAGAGAGTGATGTGGTTTGGTTTTATTGTTTCTCTTTCTTGTAATATTGTTCTTTGTTTTTGGTTTGATATATTGATTCTATACAGCAATTATAATTTCTTTTAGTGGGATAGATTATATTAAAACTCCCTTTATTTGTTGTACATTAATTGTGATATTCAATTCCTATTGTATTTAGGAATCTATTCACCCTTTTAATTTAAGTAGTGCTAAAAAAATCCACATGCACCACACGTGCACCTTACCGGTATCACAACAAATTACAGCAAATCCATTACCCTATTACCTCAAATTTAAGAGTCGGTTATATGAATATGTTTATTGTCTTATATAATCTTTGAATAACTTAAATTGGGTGAAGATCTTTATACTACTTGAACGTTACTGTCTGGACAGTAGGACTATATTCACCAAGATGTTCGAGGAAATTGAAGGTCAGTATTTTTATAATTTATGGTCTCTTCTTTTATGTTTTGCCCTTTTATAATTGACGTGTTTCTGACAGATTTGTGAGCAGACCAGGAGCTTGAACACGGGATCGGACACGACAAGCACAGTATCATCTCAGTCTCAGATATGTTATTCCGTAAGTTCTTTTTTTTTTTTTTTTTTGGTTTTTCCTTTCTTTCCAAATTATAGGTTGCACATATGGACACTTTTATTTCTAAATAAGTCTGCATCTATGAAGCAAAATAAAAATTTTGAACTGAAATTGTTTAGTGAGCATACCTTGCTAGTACAAAAATGTTAATACCAAAATTACAGATGTTAATACTATAAATTAATTCAAAATATTAATACAGAGTTTTTGAATTAAAATTGTTCTGTTTTGTTGTTTTTCTTCGTCTTTCAGTACATCTCTTGGTTGTGGTTGGTTGTAGATTGCAAATATGGACCATTAGTTGTTAAAGAGTCTATGTTTTTGAAACAGAATGAAACTTGAATTAAAATAGTTTCTCCTGCATAAATTGCACGCATTGGAGTAAAACAATAAACATTTTATTTTAATATGACTCGATATCGTCTTCTTTCTTGGTTTTTTAGAATATATAGATCATGTATTTCCTCTTTGGAGCTCCAAAATCTCAACTGGTTTGAGCTTTATCTATCTGTTTTATTGATGATTTAACAAGAGGTGGGTATAATTTCTGTTGGGAGATGTATCCATGATAACAATTGATGACATTTTCTGAAGTAGAATCAGTGGAAGAGTTTCTGAGGTGCTACATCAACACCCTGTTACTGAGATATATCGCATACAGTTGAGCAATGTTTTCATTCTATTTATCTTGATACTTATTCTGGACAGGTCTTCTCTGAGAGGGGGAGAGGCTTCGTCTATCTGAAAATTCCACAGATGCCATCGCTTTATCTCCACTTACACCTTAGACGGTGATCTTGACATGGATGTGACGGAGAAGATTCAGCCCGGGGAGCACCAGGCGCGAGTGAAGTGAGACATATGTCAGGATATGTGTCCGTCCACTCTCTGGCGATTGTTAAGTACATGGAAGTCTTCTTGTCTTTTTTCCTTCTTGCATTTTGTTGTGTATGGTCTTCCTGCCAATAACCATTTAAAAATACTTTTGTAATTATTCTATTATGACTTATTATTGATAGAACGCCTAGCGCAATAGCTCGTTGTAATGGCTTTACTATAAAACATCTTGTTTAGTCCTTTTGTTTATTCTCTTTGAGCATATATGGTGGGTAATCTCTCTGATTTTGAAACACTTGAGGCTCGAATTTTAGTTTATACTTGGGAGATTAGTTTTAAAATATTTTTGGATATTTTGGAGGTGATGTTTATGAAGCGTTCAGAAGAATACTTGCTTGTTAATTCATGGATAAGTGTTTTGAGGTATTTTTAGAATATTATGGAACAGTTGATAGGTATTTTGGAGTGTTATTTAGAACACTTCAAATTATGGTGTTTTTAAGTGTTTAGAATCTTTTATCGAAAAATATTGTTTATCTCTTTTCCTCATTCTAACTCTCGCTAGCGTCCTTTACTTTTCTTAAACTGAGCATATTTGTCCTTTATATGTTTATAAAAGTTATAATAACTCGTAGGAAACTAAACTTCCAAGTATAGGTTTGAATACTCAAAGGATATTAACTAGCTAGCTAACGAGTTAAGGTGATTCAATTTGGGATATAATCAATTATAACCATCAATATTCAATTAATTATAGAAGCCCTGACGTGATTCCCAGGAGCATGCGCAACATTGGCGCACACGCCCATGAGGGTGCGCATCGCTGGCGTGGGTGTCTAGGAGCATGCGCCTTCTAGGCACATTCTATATATGATGAAAATATAAATAGCGCAGGCTAAGAAGAATTGATGCGGGACTGAACTAGCTCTACACCTAAACAAGTTCATGCCACGAATCACTACGCCCATCATTATGCGTGCGCTCAATCGGGCAGGCATCATAGACCCGTGCTCCTCATCAGATGCCCTACTCAAGCTGAGGATGGCACATAACAACACCGTGGGCTCTCGTGCGCATCAAGGGTTGAGCACACCTAGGATCACACATGCGCCAGGGGTCATGCGCGCCCAAAATCATGCGCCCTGATGCACGCTCTCAGATTGACGCACACGCTCTGATGCATGCAGAGGGACGCGTGCCTCCAGCAAACGCGCGTAGGGATGCACGCAAACAAGGACTTGAGTGCGAACCACCCAAGGGTGCATGCGCCTAGTGACGCATGCGGCCCTAGGGGCACACGCCCAGCGACACGTGTGCCTAGTGATGCTTGCGCGCCCTGGTGCGAGCGCCACACACGTTTTGGTGCAGGCGCACACTCTGGTTACACTTTCTATTTGCTATATATAGCCTTTGTCAGATAGAAGAAAGAAGGAGGAACGGAAGGCTCTAGGAGAAGAAAGGATATTAACAGAGATGGAAACTACAGAGTCTAAAAGAAAGAATTCTACAGTTCCTACTTTCTTCTCCAACAAAGCTTTGAACTAGCATTCGGATCGTCAATGGAAGAAGTAGCAACCTTGCTGCCCAAGAGCGAGCCCACGGAAACAAAAAGAAAAGAGTTGATCTATTTTCTTTCCCTGTAATCCGGAACTCAGCGAGATGTCATTTTTCTTTTTCTTTTGTTGTAATCGCTTATGAAATGGCACTGGAAAAGAACTCTCTGATTTTGAGCTTATTTGTAATTTTTTACAACTTTAGGGTATGGTCACTAAGGGAAGTGGTGTGCTCATTTAGAATTTTTCCAGGAATATTTCATCCATGGGGGAAGCTCTTTTGACTACTTTGTCCATACTTTTTTAAATTTTTTCCTAACTATAGTGTGAGATTTGGGGATATGAGCAAATTTGTGTTTTGCAGGGGGAAAGAGTGATGGTATGATTTTTGAGCACTCGGAGGTTACTATTTGAGTTGTTCAAGTCCTTTTTGGTAATAAAATGATTGCTACACCTATATATGAATTGGTAAGGGTAATAGGGGACGATAAATAATGTTTTCTACTATTCTTGGTAACGTGAAATGTCCGCTACAGCTTCAGCTACGAATCCACTACAGGTGTTTGGTTTGCTGCATTTTGAAGCAAAAATCTTTACTGCAATCAATTTGGTGGCAGCCTTTGCTACATCCGTCTGCTGTAATTTTACAGCAAATGCTGCAAAATATAGCAAAACAAACACTACCCAAGAAGTTGCAGCTGCAACCCCGTCTCCAAACTAAAAAAAGGCAACCAAACAGCCCTCAGTTGGCAACTCGTGAAAAATCTGCAAGTCGTGCAGAGTTACCCAACAAAATCACCAAGCAGTAGAAATTGGAGTAACTGCTGATCTGCAAGTCGTGCAAAATCTCAAGTGCACGCAACTCATCTACCAAACATCGCCACCATTTAAAGGTGCAAAAAATTAGTAAGCTAAACAACCAAAGAAAGGATTTTAACAGAATTCGACCTGAAAGAGCAAACAACAGCACCCATTTCTGGGTCGCAAGGCGAATGCAGTAACCAGCGAAGCAAAACTTTATCACCTTGCATCTACAGATACCATAAACAACCTCAAAATTTTCTCGGCCACTACTTTAACAAAGGCCATCGAAACAACAGCTGACATTTAGTCTTATTGTGCAGTATAACAAATGAACTAACTCATCGAGGAACAACCACAACAAACAGCCCGTCACTCGGGGCTGGGCAAAGAGAACCGGAGGCTTAGCGCACAGGATGCTGGTTATAGTGGCTTTTCTCTTTCTTCTTTGCAGCGGCCAGCCTTGCACTCCTGGCGGCAGCCTCAATTGCGGCAGCCCTTGCAGCAGCATCCGTCTCCTTGTTTGATTTCTTCTTCTTCATCGAAGCCACCTTCTTTAGCCGTTCTTTCATATCAACCGCAGACTTACCGTCTTCTGTAGGATCGGTGTTGCTTGCCCCATCTCCAAGGCCACCAGCCTCCAAGCCATTATTTTGCTCTGCTGAATCTTTGGCCACCTTTGACGTTTTGTCCTTCTTTGCCTTCTTTTTCTTTGATGTCTTGCTCTCTGTTGGGGCAGGGGCATTCTCCTTCCTATGGCTGTCACCTCCTTGCTCCTCTGATTTCTTCTCTTCAGCAACATCTTTAACAAAAACAAGTTGAGTTTTTATTAAAAATTAAATAAATAAATAAAATAAAGATTTATACCTTACATTTTAAATTTTTTTTTTTTTTTGGTGTTGACTTCAACATCCTGAAACTTCTCATCTGTTAAAGTGCACTAGTATTTGGCACGTGCAGTGCCCGTGCATGAAAAGAGGGAAATTGGGAAGTTAAATTTGTGTGGGCCACGAATACTGTGAAGCTGATTATTAATGAATAGATTTGATTAAATTTCTCAATTCTCAAAGGTTAGGCGTTTTCGCTTCAGAAAAGAGATTCAGGTCAATTATATTGTGACTTCTGGTTACATCGACAATAAGAAAAGTTCTATTCCCTGAAAAAAATGAAGCAGAGCTTATTGACTCAAACAATGCTTAAATTATGTGTTTTGCTCACAAATGTGGTCCCAACATTATAAATGCGGCCAGCACAAAAACCTAAAAGAAATCAATATGCCATACAAAGTTGTGGAGACAATTGTTCAACAATGTCATTTTAGGCCTTGAGGCAATTAGGCTCTAAAGATAAGGGTCCAGAAATAATTTCTTTTTTAAAGCCTAGACAGGGATGTAAGGGTCCAGAAATAATTTCTTTTTAAAGCCTAGACAGGGATGTAAACAAAGAATCTGATCCTGTTCAATTCTATCTCCATATGTTAACAAATATGATATCAGTATCTACTCCATTTTTTAAAAAAAAGTACGAACATGGTGGGCATTAATAATAATATATTATTCAAAATAGAATTGAATAGAAAACTAGATATCTGAATATTATATATATATATATATATATATATATATATATATATATATATGAGAATAATGAAAATTTTCTTTTAGATTATGATCTCGACCCTCTAGGATTCACTTATACCCAATTTCTTTGGTTTTAGTTTTGATTTCGTTCAGAATCAAGTAGATACAAAATTAATTATTTTCGGTAAATACAACATTTGGCATCCACTTGATTAAAGGGCAAGTAAACTACAAAACCCATAGAATTTGGTCCTAAAAAAGCTAAGAAGGTAGAGATCGTGATCCAAAAAAATTTTAGAAAAAAATAATTGGATCATTACTTTTTTGCCACTCACGTAACTTATCTGAGCTGGTAGCTCATATAAAATAAGCCCTACACACAAACATAACATTTAGGTCGAGCCCGTCCCTCCCTCCCTCTCTCTCGCTTAGAAATACCAATCTCATCCTAAAATAATTAATTAACGTTTTATATCTATCTCCATGTACATGAGAAATTAATTAAATTTCTTTTTTGAATTAATGAGGGAAGAGTCAATAAGGGAACAAAACAATAACGTCAAGGCTTCCTCCCTTCAAACAATAGCCTACACTTTTTCTCGTCAGTGGTCAACTTTTCTCTCCCATCTCGAACTTCATGGCCTTGGTTGTGCTCTCGCTTCTTGATTTTTGTTAATTTTCTTTAAAAATAACTCTAGCCTAATGTGAGCAAAATTTTGAATTTAAATAAACAAGATGTCTATAGGATTTAAATCTAGATTTCTTGCATGACTACAAAAGACTATACTATCACTGTCCGTACTTGGTAGAATATTACTTTCTTTGCCATTACTTGAACATGTGACAAGCACATGACATTATGACTATTTCCTCATTTTTGTAGGCTGGTTCATTGATCTCAAGTAAATTATGTATGTAATTTTATCAACCATTTCTCCAACTAAGACTCGACGATATCTATGACTCGGGTAGTTTTGGAATGTATATCGACATGAATAAATAGATGTAGGGTGGTTTTACATATATAGAATCCGTATAAAACGAACAATAGATTTAGCATAAGCTTTTAGAAACACTAAAGTGAAACTCTGACTTGATACTTGTCTTGGAACAGAGATTCTTGATAGTGAAATTTCTGTTCCTAGCTATGACTAAAACCAATGGTAGCATTAACTATCTTATGACTACTAGGCCGCCACCATGGTTATTAGGGTTATCTGAATGTGTGTGTATTATAGGATTACTGTAAATGAGTTGCCAGCTTAACTAAGATTAAGTGAGCTAGCGGCAAAAGAAATATTTATCCCCATATTTCTTTTTCAAATCTTTTTGGGATCAATCTGCACTTCTTTAGCTTATTTAGAGTCAAATCTCATGAATTTTGGAATTCATTTATTCTTCCATCAAGTAGTCAAGCCAAAATCAAACTTACTTTACAATATCATAAGATTTGAGAAGAAAATATTCGAGTCAGTGGAAATAGATTGCAGCTCAGGTAACTTACCTGAGCTGTCAGCTCATTCCATTATTCTATATATATATATATATATATATATATATATATATACACTCACAAAATGTAAATGAGCAGCCATCACAGTAAACTTACATGAGCAATCAGTGAAAAGTAGTAATCTATCTCTTTTTAATTTTTTTTGAATCATGATCTCTACCTCCTAGCTTCTTTAAGATACAGATGTTGGAGTTTATTTGCACTTCATCAAGTTGATTCAGAATATTGTATTTATAGAAAGACATTAATTTTTAAGATCAAATTTTATAGATTTTGGAGTTCATTTGCTCATCCATCAAATGAATACAAAATATTATATTTATCGAAAACAATTAAATTTTTCTCTATTTCTATGTATATATATAGTTTTAGACACACATTGTAAATGAGTTGCAGTTGCGAGCACAGTTTACCTGAGCAATCAACAAAAAATAATAATCTCATTTTTAAATTTTTTTTGGGTCGCAATCTCTACCACTTAGCTTTTTTAATATTAAGTTTATTGGATTTTGGAACTCATTTGCTCTTTCATCAAGTAGCTAAAAGATATTATATTTATCAAAATGATTAACTTTGTATTTACTTGATGGAAAGCCAAATCGAAACTAAAAGTTTAAAACTCCAGAAATTGGATATAAGCAAACCCTAGGGTTGAGATCATAAACCCAAAAGAATAAAAATAAAAAAAGAATATTGGAGACAATGGAAATAAATTGCAGCACAGATAACTTATATAAATTGTGAGCTCATTTTTTTTACTCTCTGTCTCTCTCTATCTCTCTACACACACACATATAAATATAAATATATATATATATATATATATATATATGAGATTACTATGCAGGAAGCTTAAGTAAGCTGTCAACGAAAAAAAAAAGTAAACCAATTATTTTTTAAAAATTATTTTCGCATCATGATTTCCACCTCCATAGCTTTTTTAGGATCAATCTCATGGGTTTTAGAGTTCATTAAGTAGATACAAGATATTGTGTTCACTTGAAACTGTTATTTTGTATCTACTTAGGCCAAATCAAAACAAAAACTCCAAAAAAATGAGTTTTGGTGAAGTTTAAGGGATTGAGATCATAATCCAAAAAGTTGAAAAGAATATTGCAGATAGTGGAAGTGAACTACCTTATAAATGTGTGTGTGTGTGTGTGTGTATATATATATATACATATGTGTGTGTGTCTATATGTATAGATATACACACACATATATATATAGTGTAATGCTCCGCTGGATATGCGGCAACACTAGGAGGGATAAAGTGAGAAATGAAGATATTCGTACTAAAATAGGTGTAGCTCCCATCGATGAGGAGATGCAAGAAAATCGCTTAAGATTGTTTGGTCATGTGCAACATAGGCCTGCAAATGCACCAGTTCGACGAGAAAAGTTTATTAGTGTAGGACAAGTTAAAAGAACGAAGGGAAGACCGAAGAAAACATGGATAGAAGTGATATGAAAAGATATGGATTTTAGAGGTTTATATGAGGAGATATTACTTGATAGAAATGAATGGAGAAGGACTATCAAAGTCATCGATCCGACGTGATTCTCTTTTTGGTTCGTGTAACCTACCCCAAATACTTGGAATAAAAGGCTTAGTTGTTGTTGTGTGTGTATGTGTGTGTGTATGTGTATGTGTGTACATACATATACATGTGTGTGTATGCATGTGTGTATATATATATGTGTGTGTGTGTGTGTATGTAATAATACACACACACACACACATATATATATATGTGTGTGTGTGTGTGTATGGAAATGGTATACCTAAGATAATGTCATAGGGGAGTTGCCTAAGGAAGCGCCCTAAATCTCAGTATAAAGAGTGTCTGAACGATCCGAATCGTTGATTGCAATTTTCATACACTAAATAGATAGTATATAAACAATTATTCGATTTAGACAATTCTTTATCATCGATCAAGAGGATTTATTTGTTCTATTGTTGAAAAGCTGTTCATTTTGTATATATTCAATATACGGTCAAAATGTACCTAAAATGCACGATTTTTTTATACCATTATTTTTTAATGTAGAAATCATAATTAACGGTTTGAACCTTCCACAAACACTATATGTTTAGATTTAGGGCACTTCCATAGGTAACTCCCCTATGGCGTCACCTTAGCTACACTTTTTCCTACACACACACACACACACACACACACACACACACACATATATATATATATATATATATATATATATATATATCAATTTAATGTTTTGTAATACACATTAAGAACTTTTCAATGGCATAAACATTGTCATTGAAAATTGGGATAATTTTTTCCTTCAAAACTGTTGTAATAACTAATAATATCTTCTTAATATCTGGACAGGATTCGAATCCGTATTCAGTTTTGTTAAATATGGATAGTGAATTCCATATCCAATAATATCCATATCTGTATTTGACCAAAAGAAGAAAATAAATATAAACATAGTAATATCAACATCCGCTCCGTGTACATTCCTAATCCTATGTGAAAGACAACAGTCACCTACACTGGCTCTCACATGATAATAATTAGATATTCACATGCTAAAGACAAACGAACTAAGGAAATAAACTTGAAAATGGGAGTTCGTCTAACAACTTGAACTCCCTTGGATTGTAGTTTAGATGGACTCGTACAATAATTTGACTGGTTTACTTCCTCTAGCTAATGCATTAAACAAACAATCTAATCATAATCATATACAAAAACTTCTATACACAACAATGACATGGCAAGGACATACTCCAGATAAGAATGGAAATGAATGCCTTAGAGCGACTTCCTTGCTCCCCTGATTTCTTCTCTCCAGCGACATCTTTAAGACTTAACATATACAAAGTTGAGTTACAAAGAAAAACTTTTTAAAAGATCTCTAATACAACAGACCTAACACTATAGATTTTTTTCCCCCAAATTGACTTCAACATGCTGAAACATCTAAAAGCGTCAGTATTTAGAACACATTGGATGTGCATGAAATGAGGGAAATGGGAAAGTCAAATTTGAGTGGGCTTGAATACTGTGAAGTCAATCGTTAACAAACAGAAACAGTTAAAATTCCCAAATATTACCAAGCACAAGCTATGTGCCTTCTTTACAAACTTGATCCCCACCTTATAAAGGCAGTCAGCACTAAGGACCTAAAAGAAATTCATTTGCAGTATGAGGGTGTGGAGACAGTTGATCAACTCTGTTACTTGAGGACTTGAAAGAAAGTAGGCTCTGAAGACGAGGGTTAAGAGAAAAAATTTCTTTTAATCCTAGATGACAGACAGCAGATAGCTACATTGTTCTCTGGGTTATAATGAAATGAACAAGCTAAAGAAAAAACAATTAAGGAAATAAACTAAACAAATGGGAGTTTGTCCAACAACTTCAGCACTCTTGGATTGTAACCTTCGCAGGACTCATGCAATAACTTGATTAGTTCCTTCCTCTAGTTAGTGCATTAACAAAAAAGCTATCATCATCAGATACATTAACTCTTATACAAAACAATGACATGACGAGTGCCTAATCAAGATGACAAGGAAAACAAGCATCTTATAACGACTTCTAAATGCATTTCACCGAAACCCTAAGCTGCTCACAAGGTTTGGGGAGGGAATTACCATTTACTTCATTTTGTCCAGAACTTCTGTTATCTTTGCCAGATATTCCCAACTCAGCCAAAACAGCTTCTAGCTCTGCAAGCTCTTTCTTCTTCAGCTCCTTCTTAGAAAGCTGCCTCTCTGCTTCTTTAGGTGCCACTTGCACAGGGAAAGGTTTCTTCACAACATGCTCAGCTGGCCTAGGAGCCACAGGCTCAGATTCTGGTTCTTCATCGTCATCATCTACACCTCCAATAAAATCATCTTCACTTTCACTTTCCTGCAGCATGCCATACAGCATTTCAGTTTGTCAGTACTCCCTGCGCAAGAAATCTAAAAACTACATACATCAATGGCAGGTTTTATCCATTATTAAAGAACTTTATTCACTAGAGGCAATCAAACCAATGTTTAACAATATTGATACAGAAAAGAAATTTATGTCTTGCTATAATTATCATGCACATTATTTATATACGTAAAACGAATTTGGTGTCCGACAATAAACATGCAAGCACAAAAGAACTGGAAGGGACAGTCCAAAACAGAATATAGCTTTCTTCACACTTTCTCCTTCTTGATGCCCACTTAGAAAATCAATATCACCTCAGGAAACATAAAAGAATACTGTGTTTTTCAAATTTAAATTATCTCTTTACATCCAAACTAAATAGCTAAAAAATGTTATATCTATAATACTGGATAAATAGAATTTACGAAACAATCCAAAATATATAATCCATCAAAATTTCTCAAATTAAAAAAAAAAAATCAGAGTATACATTGAAGTTCTAGAAAACATAAGAGCACCAAATGGTTAGATAAGTGAATTGGTGACTAAAGCCAATTTTCCCAATATCCAACAGCGTATAAGTCAAACAGCAGGTGAAAGAAGAAAGCACAAGCCTAATTACGCAGGAGTGACAATGTTGTTTCCTAATCATGCTTATACATAGAAATATCTGGTTTCAATTTCACCTAACAAAGACACAACAAATTAAAAAATGGATAAGTACGTTTAATTTTTGTTAAATAGTCTCTTGAGTTCCATTTCATGCATTATCAGGAATGGTTTATTTTATTTAAATTAAGAAAACAAAGAATTGTTAGATACTGATGTTGTATTAACACCTAAGAATCCTAACACCACCTCTCTCTTTCCTGCCGCCTTTGCGTCGCCCTTGTCCCGTCACCACTGCCGTCTCCTGCACCTACCACGGCCGCCCCTTTTTTCCTTGCTCTATTGCTGCCTAAGGGGCCCCCACAAGCCTCGCTGGCTTCACTGCGAGCTCCTACAACTCTTGATGCAATCCATTATCAGGCCCTTTGCATACTACTGCTCCTTGTGTTGTTATGCCTATTTTTTGATACTTTTTAACGCAAAATCAGCCCTATTTCATGCTAATATTGTTGAATCAACTCGTCACCAAGTCAACTCAACCCCTTTAAGGATCAAATTTGTCTGTTACCAGGCCAACCTGTTATTACTGTTGGGCTTACCTCTCTGTTAGTTATCTCACCCTCCAACCTAAGACTTTTCTCACAATGATAATTTTGAATTTCTTTAAAATTGTTTTCATAACTGATTTATACTTATTAATCCCTTGATTACCTACCTGATTTACCAAAATTCTCATTTAATTTTCATATCTTTGACTTGACATTAAGAGATATGTAAGAATTTTCTCATTATTTGGTCTTCTCTCCTAATCTTCTGCTTTACTAAGATATCATCTCAAAGTCTTAAGATTTATCACTAAAGGTTGATAGACATTAAACTCCTAATGTGCCTTTGGATGCAAAATAGTACTTGGAAATGGACATGTCTCTTGCTTAAGGGTAACAATCTGTCATACGATTCAAAATTTTAAATACTCTAGAGATATTTTTCTAATTTCTATAAACATCTTTTAGTGTATCCCATATTTCCTTAGCAGTTTTCCAAGATCATCACATCAGAACTTACTCCTCCATACTATTAAAGAGCCAAGTACTTACACAATAGTCACCAGCAAGCCAACCTAAATAGACAGCAAGCCAACCTAAATAGACAGGATCTTTTTCATTTGGCGGGCTTCAAATAGTGGCTTAATCTTTTTCTGGATACCAACACCTTAAACGACTATACCCACAGTAGATAGTTATTGTCATTCAATTTGACAGTAGTAGCAACACAAGATCTTGAAAACAAATTCTTGGATGCATTTAAAGTAGTAGTGGTAAACGAATTCCTTGAGAAAGAAGAATATATCAAAAGGTCTTAATAAATAAGATAGGAAATTGGGAGAGGAGACCAAATCAAGGAGAATATATATATATATATATATATATATATATATATATATATATATATATATATATATATATATATATATATCTTTTTATCAAGTCGAAAGTACGAGATTTACATGAGAAACTTGATAAATCGGACAGGTAGTAAATGGATTAATAAAAATCAATTATGGAAACAATTTGAAAAGATTCAAATTTAACATTATGAGAAAAATCTCAGATTGGAGGGTAAGATACAACTAACAGACAAGTAGCCTTAGTAATAATAGCAATTTGACATAGTAACGAGTAGATTTGACCCAGAATGTTGTTGAGTTGATGTAATACCCCATAACTCAATAGTGATGCAGCATGGAAACAGATTCAAGTTAGGATTTTGAAACTTAGAGAAGAACACAAAAGATTCAGGAAACCGCCCAGACGAATCCACGCCCACTCTCAACAAATCTACGAGGAGAAATTGATTCATGCAAAATCCAGAATTTTCTCAAATTTTCATATTTCATTCATCATTCATTATCTATAAAATACTTCATGCAAAACTTATTTATAGGAAAACTCCAACTAATAAAATTCTAATAGAATCCAAAATCATATCAAATCCAACAAACAAAATTCTAATAGAATCAAATCTTATCTCCATCAATTCTTTCTGGCTACAAAGCATTCATCGTTGACGAATGCGAAGATAAGAATTGTTAAATATACCCGAATTGAACTGATTAGCATCCACGAAGTATTCCAATTGGGCTATGGTGATGGAGGAATCGTAACTCGTGCATCACATCTGAACCAAAATGGTGAAGAGGAAACTAGCTTCTTTAGAAAACTTGCATATCAAACAACGATTGATCTGGAAAGACACTTGCAATGGAAGTAATTGAATAAGAATCCCATGAAATATCGAAATCATAGGTAGTGGAAGTAATCTTAATCGAAACTTCATAGAAATATGTATGTGGAACGTGTGACTTCTTCACAACTTTTGGAAAGAACCTCTTAGGGGGAACCGAAACTTTCACTTCATTATCAATAATAAATTCATACAGAATAATATATGGATATACAATAAATTTGTATTCATCATTGCAAATTACTATCTGTTTAGAGATCTCATCATTCATAACAAGCAAATGTAATGCAGCAGACTCAAGTGGTACAACTCCTAAAAAGTGATAGATGGGTTCCTTAGAAGGGCATGTATCAATCACCGCAAATTATATAACATTACTATACTCATTTAGAACTGGGTAAATATAGGTAGGAAACTCTAAAAACTCATTCGAAGGTGAAATATTAGGAATAACCTGCCAAGACATAAAAAGAATCCACAAAAACTTACTAGTAACAATATTGGTATCAACTATTTCATGTTTGGTCTCTTCCTTTATCATTGGTTTCGAAATTGAATACGTAGTATCATGTGGAGGTGCACTAAACTCCATTAAAGCATCCTGAGCACCAGTACTATTCTTTGCACTATTCTTTGCAGGAGTATAGATCTCAGTAAAAATATGCATCTTAGTTAGTGCATATGTATTAGACTCTTATAACTTATTAACAATATCATCGTTAACCATAGAAGGAATGGTAGTATTAGCAACAAAAATAGAAGTATTATATTCTAATTATGGTTCAACAGTACTTATCTTAGAAACATGAACCTCAATAATATCCAAATTGTCAATGTGATTAGTAGGTATGATGTCCATGTCTTGACTCTTGAAGGAAAACTCATAGTCATGATGCCAAGATACACGATACTGAGAATACCTGATCGAGGTACATTGGGAGACTAAGTGTCCATATCTGTTGTAATTAGGACACTGTGTTATAACAAATAGAGTGAATCTATTTTCCAACCTATCAAAAAGACGAGTCCTATAATACATAGGGAGATACTCGTCTATAAGAATATTTTTCATCTCTTTCCACGAATTTATAGGATTTCTGTAATATTCCCCACGATCTATCTCAAGTAAAATCCAAGAATTTTTGGGTTGTCCCCTTAATCTTCTCCTAACAAACTAAAATTTATGCCTACTAGGTATCTCATAACAATCGAAGTAGCATTCCATATTCACTGACTAGTCAATAAAGTTACAAGTGGAGGAAAGCCATCAAATACGGAATTTTTATATCATAATTTTTCATCTATTATTTCTCTAGCAGCACAAAAATTATAGATAAAATTAGGCTTCTTTAACTCCAGATGACGACTAGATCGTGTTGTAAAATGAAACATATTTACTATCTAGAATGGATCATGCAAATGAAATCAGTCAAATATACAGACGATAGTGCAAAATCTAAGACTCAGACAAATTAAATGCATGCACTAAATTAATATATCCCAATAACTCAATTGTTAAATACAAATGAATGTGAAGTACTAATTTGGTAAAAATAGCAAATAATTATAAGATTACTAGAGAAAAGCAATTAACTATTCTATTAACAAATTATTGCAATCCACTAATATTTGCAAAGAATTCAACAATTGATAATTTCAGTCAAGTTAGATATCACCTAAAAGGGTGAGTAGTTCACACCCAAATGTAGAATTCCATAAAGTTTTTCAAAAAATTACTCGCAATTGAGCTCTGATAATTATGTATGGAAGCCCTGAAATAGTTGTAATAAGTATCGGGTGTGATTAGAAGATACTGATTCGAAAACCGCTCGAATCAGAGTTGAAACGGGCTTCGAATCACCAAACTTCCCTTAAAGGATTTGCACGGTCTTAACTAGTCAGCAATGTTATTGGATCTGGTCCACTGTTGCACTGAACCCAACCTTAAAGTCAAGCGGATCGAATCTGGTTGCAAGTCGGATTTGCAGTCCAAATAGAACCTACCTTGAAATAATATGGATTTAATTAAATGGGTCCATGGTCAGGGTTTGTTGCAAGCAGATTTGAACCCACTTTGGACCCATTAACCCAAGTCATGTCTCCTGGACAGGTAGAAGAAATTTGGAACTGTGTTGTGGACGAGGAAGGTGGAAGCCAAAGGATATAGCTGGTTGTCGAGAAAGAACGATGGGAATGATAGGAGAAATGGGTTGTTGCAAATGATGCGGATCCAGCGGAGGAGAGCGGCGGGTCGCATAGATCGGGGTGAAGATGGCGGCGGCAATTGTAGGTAGAAGAAGTTCGGCGAAGTCGTGGCTGGGTGCAGGTAATCGCGGAGGTTGAGATGGCGAGGCGGGATCCGCGTATCCGTTGATGGAGAGGGGGAGTTTTTGTGGAGTTGTTGATGAGATGGTGTTGGTGAGGAAGCAACAGGATGGAGATAATGGTGAAGTTGAGGAAGAAGAAAAAGCGGAGGAGAAGAAGAGACAAGGGGGAATCACGGGAGGAGTTTTAGGAAATTTCTTTTTTTCTCTCTTTTCAGATCTGCTTCCTTTTTTTAACTTCTCAGATCCAAACTCTCTTTTCATATCTGTTTTTTTTTCTTTTTTTTGAATTTTTCTCCAAAAAAATAAATAAAAATAATAAAATCAAAGAGAAGATGGAAGGGAGGAAATGGCAATGGAATTTAGCCACTGATACCAATTTGACGTGGGAAGGAAGCAGATTCGAGTTAAGATTTTGAAACTTGGAGAAGATAAAAGATTCAGGAATCCACACATGCGAATCCACGTCTAATCTCAACGAATTCAAAAAGAGAGATTTTGACTCATGTGAAATCCACGCAAGAATTTTCTCAAAATTTCATATTTCATTCAATATTCAATTGTCTAAAAGATACTTCATTCAGAGTTAATTTATACGAAAACTCCAACAAAAAAAATCCTAATAGAATCTAAAATACTATCAAATCCAACAAACAAAATCCTAATAGAATCAAATCTGATCTCCATCAAATAGTCACACATCGGATGTGAGATAAGAAGAAAAGTAGTTTATAATAATTCATATGAAGCCACAAAGTAATTATAGCTAGTCTTTTTGGGGAAGGAATCCATGACTAGTTATAGGCTATTTTAATTCATGCTATTCTATTAGAGACTTAACATATTCCTACGCAAATATACTGCCGGTGTTCCGCTACCCAATATCCAGTATCAGAGCCAGACACCAGCCGGAAGTGTTTAGAACTAAATACTACACGAAACTAAGTGCTACTTGAAACAAAGTGACATACAAAATAGGGGCCACCTCTTGAATCTGTAGAGAGCCACTTCTAGAATTCATGGGGGCCACCTCTAAAATCCCACATTACTTAGTGAAGTATTAACATACTACTGAACCACTGACGAGGATATGATCCTAAAGGGGGGAGAATGTAATACCCCATAACTTAATAGTCCCACATCGGATGTGAGACAAGAGGAAAAGTAATTTATAATTAATCGTAGCTAACGTTTTTGAGGAAGGAATCCGTGGCTAGTTATAAGCTATTTTAATTCATGCTATTCCACCAGAGACAGCATATTCCTACGCAAATATGTTACTGGAGTTTCGCTATCCAATTTCCAAGGTAACAAGTTGATTCTGCAATAGCAGGAAAATGACTGATTTTAACGTCAAATCACATTAATAGCCACAACAACATTAGGAGCAATAATAAACAAAGAATCTGATAACATGTTGCATCAAGAGCTGCAAGAGGCAGTGATGAAGCCGCCGAGGCCAGCGGGGCTCCCTATCGACAGCAGGGAAAAAGGGAAAAGAGGGCGACGGCAGGCGTGGGAAAATGGCAGCAATAGGGATTAGGGCAACAACAGAGACATTGGCAGAGGCATTGAGCAGAGAGAGGTAGTATTAAGATTAGGATTCTTATATTTTAGTGGGTGGTTAGGATTACATCTAATATTTAAATGGGGAGCTGAGATTGACAATTGAGATATATTCCATAACCTTGCTCAGATACCATGTTATAGAATAGCAAGCAAATCTTGTTACAAGTCAAGGGATACATATATAGGTGTCCCCACACCATACAAATAGACTTATAGGCGATGCGAGAGTAACAAACTAGCAATTCTAGATGGGTATGTCGCTATTCTTCTTATCAACTCTAACCTCAACCAATACTGCTATATATCTCAAACACCATATCAAAAACATTTAATATGAGATAGACCCTCTAATGTTGATTCAGATATTGCCAACATTGTATTATTGATATATATACATCCAACCAGGTCGTGAAAAGGGAAAGCGACAAAAAAACACCAAGTGACTTTTTATTTTTATTTTCAAAATTTATGTATAAAAGATTATAAAATCAGGGGAAATCTGAAATTAGGGGGAAAATAAACAAAAACTACTAAAAAAAATATAGTGCAAGAAAAAAATTTATCATAAAAAGAAATTTATTGCATATATCTAAACTTAGTTAAGAACAATAGCGGCTTGCAAAATTATTAAGAAACGGAAGCAAAAATGTTTATTCTTCAGAATTAAGCCCAAAGTTCAGAATGTGATCACAAAAAGGGCTAAAACAGAATGGGTTTGAATATACTTTAAGTGGGCTCAGGTTAAAAATTGCTAAATAGTGGGTTTTTAAGCACATCTGGACTGCTTTTAATGCTTTGAAGCCACCATATGGCCTGCTTTTGTGCTACTTTATCCACTTTTTGCCCACTCTTACTGCTTTGGCACGCATATGCAAGCCCAAATTAGCCAGCCTGCTTAATACAGTCGTAAGGGTCTCAAGTGCATCGGCACAAGGCCAATGGCAGTTTTTGGCTGTTTTTGCGGCGTTCCCTACCATTTTTTACAACAATGATGTTCGATATTGTGGAATTAAGATACCACAAATTATGGGTCAATATTAATACGATTCCAAGATTTAAACCTTGGTTTTAATGCTTTTTTTTTTTTTTTGCCAATTCTGATACCATTGACGAAGGAATAGCACATTGAAATTACAACAATTTAAAATCAACTTAGCATATTCATATTGTATCTTTCACATCAACCTCGAATAACTGCTCAAAATAAGATCATAAGAAAAGGAAACACAAAACAATTCAATAATCATTAACACCTCTTTGGAAGAAAAAGGGCATTTATTTTTCACTATTTAGCTATTGAAAAAGGTGTAGGAGTTGTCCATGAGTACCATTTGTACCTATAAAAGCTAGTTTTTTCTTTTTCCTTTTTCCTCAGTTTTATGATTAGGCCAGGGATGACTTGATAAACATTCAACACTGTATTCTTCCTAATTAAAAAAAAAAAACTAGATGTTACCAGTGTTTTAAATATCGGATACCGGTCTCGTACCGGTCAGTCAAATTGCATACCGATTACCGGATACCGGGCGGGATATCGGGATATGACCCTAAATACCGGAGTGTCATATCGGTGTCATACCAGTTAAAAAATAATCATATAATTGGCTATATAGAACATAATAAAACGCATAAAATGTGTTTATAGCACTTACATTGACTTATTTATATTCAACTTACGAATTTGCAGATATCGTTTAGAACGTTCGCATATACACAGAGACAGAGCGAAATACAATCATAAAATAAAGAAAAATAAGTGATTTAGTTCACACAAAATAAAGAAAAATAAGTGATTTGGTTCACACAAAATAAAGAAAAAATAATCTTACTCAAAATTCACACAAAATCATTCCTTGAATCACTGATTTACACTGAATCAGTGATTCGGTTCACTAATTCACAATGAATCAGTGATTCGGTTCACTGATTCAGTGTGAATCAGTGAACCGAATCACTGATTCATTGTGAATCAGTGGCTTGAATCACTGATTTACATTGAATCAGTGAACCGAATCACTGATTCAGTGTGAATCAGTGATTCAAGGAATCACTGTAGACTCCCCTACCCGCAGGTTCACTGTTCAGCCCTCCCAATTTAACAATTCCCCTCAAATTACACAAAAAAAAATAAATCCAACATAAATCGCAATCAATTAAACCTAAATAGCACAATTATAAAAGAAATTGAAGAAATTTAAAATTCTAAATCAAATTTAAATTAAGAAAACAAACTGCGGTTACCTGGCCGGCGGCGACTGCTCCTCTGGCGAACGGCGATCATCCTTCGAAAACCCCCAGAGCTATGGAGAGCGGAGAAGAAAGATAGAGAGAACACGAGAGAGATTTATAGATGGATTGGGAAATCGGAAATTAGGGTTAGGGTTCGGCCGTTCGTCGCGATCGGTCGACGATCGCGGAGAGAGAACAAGAGAGAGAGCCAGAGTGTGGAAGAAAAAGAATCAGAGAGAGATTTATGGCAGATTTGGGAAAATTTGGGGTTAGGGTTAGGGTTTTGGTCGCGGGAGGGAGTCTCGGATCGCCGGGAGAGAAAGAGAGAGAGAGAGTTCGCGAAAAAATAGAATTTCTCCCCCCTCCTGACCCGTTTTATATCTTAACGGGTCGGGTCTGAACGGGTTATTGGGTTTAAACCGTAACCAAAACCCAATAACCGATATTACTAAATATCGGCCGGTATTAGACATATCGATACCGGCCGATATATCGCCACGTGGCCGATATATCGCCACGTGGCCGATCCAAAACGATATCCGGTAAAAAAATGCCCATATCGTCTCGTTTCTTCAATTTTAACGATATATCGGCCGATATACCGGTATATCGGCCGATATTTAAAACAGTGGATGTTACCAGTATTTAGTGATGTCGATGAAATGAGTTACTTTGAATCAGAGATTTGTTTATATAATATACTTCATACAATATCTGGACCAACAGTAGTGCAGAATGAAAACCACATTAGCATTAACCTTTCAAACCAGCAGAAAGATTACCATCCTATTCTTCACAGTCTAGTTAATTTGTCTAGGCAGTGAACACTGGAAATTGTTTGAAAACCACCTTTTCTATCAACAGTTAACAGCATGAATAATAGTATCATGATGGAATGCCACTGTGGGCCTGTGGCATAACTATTACTCAGGAGCCAATCAAGCCAGGATAAGAGATTATAGTGCATTGCAATAGAAGTTTTCAAACTTTCATCACAATCACAATATATTAAAGCAATCAAATGAATCCCAATTAGTTCACCAAATTCCCATATGACAAGTTAAATACGTAAATTAAGAATGGAAACAAGTATACCAAGCAGAACAAAGCAGCTACTTTATCTAACAAATTCGGTGATTATTGTTTCAACAAAAAGCTGACAACTTTTCACCATAACTATTGTCAGATCATGTATGAGGCATAACCTAACCATCCACCGATAATAATAGTATAATCCAATTCAACTCATGTTAATTACTTCAGGTAAATCATTAAAATTCAAATTTTAAAGTAAAACAGTCAAATCCAAACTCTACCAATAATATCCCCAAAAAAAAAAAACAAATCTTGTTTTCATTCAAATAAAAATCACCTCTTCAATCGCCGATTCTGGTCTCTCCTGCTGCCCCTGCTCCGAAGTTCCCCAGACCGGCGGAGGTGGAGCGGCCGCGTAGTAATCATCGTCGTCATCGACATCGGCCCAAGATTTCCCCTCGAGAGTGGAGGCCGGCGGCCACAACACCTGCGGAGGGTCGGCCTCCTTGATTGAACCCGGCTTCTTGGACGATCCCTTATCGGACTTCTTCTTCTTCAACGAATCGAGCGCAGCGAACACATTCGTGCTGCTTATGCCGCCGCCGCCCACCATCGCCGCCGGTGGAGGAGATCCAGCCCCAGGGTTTGATTGATATATTAGGGTTTTAGGGTTTTGGGAATTGGATTGGTTGAGAAATTAGGGTTGTAGTTCTGAGACGCCTGAGCGTGGCGGATTTTGTTTTTTTTTTCGGTAGAAGGAGAGTGATGGGCTAATTCTAAATGCGCACCACCAGTGAGCCCCAATTTCATAGTGCGCCCCAGATATTCTAAAAGATGCTTCTTCTTTTTTTTTTTTTTTGGTATTTACTGGTTTGTCCCTCAAATCTTTATATATTATGATTTTGCCCATCAAATCTTCATATTTAGAATTTTGCCCCACAAATCTCATAAGTTACAACAATTTTGCCCTTCTCTCTAACACAGTTAAATATTTGACCATTTTACCCATCTTTTCCTTTTCTATTTTCCTCCTCGAGAAGAGAGGAGGAAGAGAGAAGAAGAAGAGAAGAGGAAAATAAAAGATGAAAAGAGAGGTAAAATGATCAAATATTTAACTGGGTTAGGGAAAATTAGAGAGGGGGGCAAAATTGTTGTAACTTATGAGATTTGGGGGGCAAAATTCTAAATATGAAGATTTGGGAGGCAAAATCATAATATATAAAGATTTGAGGGACAAACCAGTAAATACCCCTTTTTTTTTTTTCTAGTAAGTACCACAAATATCTCAAAATATCCCTTCACTCCCTATAACAGTTTCTCCTACTCAAAAACTCATTATTTCCTAGTGAGCACCATCCCCAATACCCAAATCATCACCCTCCTATGCTCGAGCTTCACGCACGGATTTCGTCGGCGATCTCCACAAAACATCGTCGTTCCAGGAACATTAAAGCCGCCATCAATAATACATTACTGCCTTCGCCCATGATTTCTCCCGCACTCAAGTAGAAGCACGTTAAAGTATCCGTTTTTAGGTAAAAAAAAAAAATTTATTTGTTGTAGTTTTGAAATCACTTAATCTTATAGTTTGTTGATATTTAAGTATTCGAAGTCAAGATTTTTAAGTGGTGCGGAGATTTAAATGTATGTGATTTATTGTTTGGAAGGTATTGGAAGAAAAAATTCTTGCTATTAGATATTTGACTAAATTAAAATTATTATTTGTGTAATTTATAGTAAATGTGGATTTTTGAATGAAGTAAGCAGGCATGTTGTTAACCAAAGAAGAATAAATTGCACAAATTATTGACGACTAAATTTTTTGTGTAGTTAATATTTTATGCATCACAATGTTTAATTTTACAGTCAAATTCAGATGAATCAAAGGCACCAACTGATCCAATAACCGAAGTAGCCGAAGACGAGCCGGTTGCATTGCATGATACGGCGAACGTCACGGCGGGAGAGGCAAAGGAAGATGTCCTACATGCCATTGATGAGAGACCAACAGATTTGTCAGTTCTTAAGAGTTTTAAGACTCATGTTGTTTATTTTATTAGTAAAAATGAGGTAAATAACAATAGATTCCGGTCGTCGCTAGTTAATTATGGATTTAATTTCTTACAAATTTACTTTTAATACAGGAGAGAAATCCGTTGCGCTATATAAACCACACCAAAAAATCGCTACATGGCCGCTACGGTTGAGTCAACCCAACACTCGTTTCATTGAGATTATTAAGAACTCATCTCTATACCCGTTGGTTTAGTGCTCGTACCCATATATAAGTAGCGTTGAAATGTCAGCCTTCGTTGAGAGGTGGCATCCAGAAACCAATACTTTTCACATGCTTTTTGGAGAGATGACGGTCACGTTGGAGACGTCGTGTGTTTTCTTGGTTTGCCAGTAATAGGAAAGTCTGTCTATTTGGCTGAAGATGATGTTCCACCAATCTTTATTGACTTGTTAGTTAGTTCCCTAGGCGTAAGTCACAGTGAAGTCAGCGATGAGTTAAACCAAGATTTGTCGGCATTGATTTGTATTTTGTAATATTTTTTAGTGTTTTGTAATGTAACCAGGAAACAACTCTGTTTTACTGTCATTGAAGTGTGTTTTGCAACGTTTGTTAATGTTTTGTAATTTAACCGGAAGAAATCATGTTCTATTTTGGCATATATTTATCACGTTTCAAAAATTATCAATAGCAATTCTTTATTGACTAATATATTTCATGTTGATTATATTCGTATATGTTGGGTATGTAAGTTTTCATTTAGAAATTCAAAGTCATATTGTTAAATTCTCTGTCTGGCATTCCCACCCCCATCCAATTAAATAAACCATCCGGAGTGTTAATCCCGAATGATGCATAGAATATCCGGGGTGCACATCCCGGACAGTTAATTTTTCACAAAAAAAAAAAGTATGTTGTCCGGGATTGAAACCCCATCCCACCTTTTAACTGTCCGGAGTTGAAACCTCATCCCACCTTTTAACTATTTGGGTTCAAATCCCGTCCAAGACTTGAAAGGGTCGGGATAGGAAATCCGGACAATAAGGTTCAAAAAACTTAAACTCACTATATGATGGCGATTTTTTTTAAAAAAATCTTCCAAAAACACAAAAAAAAATTCATGCTAGCAAAAAATTAGACTATTTACTTGAAGTTTCTTTACTGCGCATCTCTAAACATGGAGAATCATCCGAAAAAACTAATGGGTTCTCCATCTTATTTAACATCAAGAATCCATGGTCCAATGGGTTTTCCTCCTTCCTTTTACACTAAAAATAATTCCAAATCCACAACGAAATCAAATGAAATTAATCCAGAGCGAAGAAATCCAGAGGATTGGGTTTTTTTTCCGCTCGCATCGCTCGGGAGAGAAGACAAAGCTCGCGAGGCAAGTTATTGGGTCATGGTACTCACTAGGAAATATTCATGTCCTTTCTTGTTCAAAAAAATTGTAGCATAATTGTAATTATTTCGAACTTTAGTTATGGTGCTCACTAGCAACAAGTGGTGCGCATTTAGAATTATTCAGAGTGATGACGTCTTCAGTTTTATTGGGAGTTTCCAAAGGAGCACATCATTTTTCCTAGTGACCCCACTTTCCAACTGAAAGCCGGAGCCGAAAAAGAACTATTTAGTGGGCTCACTAGGAAAAGTGGTGTGCTCATTTGGAAACTTCCGTTTTATTTAGAGGGATGGTTATCAGGTGAGATGCACGTGATTTTATTTATAATTAAAATTCGAATTTATGAAAAAAGAGGGTATTTTAAAAAAAGAAACTTCTCTTAATAGTATCATTTTATTAACAAATAAATTCATAGGCTTTTAAAGTTTTTTTTTTTTACTTGATTATGCATGAATTCAAGTCCACATTCAAAATTTCCTTTAATTATACATTCATTAGGTGAAGTTGTGCACGATGTTATCAATAAAATGAGTAATTCCAGAAAATAAGATAAATTCTCTAATATCTAATATTTATATATTTCCAAGATATTATAGACGTAAACCTTAGTCAGTTCAAGGTCAAAATTAATGCATAATTAGTTAATGAAAGTTCTTAACTACCTCATTTTAGCTAACATATTACAACAACAAAAAAGGATCGATCGCGGTGATAATCCTTCTCGATTCATTCATATTAACTAATATCTCCTCATTTAAACATCTAGAATCTATATCTTTTTATATTATTTCTATCCATATTTTTTTCGGTCTTTTCTTTGCTTATTTTTAAATTAGTAATAGCTCTAAATATTTTAACTAAGCAATAAACTTGCAAACATCTTAGTTATTACTATGTTAAAATTGCACACGTACATAACCGTTTTTGATCTATTAAAATACAGAGTTTTTACATATCTATCCCTTAAATCTTTAAAAATTAGAATTTAATCCTCTAAATATTTATATTTATAATTTAGTCCCTATATCACCATAATTTAGTCTCCAGTCATATTTTTTGTCCGAATTTTCTGTTATATTCCTGAGTTATTTTACTTTAGAGTTTAACTGGGAGTGGAGAGAGAGATGAAAAGAATGGAGAGTGAATCTCAATAAGAAGAGAAAGAGGGGAGGAAGAAGAAAGGAAGTACTAATTTATAATGTATAACTTATTTTTTAATGCAAAATAGTATGATAAATTAGAATAATGTATATGTATTGTTAGCGCAGGAGCTTTTTTGTACATTAATAATAAAACTGTTTGCATTTCTGCAAATGTATAACCATTACATGAAAAGAAAACTGAACCATAAATCTGTTGACTGAGAGTTCCCAAGGAGTTGAAAATGAAGATAAAAGGATTAGAGCGGATTCTTTTAGCTAAGCTGCTCGCCATGGCGGCGTACTGAGAAGAAGAAGATGATGAAAAGAGATCCACTGGGTGTTGAAATTTTAATTAGTGAGCACCACATCCTATACTAAAGTGATTTACAACATAGGGGAAAATGGTGCTCACTAATCCAAGTCTGGTGCGCGCATTTAGAACAACTTCCCGTCTCATTGGGGTAGAAAAGTGTGCATGATGTCCTGTTGGGCTGGTAATGACTTGGGCCTTTTATTGTTTGTAAAGCCCAGAGCCGATGTAGTATGTGGGTTTTTTTTTATTTATTAATTTTATAATTCTTGTCCATGAGAACAATTGGTAACTCATCTAAGGGAGGAGCACACCATTTTTCCTAGTGAGCCACTTAATAACAACACTACAATACACTACAAAGTGGATTCACTAGAAAAATTGGTGTGCTCCTCTAGAAACTCCCATCATCTGGTGTTGTGCTTGATGTCTTATTCTTCCTCCATTCAAAACTATAAAAAGAAAGAAAAGTGCTGCCTTGGATACTCAAACATCAAGTATAAAACTTGATTAGTTCTTTATAAACTAAATCTTATTTACATGATCGATAACGATAATATCGAAAAAAAATTGATTAAACTAGGACACAACAAAGGGTTAATACATTTCCCGATCAGTTACTCCTTTTAAAAGTTAATAATCATATCTCTACATTAAAACTTTAAAATTACGTGTTCACATCTAGTAATAGTTTTGTTATTATAAGTGATGAAAGTGAAATGGATCTTCTCACTTTATAAAATGGGAAGAGAGAAGTGTCAATGCTTCAAAGTTACATTGTTCACCTCTTACTTTCTTCATGAGGAAATTATAAAATAAAGCAAAGATCCAAGGAGTTTACGAAGATTATTCAAAAACACGAGAGATATTTGAGAGTTTTTTTTTTTTTGAGGTTGAAACAGCAAACAAAAAGAATTGCCTCCCATATTCTATTAATGAGCAATAACAAAACAACTGTTTTACAAAATGTCATATAGTTCTAATATGTTAATGTTACGATACCATACAAAAGAATAAAAAATAAACAAAGTCCAAAAGACATCCACTCAGGGTGGACCACGAAAATCCCGTAAACTCTCCACTCATGCGCCACCAAGAGGTCTCTGAGAGGTTCTATCTGGGGAAGTATTATGTTTCTCCTCCTCTAAATCATGATCATTTGAGAAGCAAAATCGCTCCTTCTCTGAGAGCGGACCTGTCCGGGAAAGTATATCAATATATATGAGATAAAAACAGATATCAGCAGGATATCATAAACGAACTCACTTTGAATACTTCGATGCTTCTTATGATCTCTATAATAATTTAGAGCCATTTGTGTTTGATATTGCCCGATACTCTGCTCTCTGTACTTTCTAGAGGGATGATAGTTAGATTTCAACTTCTATTTTTATTTCTCTGCTTGCTTGCCTGCCCCGATAGAGGAGTTTCCAAAGGGGCACACAATTTTTCCTAGTGAGCCCAGTTTTCCTAGTGAGCCCACCATCTCTTTTGAAAATAGAAGATTTTTCCTAATGAGCACACCAAAAATGACCAAATTACCCTTCATTCTCTCTCTTATTCTCTCTACCCACTTTCCCTAAAATCCAACTTTCCAACTCTCCTTCCCTAAATTTTTCTCTAGAACTGGCCACTATAGACCTTCCTTCCAATACAGTGCTCTCTAGATATCGCCAACGCCACTTAAGATCCACTCCGGTCGCCCGCCGTCACCACTGTTGCGGTTGAAGGGAGAGAAAAGAACTGACCTTGAAGGAGATGGTAGGATGGTCCAAAACTTTCAGGGACAATTTTGTTATAAAGTGAAAGTTTTAAAGTGGGCTCACACATGAAAAATAGCATGCGCATTTAGAAACTCCTCCGATAGCTATGCATTTTTCAAGGATCTCCTCTCATTGGAAACTTTATTTGTGTTTCGCTTATAGTCTCACTTTAGTAAAAACAAAAACGGTCATATTTCACCGTTTCGTTATATGTAATCTATACAAAATATTATTCGATAAGAATACATAAAGATCAGATAAAAAGAAAATAAATACAAATATCGAAAAATACATGTTACATATATCGACCATATCTTACATCAGTTACTTCATCTCTACTAAATTTGCATGACAAATCAAACTACAAATCTTCATATATCATCACAACCCCATAACATGTAATAGCTAGCTACAACTGTCCTTACAATCTGGGAGTTTCCAAAGGAGCACACCACTTTTCCAAATGAGCCCACTAGATAGTTATTTTTCGTTCGGCCTTTCAGTTGGAAAGTGGGCTCACTGGAAAAAATAGTGTGCGCCTCTAGAAACTCCCTACAATCTTCTACCGTTTCTTTGGCACCAAGACTCTATCAATTATACCGACGAGCATCTTGGGCGAAGTAAGCTGCGGGAAATGGCCATCACCTTCGATGATCTCAACCCTCGCCTTGGCCTTCATCTTGCTCTGCATGTAATGGGCAACCGACACCGGCACCACAACGTCGTTGGCGCCTTGAATTATGGTGCAAGGCACCTCAACTTTCTCCAACACGTCTCTCCAGTCCGCGAGAAAGATGGTTCTTGCGACCGAGAGCGCAGTATCCGGCCGCATCAGTAGGAAGCTCCTGCAGAATTTCTCCGCAGGCTGAGGATCTGCTACCCCCATGGCAAGTGTCGCGAAACTCTTCGCCCATGTTGTGAAACTGGACCCGATGACTGATAACATGTTCTCGATCTCCTTTCGCTCGAATCCTCCTCTGTAATCTTCTGCATTCAAATACCTGCATAGTGCATATAAATCCTTCGCACTTTGCTCTTATTCTTCTTGATTGATTAAATATGTACAATCAGTTACTGGCAAAATTAGCTAACCTTGGAGAGGCTCCGATGAGAACAAGGTGGCTGAAGAGATCAGGTCTCCTGACCGACGCAATGCAGCCGATCATACCGGACATAGAATGGCCAACATAAACCACACCCTTGAGCTCCATCCCATCTAACAAGGCAATGAGAGCGTCGGCAAAGTCACCAAGCGACGAGTACCTCGAGGAGTCGAAGGCTGCCACCGACGGATCCACAGTGCCGGAGAAGCTCCAGTCGAAGAGAAGGACCCGGCTGCGCTGCGACAGGCTCGGGAGCACGTCGTCCCAGACTGCCTGGCTGCCTCCATAGCCATGGGACAGGACCAAGGTTTGCTCACCACTCCCTACTATCTTAGCATTCATGGTGAGTGAGAGAGAAAGTAGTAGCACAAGAAGCTAGCATTGGGTGGTGTTATATATGTTAAGTTAGTTCATATGTGAGTATAGTCCCACATCGGATAGAACAAAGAAAGTCTATGAGTTTAAATACAAAGTTGGAATTTTAACCTAACGGCTTAAGCTTTTGGATCAAATTGTTTCTTAGCTTTGTGTTTAAGCCGGCGTTCTCCCCAAAAAACGCTTGTTTGTTCGATTGTTAATTTGAATGAAGGTACCATGTTATTTAGGATAATCAAGTAGAGACAAGGGATGTCTTTTTAGGAAAAAGCTGAAATTAATTTGTATGTGGTTGTGAAATTTTGCCAGCCATTGAAGTTGTATTGTGCATACGGTTGCTATGATATTTACTAAGTTATGGAGTTTATTGTGGCAAGTGGTCCATGTACAAGACCCATATATCCAAATATGAGGCCAATAAGTTTAAATTTGGAAGCTTTAGGAGAAAAATGAAGTCTAGATGATGTTTGATAATCAAAGTCTTAGCTATAGTGGTCCCATCATAAGAAAACTTCCAACCATCTTAATATAGCATATTACCTTTGTATTAGATTTATAATGATATTCGAACCGTCAATATTGGATGTATCATGCCTACAGTATTGATATCCAGTATCTTAAATTTCGCAACATGTCTGTGATATATGCATCGGTGTTGACATATATTCTTGATAAGGAGCCAAGATAAATCCAAGACTAAACAAAGTTAGCCTAGTAAAAGTTACTCGAAATTTTTAAAATTGATCAATATTGGTTCGGTTTTGAGGTACATGAAACACGACATAACGTATAATATCAGTCTGATATTACCAATATTTTTAATGTACAGATAATATACGGACACTATAATATGGTCGGTGGATCATTGACTGGTACCAATATGTCGATTATAATATTTTAAACCTTGGAGTTAGTATCTTAACTCGAGTTTGAGAACCTCTTCTCTGTGCATGTACATGTGAACAGGGCCTGATTCTATGGGAAGAGTCCAAAAGCTACCTTTTCCTGCCATAAAGTGAGTGGGCCCCGCAGAAAGCAACGTACTGCCGTCAAATAACAGATTTTTCCTTTTTTTTTGAGTCGAGACAAATATCAGGATTTTGCAACTTAAACACAAAATATTATGATAGAAACATGAATTTTCTTATTCCTGCTTATTTGATTTCAGTTTTTAGCTTAATTATGAAATATCTGATACATGCTGAACACTGTAGAGTAGGCAGTAGATTCAAAATTTCATTGTGTTTGTGTGTGTGTACACACACATACATACAGATACATACACACATACTCTCTCTCTCTCTCTCTATATATATATATATATATATATATATATATATATATATATATATATATACACACACACACACGCACGTATGCATACATATATCTATACATATATATAAAAACACATCCATACACACACAAATATATATATTTATTATTTGTATGGAAACGGTATACCTATAAGTGACTAAAGAAGAAATTATCTATGGAGGCGCTCTCAAATCTCAATATAAAGGATTTTTGTGGACGATCCAAGCCGTTAGTCGTAATCTCCCTACTGTAAGTATGTATTGTATAAAAAAACATATAATTTAGACACTTATTTATCATCGATTTAGAGGTCTTATTTGTTTTACTGTTGAAAAACCATTCATTTTGTATCTTATCCAATATTACGGTCATAATATATATTGAGAATAAATGATTTTTTGTGACATTAAGATCATAACTAATAGTTCGGATCATCCACATACATATTTTATGTTGAGATTTAGAAGTCCCTCCACAGACAACTATCTAGAGAGGCACCTAAGGATCTAGTAACCTGTTATAAATTAGTTTTCCTCAGATCTAGTAACCTGTTTTAAATTAGTTTTTTTAGTTAACATATCGTCTTTATTGGGTAGAGAAACTTCCATTAGAATCAACGAATGTACTGCTTATCCTACCTTTTTTCGGATTTGGATCTCTTTCTTTATACAATCTTAGTTGGTCATTAAGTTGGTGGATAGTTAAGATATTTCTCGAACTAACTGACACTATTTCCCTCGTAATTTACACTGATATATACTTTACACTAAAAAGAACAGTTGAAATTATGTATACGGCGGTCATGTACAACTTGCGCTATGGAGAGAATCCAATCAATAATGGGTAATGAATATAGCCTAAAGAAAAGAAATGTTGGAAACTAGTCATACAGTTTTGATTGTATATAGGACAGTCCTACATATTTTGCATTATGGCCATTTTCTATGTTAGTTAATATCGCCAAAGGGAAAGAAATGTTGGAAAGGTAAAGATAAGAGACCGTAAGGGTAATACAAGGAAAATAAAACTTTATCAACTTTAATAGAATTCTCCGATGGAAAAGTACATAATAATTGAGCAATACTTTTCCAACACACCTACATACTACTCTTTCTTACAAGAGCGATTCATGTAGACTTTTACCATTTTGAAAGCAGGATAACATGCATAGTCTATATATATCTCTCTTATGTAGGAAAACGGTTGTTATTACTGGCCTAGGCTACCGGCGAGATCCAACTCGACGAAAGTAGATAAGGTGAAAGTCCAAGAGGGACCAATGAGAAATTAAAAAAGCAAGTTGGAAAAACCTCACGATCATTGATCTAAGTCAGAGCGTTCAACTTGAAAAATCAGATTATAATCCAAATTCTCTAGCTTTATGCAATTACAAGGAATAAACCATCGATAAAATCATTTCTTGGTAAGGAAGCTAAATTCTTTAGGAAGGTTACCTCTTATTTCCAATAAAACAAACTTCACATGCCAAATGCCAAGGGCCTATGTCAAGACAACTAACATCTTTATGTAATGGAGTCTTCTTGAAAATGCCTAGTCACATCTTGAGACCTCACCTAAGCCAAAAAGCTAAAATTGAATGCACACAACCTTTTGGCATTGAATTCTCCCCAACTCTCACCCAGACAAGTCTAATGCTGATAAGTGCAAGAGAAAGAAAGATCTTAAATTAAGAGAGAGAGAGAGAGAGAGTCATTCATGGACAAGTGGCAGAAGTTTTGTGTGTGTGTGTGAGTGGGTGTGGGGACAAAGGACCATAGGGAGGTGGGGGTGGTGTTGCATGTGGGATTCAAATGCTTGCCATGTCTATTGTGACGTTGTGTGGGGGCTCAGGATGAAGATTATAACACTATGTCACAAAACAATAACCTCATGACTTTCAACAGACAATCCCAGCTCACCAAAAGCTTTTTAATATATATATATATATACATAGAGAGAGAGAGAGAACGGGTAGGTAGTCCAATACAATTATTACACATGACGCTACTTAAAAGAACTCTCTTAATTGTCATTTTAGTGGTGCCACGTGTAACAATTGTATTGGACCAGCTAAGCAGCGGTGAAGGAACTCCCTTCACCGTCGATGAATTTCCCGTTTACTTATATATATATATATATATATATATATATATATATATATATATATATATATATATATATATAGGGATTAGTGTAGGTGAGCCGCCAACTTAGAAAAAGTTACGTGAGCTAGAGGCAAAATTAAAATAATCCAATGATTTTTCTTTAATTTTTCTTTATAATTACTATCTCTACCTACTTAACTTCTATCGGATTAAATTTCATAAATTTTAGAGTTCATTTACCATTTCATCAAGTGCATACAAAATATGTATTAATTGAAAACTGTTAATTTTGTATTAACTTGATAGAGGACCAAATCAAAACTAAAACCCAAGAAATTGGGTATGAGTGAACCCTAGGGGGTCGAGATCATAATTGAAAAAAAAAAAATTTAAAAATATTATTAGAGATAGTGAAAATAAACTGCAGCTCAGATAACTTGCATGAGCTGTCAGCTCATTTTTATTTTTCTCATATATATATATATATATATCATAAACTCTTTTAATGAGAAAGGAAATCTTTTTCTTTTTTTTGGGTATATAAATACACAGTTAGAATTTGCGGATGTTATCTTTTTTTGACCTTCGCACACGCCCAAATTTAGTTTTTTATTTTTATTTTATTGTTCGACGAAATCTGTAAATAGTTAATAAAATAATTTATGATAAATCATCCTGCAACCAAATTATTTACAATAAATGCAATAAGAATCTGCAGAGAAAAACTCTTTCCAAACTTAATTTTTTTTTTTCCCTTTCCATGTATCACTTCTATTACCATAAAAATTTGTTTTCTTTGCATAGTTGATCAAACTAATATCAAAGTTTATTTTCTAATAAGAAGTTGTGCATACAGACATATGTACCACATATTTATATTAGGGTTAATTACAGTCAGACCCCCTATACTATTGAGGGTGTGTAACTTAATACCCCTGAAGTTTGAAACTCTCAAAAAACCACTGGACTGTAACTTAACACTCATAAAGTTTGAAACTCTCAAAAAACCCCTGAACTGTTAACACTGTTAGTGAGAGTTAGTTATTTTCACTCTCTTTTTTTTACTAAAATGCACTTCTATCTCTCAAATTTCTATTCTACCATCATCCTTCTCTTTAACCAGCACACTCCTTCTCTCTTTCTCTCCTCTCTCTCTCCCCCTCTCCCTCTCTATCCCTCTCTCTCAGTCACTCTCTCTCTATCTCTCTCTCTCTGACCGAGAGGGAGCGTGAGTGACTGAGAGAGAGAGGGATAGAGAGAGAGATGAGAGAGAGAGAGAGAGAGGGAGTATGCTAATTAAAAGGAGGGATAAGGGTAAAATAGAAATTTGAAGGAAAAGAGTGCATTTTAATAAAAAAAATAAAGTGAAAATAACTAACTCTTACTAACAGTATTAAGTTACACACCCCCAACATGGGTCTAATTAACCATTTATATTATAACAAACCAAGTGTTTCAATCTATTAAATTATGCCAAATAGAAAATAGAGCATGATAGATAAAACAACTATTTCGCCATTATTCAAATACTTTGTGACAACCTACACAAACGTACTGTCTCAATCATTCCAGAATGTTAGAGTAGCCAAACAATCAAGAATAAAGGAGGCAGCAGCAGCAGCAGCAGCAGCACACTGCAGCTACGAAAGCAAGATCAATCTGTAAACGCTTCTAAACCATTATGCGCGGGGAAACGATGCAACATATCTTCACAGAGTGCACATTTACCCGAGGGATATGGGGATTTTTTGCACAAACGGGCAAATAACTTGAAGACTACCCGGCACCACTATTGGGGCAGTAGTATGGAATATGTAGCTAGAAAGAAATAGCAGAATTTTCATAGACAAAATTTCTTTTCTTATATCTTGTTTAGCACATATTCAGGATGATATTTTACGGTGGACAGGTGCTGCTATGGAAAGAGCAGAGGGATGACCCGTGTTTCGTCCTACAAAACAAGATGCATAGAGAAACTGGGAGTTTCAGCACATAATGGATCCCGATATATCCACTGCTCCCGACTAGGAGACTGGGTGTGATCACCCTACTATTAGGAGGAGATGACTATCCCACCCACTACACCGGCGGTCAGTACATTTGTTTTTTTGTTGTTTTCTGTGATATGTACCGATATTATCTCTCCTTAGAAGGGAATATGATATTCTATCTGTAGCATGTTTCGTTGAGTAATTAAAACTGGAGCCACAACCCACCATTTTAGCTCAAAAAAAAAAAAAAAAAAACACAAAATGAACAAAAAGTGAACTTGGCTTCCTAATGATCTAGGGCTAATTTTTGTCAAACAAGATGTACAAGAAGCATTTAACAAGATCCGAAATAATAATGTCAATAGGACTCAGTTGAATGGAACAATAATATCAAACCTACAATTAAACCAAGCAAAAATCTCTGAACAGAAGGGTTCTAGTTACACCAGAATCATTCAATATCTCTGATACATAATAAAATTTTATTTTGATCTTTTGTTTCTTATACTGTACCACTAAATTAGTTCTATATCAATTCAAACTTTCTGCCAAGTTGATGCTATATGTTCATCACAAGTTGTTTGTAAAGCAAGCTCACCTTTTCCACTGTCATCGCGATACGTTGACTTAAGACACACTGATGTTTGCAGGTGACGGTTGAGGAACATCAACAAGCCTCTCTATCATTTGCAACTGATCGTATGGTGCTATCTACACAGCAAAAGAATTCGAGTGAACAAAACTTGTGGGCATGGTATCGGCTTCAAAAGTTATGACAAGTAAACTGATAGTTGATATTGCCTAAGCCAACAGGTTAAGAAGTTCTTTGCAAACATATTACCAGGCATAAAATTTGTTTCGTACTGTTTCTGGTTGGAAAATAGAGTTCAGCTAAAACTTTAGACTATAGCAATTCTAAAGAGTATATATAGGCATGCGGTTAGCAAGTGATCCTTGTTTCAACATCCAATTCTAATTACTGGAAAATTGTACTCCATAGATATGCAAGGATAGATATTGTCAAGCAACCGATTAGAAACATCTTGAGGAAGGAATTTAGTAGAATACGATTAATATTACCTGGCTGAACCCATCAGGCCATGTTATTGAGACTGCATAGTTGCCCATCGGTCGAATATCTTCAGGCTCTATATCTTCTGGGACATCCCCAAACTGTAGCTTCTGTTCCCCAGTCCATTCATCCTAATAGATATATGTCCATATATTCGTTTATTTGTTGAATATGTGCAATGCAAGTATCCATCATAATGCAGGTCTAAACTAGTATATGGTTAGATTTTTCAGGCTACCTGCTCGATGTTTCCAATGATTTTTATTAGGTTTTAAGGTGCTTTATATCTAAAAACATTTGGGCAGGA
This sequence comes from Dracaena cambodiana, assembly GCA_036321105.1. Taxonomy (NCBI): domain Eukaryota; kingdom Viridiplantae; phylum Streptophyta; class Magnoliopsida; order Asparagales; family Asparagaceae; genus Dracaena; species Dracaena cambodiana. The sequence goes on from JAYEPQ010000011.1 coordinate 45,656,297, forward strand.
GCTGTGGTGGTAGTTCAAGTTGTGAGGATGTCAACGAAATAAGACAATGCTTTATAATGTTAGTCCACTGTTTATGCTAAAAAGAAAAAGACAATGCTTTACGTACCATACTCTGTGCAGAGCGGTCATTCCGTCTCACTGTTGCAGGATGCAACAAAAATTCTTCATCTGAATCTGGCACTTTCACTCTGATTGCTCTAACAGACTTATCATAGGATACTGCTGTTGAAACTGAAGAAAGAAAAACACTTTCAATCACAACAAACCAGGTAGAAATCAACTGAAACACTGAAATATAAATAAATCATTTGAAGAAAATTAGCTTGAGCCCATTTCCATCATTACTTTCAGATAAAAATCCTCCATCAACTGTGCATCTAAATGGACTGACAAGTCCAAAAGTTGGCAAGAACTATATAAATCAGTAGTAGCAGAAGAAGTAAGAAATATGTAGTTAACTGATGAAATTCTTCGCCATATGTTGATGGTTGAGGGAAGAGGTGTACGCTAAATAAAACACGCTTGTTAATCTGACTGATATAATTTAGAGAGTGTCATGGTTTAAAATGAATAAATAAAAAGGTGCACCCTAGACACCCTTTTCCAGGATTCAAACTCTGGTCCCCCCCTACGCACCGTTTGGTTGAAGAGACTGTATATCTCTTGAGGGATAACACGAAAGCTGTGTAGTTCAGATTGCAGTCACCAGATATCTAATTAGAAGAACCCTGTTGCTGATTGTGGTTCAAACCTTTATTCAGAAAATTGAGTTATTACATCATAATGGGAAGAGGGACACCTAATAAGAATAATTTGTGCTACAAAAGATGTATATTGTTGTGACTGTTTAGGCAAAAAACAAATACTGAATGAAGCAATTCTGAGCAATCGACTGGTTAGTTCCCCGAAATGAGAGAGGGATATACTTAGGGTGGCAATGGGTAAGCGTAAACACATTTACTCTTACTCTTTGAGGATATGGATTAGATTGTCTTATCCGTTAATCTAAAAGGGTGGGGTAAAGGTAAGATTTTCTTACTCCCACTGTCTAAGCTTTTTACCATTGCAAGTAAATAAATGATATTAAATCATAAAATTGAATGTAAATTAATAATGTTAGAAATTATTTAACAAATTAGGAGCTCGGAGCAATGGATTGACTTATCATTGTTGATTTTCAGTGTGATCTATGATGAAATAATTAGTGTTTCCTTTTCCTCCTTATTTTACAAATTTTCTCTCTTTTTTTTATTATCCCTCCCATTTTAGCCTTTTAACATGTTCGAATACTTTAGTATTTGAGTCTTACTTCTATTATATTTGTCTATTATCATCCATGGCCACGTTTGTTTGGATGGATTAAGTGGGATAAGATACTTAATCCTGCTTCATTCCATATTTGTTTTGCCAAGACGAAGTAATATAAGTTATCCCATGGGATCATTAATCCCCCAATTTGAGTGTAATTAGTCCCACATCCCCCCTATGATTAATAACCCTTTATTTTTATCCCTCTGAAATTGGATATCACTTATACATTTTTGTCCTTATTATTTGCTTCTAAATATTCTTTTATCTCTAATTTGAGGTGGCAAATAGACACATAATTACTTGGATCATAGTTAATCCCATTAATTATCATGTTAGACAATCACAAGACCAATGTTTAAAATAACGATAACGGTAACGTAACTTTTTGTCTCTGTTAGGTTATATAGCATATAGCGTAACGCATAACGCATAACATAGGTTACGCGATTTTCTATCTATTTAATAAAAATAAATATAAAATTATATAAAATAAATTTTATAAATTAAAAATTGAATTAAAAATTTCTAAAATAAAATATAAAAAAATTATATCTCAGTATTAATTCTAAATTTCTAACAAGTTTCACAATAACTCTCATATTTATCTTCATAAATTAAATTGCATTCACACTCATAATTTCGGTCATCATTTAAGTAAGAAAACAAGATTTCAAATTTATTTTCAATTGTTATTAATATTGTAATTTATATTTTGTAATTCTCAATTTATGTTATTTTTAATTGTTTATTTTAGATTAGCTAATAATTCAATTTGATCGGTAAGTAAAACATTTCAGTAATTGGAAATGAATTATAATAAAAAAAAATCAGTAATTGGAAATAAATTATAACAAGTAAATAAGGATGTACAAGTTAACAATGCCACGAATAATTAAATAAGCAAACAACAAGCCGTCAAGAAAAAAAATACAGAAATTCACTAACAATCAAAATAAATAATTGAAATCAATATAAAAAACTATTTAAAAATTATTGTAAATAGTATAACATAACGTAATTTAATGTAACGTAAAATAACATAAAAACCGCACTATTATGATGCATTGAGTTATTTTTTATTGTTAAATAATGTTGGTTTTTTTTTAGGTTTCATAACGCAACATAACAGGTTTCATAACGTGTTATTTTCAACATTGCACAAGACTAAATGCCATAGAAGGAATTATTAGTCTCAGGATTAACTATCCTGGACTACTAATCATATCCTGCATTTCTAATCTTGCAAACCAGAAATGGCATATATAAATAAGAGATTCAACCCTTCATAAGGTATATGTCGCCTTATTGTTTCTGAATCCGAACATTTTCTTGATTAGGCACAATAAAGAAAAAAAAAGATCCTAAAGAAAAAAAATTCCTCAAAGCCATAACTGTAACTATTACGTCATCGTCAACTTCCCAAGTCCAACTATGATCTCGATATTTGATCTTCTTAGTTGTACCATCATTATTATTAACCTGAGATCTTGCTCTCCACCTTCTTTGCTCTCCACCTCATAGCCCTCTAAACCTTGAATAGTATTTGTCATCCTCCTCATATTCAGCTTCCTTTAGCTTCATTTCTTTGAATAGAGATATGAGCCTTCTTTCTTCTTTCTTTTATATACTTCTTATAACCTTCTTTTTGTTTTCAAACCCTAGTATAAAATTTAAAAAAATATCATGGATAAGGTAACTCCATCTAGTTTATTAATATCCTTGTTTTTAATTTTTTTTCTCATAGTATTTTATTTAATTTCAACCACTCAACCTACATGTTATTTGAAAAATAAATAAATAAAAGAAATTCTTGCTTGTTCTTCTATGTCTGATTACAGTCATTTTCCGTGGAAGGCACACGGGTGGTCATGTGCAGATCTACGACAATTGACACTCTCCAAAGATGAACTACAGTAACTATTTGTCAAAAGTCCTCTTATTAATGTAGTTGGTCGAAAACAAACTATTTGTTGCATGTCATGAGTGCATTTACGGATTCTGAAAAACCATCTATTAGTATTGTATGTCAAAAGCCCACTATTACTGCTTGTTAAAAGTCTAAAATAATTGGTGTTGCTACTTATCATCGATTACAGATGCACCTCTAAGGGGGATGAAATCTAACATGCTTGTTGGTTTTTATTATAAATTTTTGTAGTTCTTTTAATACAAAAAGCAGTACTCCCAACCGGTTTCATTAACGATACAAAAAGTTGTAATTTTTTACCCCTCTTTGTACAAGTTGCTCATGATTGACATTTATGCTCTAACTTTGAGGGTATCATAGTAGTGTTTATATTCATATTATAGTACTTCCAACTACATCAGATATTAATGCTATGACGAGAACTGAAGTTATGTTTTCATATTCCACAACAAGCCTCTGCAAGTCGAGTGCCCTTTTGAGCTGGAATAAGGGATTTACGAAGTGACAATTCATTTTTTTATATTTTTGTATTCTAACTTACCCTATTAAGTAAAGAAAAGTTGTACCCTGCACTTTGAGATGGTGTGATGCGTCCATAGGCCAATTTTTGGTCCTCGCTGTACAAAATTTTGAATTAGAAAAATGAAATTTTCATTTTTAATTCAAAATTTTGTAGGAGCGACCAAAAATTGACCATGGACACATCAATTACCATCCCTACCTGCACTCTATAGGGCAGGATAATAGCAATATACAAATTACCTTATAGGGTAAGAGTAATGGTTAGTACATAGGATAAAGTTAAGGGCGAGACCCTTACCCTACCCATTTCCACCCTTATGCATGCTTGTGGACAAAAGTATGTTTACGTGAGTACAAAAGTTAAAATCCTGTATGCTTAAGATTTTAGAATTTTGAAGTAATATCTTTGATAATTTGATAAGCAAGTCAACAAATAAAATGTGTTTTGCAATATGTCCACAAAACTGATGTTGGAAGATATATTACCTTGTTGGCGAATTTTAGCGCATTGTTGAACAACAGAGACACCAAGATTCTGAAATGTGTTGGCTACCTCACCTTGAGGATCAGCCACCACTTCAGGGATTCCACTATCTCCAGAAGCTGATAACTGCAAGAAAGAATTCGATCTTATAGAAACAATGAACATATCATGATCATTAAAGAAATTTAAAAAAAAAAAAACATTGATGATAGAAAGTAAAAAACATATATGCAGCTTATACATATGCAAATGCTTCAAATTACGGATTGCTTAGGGATAATTTGTGCGCATGATGAGAGTCTTACTCTTGAAACAACTATAAATCCAACCCTCGATCAGCCAATAATGATGCATGGAGCTGAATCAACCGTAGCAGCTACTTTTTTTTTTCTTTAAATCAGAAGTTGATTTTATATGCTGCTAACAGATATTCTTGTATGGGGACTCTGGATATCATAACTCAAACAAAATATGAGTGCTGATGTGCTGCCCTTATATCAGGTTATTTACTGAGTTGGTCATTAACCATGGTGAATGATTGGGTGATTATAATGCTTTTAGTAGTTTATAGACAGTTATGCTTACAGGAAGCAAACATGCCTCAAGAGATAGAGATGAATATTTTCCAATCATACAAGCATGATGATGGAAGAAATACTGGCATAAGCAATGATACTTTGTCTCCTTACTTAAACAAACAGTGAAATACTCTGAAGCCTAGCGCAAGGGACCAGTTTCCTGGTCACTACTGTCTTATCTGTATATTTATCAATCATCATAAAAAAAAAAAATTCCGTTAAGGTGTAGTTGGATACAGATCACATATTCTAGAAGCTCTATCGGGGAAGTAACCAAATTTCTACAACGACCTCCTAATCAGAGATCAATCTGATACAGAATGGAGCTAATTCGGCCCAAAGCAATTATGGCAAAAGAAGACCTCATCGTGAAACTTAGAAGACCAGGTCTTATTAGAGAACTTACCTCTTAGTTATGCAGTTTCAAGCTCATCTGAGGAGCCCCTAATTCAGGCACTAAAGAAATACTAAAGTTCATAAATTTGAGGTAAAGATGGAAATAGTTACATTGTGCAAGTCATATTTTGTCTCACCATAAATTATAATCAATGTAGCAAGTGCAGAGTGGTTAAATATCTTGACTGGTAAGGAATTCACTCTCAAATCAACGAATTGTTAACCCTTTCTACTATAAAATCAATGGCGTTCTATGTTGCGGTTCATTGTAATACGTACAGTTGGTCGGATGGGAAGATCAAAAAGATGAGGTATTCCAAATTGTTGGACAACCTGTGAAGACCAGATTGTCACATTAAGATCAGATGCAACTTCGTCACGATAGCGAGAATAGCTGTGGATTCACTCACATACCTGAGAACCAGAACCCTTTCCAAAAGGATAGTAGCGCTTTCCATCAGCATCAAAGTAGCACATATTCTCCACGACTGCAACGCAGGGCACCTTCAAAACATAATTTCCTCTAAATGATCACTCACTGGAAGTTCTTTCAAATCAAACTTACATAAAATGCACCCTTATAACAACAAGAAGAAGAAGAATAATTAAGCTATTTATCCCCATTACTTGAGGTAGGCTATATGAACCAACAGAGAATCGCGCTAGATCGATCACATGGTTGATTCTTCTCCGCTCATTCCTATTGAGTAAATTTTGGCTCGTCGTGACATATGACAATGTTTTATGCTGACTGTCACAAACCTATCACAATCTCTCTTTTATACTGGTTTGGGACAGATCGTGAAAGGATGAAAAAATTTAAGCACAACACTAACGGAGTTACATAAATGCACTCTTAAATTTTTTTCTGTAATTTGTAAACAAACAAAGGGTTCTAACAAAAGTTGAAGAAAGTTTTTTCGTAAATTCTACAGAGAAAGCATGATGCTGCCCAGTAAAACCATATACTGAAGCTGGAAGAGAAAAGCTAAACAAAAATTTCTGTAAGTTTTATAACAGATTCATTCAAGCATATATATTACTAATGCTAAAGTCTCTAAGAATAATACCTTTAGCTTTGAAAACATGCGAACTCCTTTTGCAACATCAATAAACGCTAACTTCTGTGGGGTGGTAACTATAACTGCTGCAGTCAAAGGAGCAACCTGAAAAATAAATGGTAACATTAGTTCTAGATGACAATATTGAAGCGCTACATAAGATACATAGATTCATAGCTAAACCTGGCACAATGTAAGTTGAATGTCACCGGTTCCAGGAGGCATATCAATGACAAGGTAGTCCAGTTCTCCCCTGTATTGTGCAAGAGTCAGGACCACAAAATCTGTGAAATATTGCACCCAAAAAAAGAATGATTACCATACGATAAACCGCTAACTGGAAAACAGGAAATATGCTGCCTTGCGGGCATTAAGGATATGACACAAATGTACAAATTAGGATGATAGGATACTAATGATTTTGAGCCATGGCTTATGGATGCGTATGAGAAACAGAAGATTCTCACCTAATAAATCATTGTAGTCACTAGAAGTTAGAAGATTAGACGCCTAAATACGGTTTGGCAGGTTTAGCAACTCAGAATCTGTATTGTAATTGGCTGATGGTTTATGATGTTGGTAATCTGCATTATCGAACGTATAATCTTAGCAATATTGGAACTATCGAAAAAAAATATGGGCAACATTGACAATTAGCAAACCGATATTGTAGGGTTTATATTGTATAGAATACCTCAAAATCCGATATAATATTCCCAATACATATCAGTGTCAGCTAATATTTAGAACCTTGTTTGGGATACTCCATAACTGAGCAACTCTTGTCTTCTATGGGTAAGTGATCAATTACTGTCTAAAAACTCTATCCAACCAAGAAGAAAGAAAGGCCACCATACGAATAGAGATCCTTATGCTCTAAAATAACTACAAAAGGTCCATCACTTGCATTTTTTTTTTTTTTTCGTGTGGCAATCAATTGTATCATTACATCTCTAAAGAAAGATCCATAGAACTTACTCATGAAGTACTAACTGTGCACGTTGTGATGCAACTGAATTGGTTAGGTAAAGATAGTTGGATACCTCACACGTTTGAAGACAATTATAGACCCATTACTTGACAAAGAACAAAGAGTATTATCTCTAGCAGCAAAAAACAAATTATGCTAAAAATGCTGGTGTTGACTGTCTAATTCTATTATTCTATGTCTATAAACAATACACAGAGCATAGAAATCATAATTTAACTGCATTGCATAGTCCAAACTGAGCAGTTAGCAACCAAAAGCTTGTAAATAAAAATGCTAAAACACAAGTTTATAGACATAATGTATCTAAGTACGGGCAAATAACTGCAAACTTTTTTATCTTGAATTGACTTGCCACATAGCCTGAGGGTTATCGTAAGTGTCTAAAGCCCTTTCCAAAGAGAAGAGGGCGGTTGTGTAGCATGACCAATGACAGGAAAACCTTAGAAGAACATTTGACCAGGCATTTATCAATGTCACAATAATGTCACCCCTCTATGGTTGGTGCAAATATCCTAGCCATATGACTATGAACAAGGGAGGGGTATGCCAAAATTAGAGCAAGATTGAAATTTGAGAGACCAACCCTTTCGGCCGTGTAGTTTAAACTCATTCATCTAAGGAGAGACACTCTAGAACCCTCGCCTTTGTAAGATTCGTTAACAGGAAACATCTCTGTGGCACAATAAGCGAACCAAATGGAATCACAGAACAAAAAATCGATAGTAGAAGTGTCTGAATATCTTAAAATTATAATAGACAGGGTTGTACTGTATTAGGATTAGTCATTTTTTTTAATTCAAATTTTAATTTTGAATATACATCGTACCATTCAGCAGTAGTTAGCAACTGATTGATAACTCCTGATACCATTGGACCTCGCATAATAGCCCGTCCTTGGCCAGCAAACCCAAAAGATACCAACTTTACACCCATATAGTCTGTTGGAAGGATAGTTCTAGTTTCTGGATTCTAGAAAGCATCTGCTTCAAAATCATAAACACGAAACTTTAATGATAAAGAGTATCAATCAGCATTAGAAACGTACCATTTCTAACAACCGGTTTTCAGGAGAAACCATTGTCGGCAAACTTGGACCATAGACATCAGCATCAAATATGCCGACTCTAGCACCCATACCAGCTAATGTGTATGCAAGATTTACAGCTACTGTAGATTTTCCAACCCCTCCCTGCATAGTTTAGAAACATTAATTTTAGAAAGTTCTTGAACATGACAGAATGATTAGAAAGGATTTTTTTTAAACTCAAAAAGTGATTAATATGATTAAATAATGTCGTAATGACCAACAATTAGAGTCAGAATGCAACTATATATTTCTGTAATTATCATTTCTATTTTTGCAATTGTATAGTGGTGAGAGGCACTGCTAGGAATGTGCATGTCTTGCCACATTTAGCAAGTTTTGTCTATAAGACTTATTCCTTATCTTCTTCCCTTAATTTTTGTTCATTTGGGGAATTTTCTTTCGATTTTTGAAGGGAAGGCAGTTACAAAGCCAAATAGGAAAAAAGAAAATAAATAAATAAATAAATATCTTGGTTAATAAATGATGATAGAGGATTTTTTTTAATTAATCAGAAATCTATTGCATATCGTGCAAAGCTCGATATGATGATCATGATAAATTATAATATGGTGTGTAGATAATATTTTTAAGAGGGTTTGGGAAATTACACCTTGCAACTTGAAACTGCAATAATATTTGAGATAGTTTGCAATCCCTTGGGAAGTTCCCCGGCAAAAACAGGCTTTGCAGGCTGCGCTGACATTGTAACGCTGACTTTTGCAACCCACGGAAGTGCTGCCACAACCTCATTTGCTTGTTGTTCAAACTGGCAAGAATTGAAAATGGCTTAGGAATTTAGGAAACTTCAGCACGTATGAATATAAAGAGGCATATATTTTGGTAGTAGATATATTATTCGGGGTTTGTTTATGAGCAGAAGAATAACTTATAAATTTAATGTTAAGTGAGAATCACAACTTAAACTAAAATTGCATGAGACATAAGCATAACAATATACGAGGATGGGGTTTGAGAAGAGATGGCATTGTTTCAGTCATATACGGCTTCATATAAGAGAGGAGATGAGATTAGAGAGAGTTTGAAGTTATGGATTAGATCGAGAGGAGATATGTAAGATAGAAATTGATACAGGGTTGGGATTGATTTTCATCTTATTAAAATCCAGAAGCAACAGGCAAAATCAGATCAACAATTATTTTCAACGATGCAGAGAAATAAGCATAGTATAATTTGACTACTTACTGAGAAGAGTAGTTTCGTTAAGTTTCTGCAATACAAATTTGTTCCATCTATAGTTACTTATAAGCAGCAATTTGAAGTAACTAGGCTTTTGAAGCTCTCCCAACAGTCACATAACAGTAATTAAATAACATTCAATATTGACATTGCAGCAAAAATACTGATGGAAGAATAAACTCTTGCATAAACTAACACAAAGCAGTTTTGTGATAAGCTAACAATTGAAATGTAGTTTACCATGTCCTTGATTGGGCATGCTGGTGTTGTGAGCTCCAATCGAAATGAAACCTAACATACACAGTAGAGAGAGCTTTCAGCCACAGTAATGTAATCACAACTGCTAGACTCTTGTTAAAGAAAGTTTGCAGGACAAGAATCTCGTTATCACCTCTTTAAGTGCTTCATCGATGAGCAAATCCTTCACGAAACCGCACGAAACAATATCAGTTCCAAAATCTGGATCAATGATCCGGGATAAGGCCTTCAAGACGTCTGCTTTGGCGGTGTCGACTGATATTGGTGAGGTACCAGCTGAAAAAGAAGAAAATACAAGTCAACAACAGGCCTCACATCTGTGTTTATTCAGCTGAAGCATTCTAATTGACAATGTAATTAGAATTCAAGGAGGCGATTTTAGCCTAAAATTCAACGAGTAGAAGCAAAGTATGTAATAATGTGTTCTAGTAGTAGAAAACACTATGTTCATGGCAAAACTATGCTAATTTCAAACTAATATTATTTTCGTCCAAGGCTGATAATATCCTACAAACTCTCGGAGCAAGCTTCAGATTCAATTGAAAATGAACTTCCGGTAAGCCAGAATTATCTTCAAAATTTTGATTGAAGAGTGTTTTGGGTTAGCAGAAAGCACCTTGAGCTTGTGCTGCCCGTGTCTGGGATGAACACAAACTTGGCCTTCGGCGACTAAAGCTCCGAAAGTTTGCAGATTGAGTTGCCATAGGAACAAGAAATGGTCTTGTGGTACAAAGAAGTCCTGCAGCAAAAGAGTGTAGAGTTAGAGAACCATCAATTAAGAGAGAGACAGGGGCACAAAAAGAAACCTTCATTTTGGTGAATTCTTGAAAGAGGAAGAAGAGAATTTAGTGGAGCTTGAAGAAGCTTCATTCTTCTCTTTTCTTCAGAGAGAGGGAGGGAGACAAAGGAGTGAGGATGAGACTTGAGAGAAGGTGAGTGAGTGGTCATGGTTTTGGTTTGAACTTTCCTTTTATATTTTCTTCAATATCCCTTGGCAGCCTGGAATTGTTACTTGGGGCTTTGGCCCATCTTGCTGAGAGTACACATCCCTTGTCTCTTAGCAAAATTTAGACATCATTCACTACATCCTATAACATCCCTTATTGCTAGATCAACAAACCGACGAGGAAAGTTTCCTGCCATACCACTCTAGAAACCAATAAAGAACCTATGCATGCCAAGAAGTCGGTGCAAATATTTCCCTCGCTCCAAGTATGCTGAATCTGAACTTATATAAATGATGATAAGATAATGATGCTAAGATAAGCTGAGCATCTCAAAGGAGCAGACGACATCATAAATATGTACCACAGTCATTCAGATTGCAGCCATCAAGAATAGGCTCACACACATAAATATGTACCACAGTCATTCAGATTGCAGCCATCAAGAATAGGCTCACACACGTTGAATCCTTCCAATGGAGGCTATGTTGAGTATGCTGAATCTGAACTTATACAAATGATGATGATAAGATAAGCTGAGCATTTCAAAGTAGCAACAACATCATACAGATTGCAGCCATCAAGAATCAGGTCACACACGTTGAACCCTTCCAATGGAGGCAATTGAGCTGGTAATTCATCAGCTGCAATTCAAATGGAAGCAATTACCAGAACAGAACAGGAGAATAAGATTCAACAGCATGAAACTTAAAAACACAGATACATCGCAGCACCAATAACGCCAGGTATTGGTTTGAGCAATCCCCCAGTGAATCCATGAGGACTTTAGTCATGCAGAGGTAAGAAGAAGCTCACCATATCATAACCCAATTCTGCGTATGAACAGTGAAAACATACCGATTCGAAGTAGGCTCACAGTTTTGACTTTCAAATTTGTAACTTATATTCTACAAGACTAGAGGAGCAGTTTAAGATACATAATAGATAAACCTTTCAAGGTTTTCAATACATAATTACAATTTAGAACTATGAGATTGATGTGTAGTATCGCATCAAGCATCAACACCATTGCTGTGAAGATACAAAAGAATCCACACAAAAATAGTTGGCAGGAGATCCTGCAATGTTTAGACAATGGTGAGACATAAGATATAAAATATTGAGATTAAGAATAGTATCATTGTGTTAAGATATTACTAAACAACAAACAGTTTAAAAAGCAAACAATAATGGCAATGCACAGCTGAGAGAAACACTTAGTAACAGCCTAAGACAAATTGTTATAGGCTTCCAACCAGAATGCTAGTGATGAAGCCTCATACACAAGGTTTTAAATCGTGGCTGCGATATCGCAACGATATTGGAGTTTAGATATCTACCCACTATGATATTGAACATCTCAATGTATTTATCATTTTAGGAAAAAAAAAATTTGCCAATATATTGTGTTCAACACGTTGTTGCAGCAAAAATATTGAGATCCAATAATTGGCCAATATCCAGTAATATCGGGACTGAGGATAAAAAATAATTATCTTTCCTTGACCCATTTATTCTAGTTTATAATTTTTTTGGTTATTTGAACAAACTGGGTATCAATTACCTCTATTTAAACTTTAAATTGAGTAGTTTCTGTTTTAATTCTTTTTAAACATTGATTTAAAAATTACCAGTCAATGGTTTATTGTTAAATTAAGTAAAATTACTATTAAACACTTGAATTATAATAAAATTAAGAAAATTCCACCAAACTTAGAGTAAAATTACAACTACAATAACCTTATTAGTTAGTATTTTAGTGATTATGGATTCATCGAGTTAATGAAGTTGTAGAGGTAAATACATCTTAAACATATACATATATCATGTATTATGTTTTATGTAGTTTTATATGATGTGTATGTATGTATGTATTACTTTTTCATATTTGTTTTAGGATTTGAGGAAATACTTATTTATGGTATGCTATAACTTTATGTAGTTTTACAAGATACCTGTGTAGAGTAGAAAAAATTGGAATTAAACTCCATACGTAAGGCTAGCCAGTAGCCTTGCGTCAAAGCCGCAAGGCTAAACGGTAGCTCGAGTTACCAAAATTCCAATTTAACTGAAATTGGTTTTGCCCATAAGTTGGGTGATCAAATCGTATCCACTTACACCTTGTTAAGGGGTTTCCAATCTTATCCTATAAGGAAAATGGATCCTTAATCCTGTCACTAAGAAAAAAGGGAATTTCCAATCTTATCATACAAGGAAAGTAGTCATACTCACTCTTAGCCTATAAATAGGCATAAGAAGAGAGAATTAATGATCTTTTGGAAGATCATTGATTCAAAACTTGCTTAATACATAAAGTAGACTCTTGCGAGTTCACCGAGAAGGCCGGCAGCCCTATTTCTCTCCCATCTACGATCGAGGCATTGGATCGTCAACGAGATGCAGGAGCGAGTCTCATAGCCATGATGGAAAAGTCCAGCACTAAACAAACGAAACCACGATCCAATGCTCCTTTTTCTTATAATCTTTTTCCTTCCGTTTCCTATTTTTTTCACAATTGTAAATCAACATTATGGGAATAGAAAGATCCAGTTTTTATGACAAATAATCTGCTTCGGAATTTTCTAACCAATATATCCGGTATACCCGATATATAAAACCATGCTCATGCATGCAATTGTTTTCACGGCCGAATAGCTCAGGCAGCTACAGGATCTGTAGGGCTCATGGAAACAGAAACCATACCTTTAAAGTATTTAACAGTAGCCACTCAAAGCAGCAATAGCAACACAAAGCAATAGCCCATTTGAAATTCTGAATGCCACCACTGTTCCATATGATAATCATCACATTTCACAGGAGCTACATAATTGAACTATTAATTTGGAACAGAGCTCAAAAGAATTGTGGATTGCAGCTCTCATGAAATCTCTTGAAATTCTTTGCTGCTAGGCTAGGAGAGTTCTCCATTTAGGAGAGCATCAGTTGCATGAAGAGAAACATGTATATAAGAAGTATCAATATGTTTCAATCAGTTGGATTAAAGATGGTCACAAGTCAACAATCAGATTCTTGACATCATATGCCCACAGCAGCTACATTAACCAGCATTCAATGAGCACTGCTGCAATGTAATTTAAATAAACACCACATTTTGTGGTTTATTGTAAGAAAGCATATACTAAAATCCACACCAAGACAGCATAACTATGGGTGCAAACAGATCTAGATGTACTGCTGTATCCGGATTTGAAGCTGGATGGGATGTGGATACAGATATAAAATTCCATTTCCAGTTAAATAAGATTCAGATATGGATATGGATATGGATATGTATGGTTACATATATCCATATATGAAAAAGTTATTTGCATAACCATTATCCGGAACCAATTTATTTTTAAACCACCCCCTTTTGTAAATACCAAAAAATCAAATAAGTACTAGCTGCATTTTTCTTAGAAACAAAACCTATATGCATGCAAGTTATACCAGCAGAGGATAATTATCTCCACATCCATGCATAAGAATTTAATTTTTATTATACCTTAGTTATTTTAAAATTTAAAAGTTAGATTATGCACTTTGATTTTGCAACCTTGGATTAATTATTCCTTATATAAAACTTACCATAACGGGGAATTATCCACAAGTTCATATTGCGACCTAGTTTACATCTAAAAGTCCTGAAGAGTGTTTACCAATCGTTTAGTACAAAATCAATAAATATATATCTTTTAATTCCTCCTTTCCCTCCCTCTCCCTCCCTCTCTATGACTATAATCTAACAAGGAAATAGGGGTATCTTGTTTTATATATCACAGTAATATTTGGGGATAAAGATATATTTTGGAGTTTAAAAATCATTATGGTTTTGAAAAATTCATCCACAACAAATCTATAAGAGCAAAAAGTTTGTAAGAGGTTGTGTGGTATCTATAATAACTATGTAATATAAGCAAAAAATAATGTGATAAGTTTTAAATGCGTCATATATTTGACAATCGTGTGATACAAGTGGTAAATGCATAATATTTTTTATGATCATGTAATGTAAGTGATTAATGAGTAATATTTTGATAATCATATACTATAAGTGACGATATTGTAATACATTTTTTTTGAGAGAACAAATGTGTAATATACTTGAAAACAATATATTTTAAGGGATAAATAAGTAATATTTTTTACACTCTTTTAATATAAATTATAATTGTGTAACATACATGACAATTGTGTAATATAGATGATGATTAGTTGTAGTAATAACTATAACTGTGTAGTATAATAATTATGTAAAATCAACAAAAATTGTGTAAAATATATAATTATGTAATGTTCGAGGGACAAGAGAAGAGTTATTTCCTTTTCTTTTCCACGTGATGATTTCGACATTTTCTGTTTTTGATATAAAAGTAATGATATAAATTTTGATATTCTCCTAAAATAAAGAAAAGAAGTAATTCTACAAGTAGTATTGTCTCAATGTATGTATGTACTAAAATAACTATATGGACTAAAAAGTTTGATCATTTCATACTTTTAGGTATAAAATAGGTGAAGATAGAGACATCTCGATAATTCCCCCAAAAAAAAATTAATGGAGTATCCAAATTGCCAAACAAATATGCTTCCTTAATATAATACTTCCTTATTATAACATACTCAATGACTTTG
Source organism: Dracaena cambodiana (assembly GCA_036321105.1). Taxonomy (NCBI): domain Eukaryota; kingdom Viridiplantae; phylum Streptophyta; class Magnoliopsida; order Asparagales; family Asparagaceae; genus Dracaena; species Dracaena cambodiana. The sequence goes on from JAYEPQ010000011.1 coordinate 45,671,688, forward strand.
TACACATCACCAATGCTTTGCCTCGTACTGCGTAGCATTGGTACTTCTAAATTTTGGTTTCACCATACTAAACACATAGGACAGCGTGTCTAATATGACACTTATTGGATTCTTCTTACATATTTGTTAAGCAATTACTAACCTTTTCTCAGTTTTATTTATTTTCAAGTTAAAGTACTACTTAGCCACGTGCACATTACTAAACATATTTATCTATACTTTACAAGTTTGAGTTATATATTACTTTTATTTATATATCAAAGTTATTTAGTATGATAGGATAACATTGATAGTTTGATCCCAGTGGATGAAAAATGATATGATGATCTCATCTATATTATGCATTCAAAGTTTATAGTAATAGATCACTTATTTTTTGTATGTGTGTGTATATATAAGCATATCTGATGCAGGACGGAGGCAAAATTAGGGTTAAGGTTTTGAAATTATGGTTTTTTCTAGAGGGATTGGGGAAGAAATGATAAATTGGGGAAAACTTTTGGGATTTGGGAATCCACCCAGGCCCACGCCCACTCTCCACGAATTCACGAGAAAAGATTTTTACTCAGCGAATTCCACACCAGAGATTTCTCAAGAAAATTTCTCAAAAATATTATTCATCTTTTCAATACTTCATACAATCCCTATATATAGGGAAACCCTAACAAACAAAATCTTAATAAAATCCAAACTCCTAATCAAATCAAATATCTAGTACAATCCAAATCCTAATCAAATCAAATCAAATCAAATCTAATCTAATCCAATCCAATCCTGATCTCTATCAATTCTCCCCGGCTTCAAAGCATTCATCCCCGATGAATGTAGAGATAAGTAATGATAAACACGTCCGGGTTGAACTGATCGACATCCACGAATTATCCCAATTAGGCCATGGTGGTGCTCGAGGAACCATAGCTCGTGCATCACATCTGAATAAAAGTGGTGGAGGGAGAACTGGCTTCGTTAGTGAACTTGTATCGAACCACGGCAGATCTGGAAAGACACCTGCATGTGAAACATATAATTTCTTCACAATTTCTGGAAGCAACCTCTCAGGAGGAACCAAAACTTTCACTTCATTATCAAGTATAAATTCCTGCAAAATATTATGTGGATATACAACAAATTTATATTCATCATTGCAAATTGCTATCTGTCTAGAGATCTCATCATGCATAACATACATATCAGGCAAATGCAATGCAACAGACTCAAGTGGTACAACTCCAAGAAATAGATATGTTGGTTCCCTAAGATGACATACATCAATCACCGCAAATGATATAACATCACTACACTGTGTGGGAATTTGATGAATCTCAAAAGGAAACTCCAAACGATCTCTAGAAAATAATATATTAGGATTAACCTGCCAAAATATGGGAATGATGCTCAAAGACTTACCGGTAGCAATATTAGTGTCAACTATTTTATACTCGGTCTCTTCATCTACATTTGACTCCAAAATTGAAGATCTAGTATCATGTGGGGGTGCACTAGACTCTACCAAAACATTCTGAGTATCAGTAGTATCAGTAGTACTCTTTACAGTAGCATCAGTAGTACTCTTTACAGTAGCATGGATATCAATAGGAATATGAATCTCAGTTGGTGGATATGTATTAGACTCTTATGCCTCATTAATAATATCATCATTAAGTATAAAAGGAATATGAGTATCGGCAATAAGAATAGACATGTTCAATTCCAATTGTGATTCAACTACAGTACTTTCTTTAGAAACATGAACCTCAATAACTTCTGAATCGTCAACGTGATTAGGAGGCATGATATCTATGGGTACACTCTTGAGGGGACACTCAAAATCATAATGCCAAGATATGCGACACTTAGAACACTTGGTCATGGTACATTGAAAGGCAGAGTATCCATATTTGTCGCATTTAGGGCACTGTGTTCTAACTTTTAGAGTAAATCTATTTTCCAATTTATCTAAAAGACGAGTCATATAATACGTAAGAAGATACTCCTCAATAATAATATCTTTCATCTATTCCCACGAGTTTATAGGATTCCTATAACATTCCTCACGATCTATCTCTACTGAAATCCAAAAATTTTTCGCTTGTCCCACTATTCGTCTCCTAGCAAATTGAAATTTACGTTTGCTAGACATTTCATAATAGTCAAAGTAACATTCCATATTCACTAACCAATCAATAAAGTCGCGAGTGGAGGAATAACCATCAAATACAGGATCTTTATACCAGAATTTTTCATCTATTATTTCTCTAGCAGCACGCAGATCATAAATATAATGAGACTTATTTGATTTCGAATGGCGACTAGATTGTGTTGTAAAATGAGACATGCTTAATATACAGAATAGATCATGCAATGCAAATTAGTCAAGTATACAGATGATAGTGCAAAAACTCAGACGACCCAAATGCATGTATTAAATTAATTTTTTCCAATAAATCAATTACTAAATGCAAATGAATATGAGACCACTAGAAATAAATAATTAATAATAAATCACAAATTATTGCAATCCAATAATATTTGGAAAGAATTTAGTAGTTGAAACTCAGTTCAAGTTAAGTATCACCTGGAGGGATGAGTAGTTCATGTCCAAATGAACTTCAAATCACCACTTTTTTCCTTAACGGGTCTGCACTGTAAACGGGTCTGCACTGTTGTACTGAACTTAATCAAAAGTAGAATGGATCAGAAACTTGCGAGTCGGACCCAAAATAAATCCAACCTTCTATTTTTTTTTTATATGGGTCTGAATAAGTAGATCAGAACCAAATCAACCCAATAACAAACAAATCCAAAACCCAATAGGTCTCTTCTCCTTTCTCTCGCTGCAGTTGAGGGGGGAAAGCAGATGAGGAGGTGGTCGCTGTCGAAGTGGAGGCAGAACGGCGGCGGCGGTGGGGTTGCTGGCGGGAGGCGGGCGGCGGACAGCGGGCGGAGGTGGCGGCGGAGGCGGCAGGCGGAGGTGAAGCAGTCCAGACGAAGACAGAGGCGGAGTTGGTCGGAAGGCGGGCGGAGGCAGGCGGAGGCGACGTGTTTATGGTCGCTGTCGGCATCGGCGGCGTGGTCGCTGTCGGCGGAGAGGACTAGAGCAGGGTACCGTAGTGATTGGTGGCGATGGAGGCGTGGGTCTGGGCCCTAGGGTTAGGAACGGAGGCGGGGTCGGTCGGGAGGCGGACGGAGGTGGGCGGAGGTTGTTGGACGCGGGCGGGGAGTTGGTCGGAGTTGGAGGCCGGAGTTGAGGATGGCGGAGATGGGGCTGGGCGGTGTCGGCAGTGGGCGGCGGCTAGGAGATCGGAGGCGTCGCGAGGGCGGTGAGAAAGATGTGGGGTTTTTTTTTTTTTTTGCGGGCGGGGGGGGGGGGCTGTTGCGGCAGAGGATGAGAATGGAGTGAGTTTGGAGAGAGAAATTTTGGTTAGAGATTTTTTTTTTCTCTCTCCCTCTCTTTTTTTTTCAGATCTCTCCGATCTCTGTTTTTTTTTCCCTCTTTTTTTTTTTTCAGATCTCTCCGATTTTTTTTTTTTTTTACTCTTTCTCTCTTGCTGGTTGATAGGTGGTTGATGGGGGGTGAGGGTGGTTGGGTCAGGTGGAGGAGAAAATAATTTTAGGCTCTGATACCAATTTGATGCAGGACGGAGGCGAAATAGGGTTAGGGTTTTGAAATTAGGATTTTTTCTAGAGGGATTGGGGAAGAAATGATAAATTGGGAAAAACTTTTGGGATTTGGGAATCCACCCAGCCCCACGCCCACTCTCCACGAATTCACGAGGAAAGATTTTTACTCAGCGAATTCCACGCCAGAGATTTCTCAAAAAAATTTCTCAAAAATATTATTCATTTTTTCAATACTTCATACAATCCCTATATATAGAGAAACCCTAACAAACAGAATCTTAATAAAATCCAAACTCCTAATCAAATCAAATATCTTGTACAATCCAAATCCTAATCAAATCTAATCTAATCGAATCGAATCTAATCTAATCCTGATCTCCATCAATATCCAATACCTTAGTTTTTACTAATTTGATATGATAGTTTTTACTAATTTGATGTGACCCATATTCGTAACCTTGTCTATTCTTTATTGACCTATTAACTATTTTGCGCTCATATCCAATCTTTATCATTTGTTACTCTCATATATGATTTTATCCATTTTGATTTTACCATATACGGATAATAGTCATCCTTACCAAAATATATCCATACCCATACCTAAGATTCAAAAATAGATATGGATATGCTAAATCCCATCTCCGATCTGTATCTAACCATTTGCGCCCCCAAGTATAATGGTTTGCATAGAGAAGGATGCCAAAATTCCTAGTAAGCTAGGTATCAAGGAACCATAATTGGCCCACAACTTACCCTGAAAACAGAACATGACAAAGTAAGTCAAAATAAATAAGAATTCAGAAATGAAATTTACCCAACATTTAAAATAACGAGCCCACCACTTGCTTGCAATTGCAAACAATTATGATATGATAAATGGAGGCTTGATGGAATTCTCGAATGGAAGTCAGCATGAAGAAAGCCTGGGGAATATCATGATGTCAAAGATTTCTTTTTCCTTAATGATGCTATGAAAAGTGGCTCTTTGATTGCAATAGGAAGTTGAAATCATCATCACCTCATTGTTGTCATAGCCTTAAAGATGGGTTTGCTTTTAGATCATGACCCCACACTTATAATATACAATATATCACATATCAGGCTTCTAAAAATGAGGTACATTATAAGTGATATATAAACATTGGGCGATACTTAAAGCCTTAGTAGGAACCATCAACCATAACCAAGGACCTAAGGCAATGCTGGCATGTTTGAAGAAAACAAGTATGTTATTTGTCGCTACTAGTGGGGGCAAATGTCTTAACTCTTACCCTAACTCAAGTGACGGTGTAGAGTTTGACACCTTATTAAAAGTCTAATGGTGTAAGAGTGTAGAAAATATGCTCATTATTTAGGAGATGTAAGGGACTAGATGGATCACATAAATAGATAAATTTATCACTTAAGTTAGTGTAGGCGCTAGACCTTTGCCCTAAAAATAGGGGCAAAGTGCATAATTTTTTTTTTTCAAAAATACAAACTTTGCCCTTTTACCCAAGTCATGATTACCAACTAACTCATGTTATGGTAATGCTAGCTTAACTTACACGTGTTACCAAACCAACCTTTGTATGACTCGTTGATTTCCTAAGGTTTAGTCCTAATGAGCTAACTCCTATTACACCTTATGTTCTTCACTTTAGCATTCTCTTGAAGTACATTTTTTTTACAAAAATATCAACTTTACCCTTAGACCTAAAGTCGTGATTAGCTAATTACCACCTAACTCTTGTTGAATTTTGAGAGTTTCACAAGAAATAAATGGTAATAGTAGTTTAGCTCACACATATTGCCAATCACAACTCATGTGTGAGTCACTAGTTTCCTAAGTTCTTATCATAAAGACCTAATTCCCAAACCGCCTTAAGTACTTCACCATCCTTCTGCATTTTTCGTCCATCAAATCCTACGTGCTTTAAATCCTCAATTCCTTTAGCATTATACTAAAATATTTTCTTTTAAATACCAACTTTACCCTTGGACCCTAGGTCACGATTACCACCTAACTCTTATTAAATTTTGAGAATTTCACACGAATTTGATGATGATACCAGGTAGCTCACATGCTGCCAAACGCAACCTTTATCTGAGTCATTAATTTCCTAGGGCCTCAACCTAAAGGGCTAACTCCTACATCATCTTAAGTTTTTCACCTTCCTTCAGCATTTTCCATACATCGAGTCCGGCATGCTTTAAATCCTCAATTCCTTTTCAACAAATGATCTGTTTGTAGTATGTTGTAAACATGAAGTCTTGAATGAAACTTATATAGTTCTTATCTTCCTTCACATGGGGGGAGGCCTCCATACACATTCTATTGCAGCTAATTGATACGATCATTGTAACTATTGATCTTACTAAATTGGCAACTTCTAATCGAAAATCTCACAACAATTCTTATAGTAAATTATGATGATGTAACAAACTCTCAAATGAATTAACTTCCTATAGAGCATCAATGGTATTAATCTTTGATCAAGTCAATATTTACATGACTACTTGCCAGTGGTTTTCCGATGTTGATATATAATCATTTCTTTTAGATTTTACCCGTCAAGAGATATGTCGTTGAACATACATGTGAATGCGCACACACATATACAAGTAAAATTTTGTTCTAATATTAGCATTTGTTCATCCCACTCCCCCCAACACACATGATCATTTGAACGGACGACACTTTACTGCTTCAACCTCTTATTAATAGAATATTCGTAATAGAATAATATATAACATCTACTTTGAGTAAAAAGTCACTGTTGCTATGGAACTGTAAGTCACTATCAAACTATAGTATGGAGATATCACCATATATATTTCATTTTTTCCACCAAGAAAGTATGTATGTTCCTAGAAAATTTAAACTCAACCATTATCCCAGGGAAGACTCAAGAATCCCAATGGTCCTTTACTATTCGTTGTTGCTTTTGGAGAATTTCTCCTTCAATTGCTTTCTTATTGCTCTCCGAGAAATCATATTATAACTTTCAAAATAGTTAATTAGCATAAAAAAAATCAGATGTTTAGGCCATCTGCAGAATGGTTGAACAACTATTCCCTCTCTCTCCAAAATAGTTGAACTATTCCCTAACTCTCCAAAAGGCTCCTTCCATCTCTCATCCTAAATTCCAAGTGAATGAGCTCCTTACAATATGTTTAGGCCATCTGTAGAATGGACTTGTTCATTGTCAACATGGCCTGTTAAAGTCATACTGATTATACTTCCACTATGTTCTTTATTCTAACGAACCTAATGAGATTCTAACTTTCTTCAGGTAATTTTATCAACAAATAAGTCCTCTTGGCAAAATCCATCTAATCCCCAAATAATTCAACATCGTACACTAATAATGAATGTTGGACTCATCAACTGTCCCATTGAGATGAAACTTCAACTTGCAAAATATGAATATTACTCTTATACAAATTCTTGTTTTTCAGCCTAATCTAAGACACATATCATCCCAAGCAAAAATACTAACTTGTCACTACTCCCTATATCCAACAAAAGCCATTAAGTAATCCCCAACAATAAACAAGCACAAACCACTACAGATGCCATGAAGCACACAATTTTTCGCAATTATTCTCATGATCTGCATTAAAGCTGAGATTAATTGACAGAAGTGAATGACCGAGATTATTGCTCCCCAATTCTTACATTCCATTCGAATTCAAATAAGATATAAAGTTATGATACACTTTTGTTGTTGCTGTACATAATTAGCTTTACGCTCTTGAATCGGTTTGAGCAAACCAACAAAGAAATGGAATTAATCAATTACACAATATACAATCTTTACAGCAACCTGCAAACAATTCAATTAACAAATACCTTCAAATTCACACAATCACCAATAAAAATACAAACTTTATACAAGTTCCCGATTTTGAATTTAAGCAATCAACACATTTCCAATCAACAAAAGATAGCACAAATTACCTCAAGAATCAGCATTTCTAGGCCCGCGCCCGTTGCACTGGGGAATCTTATCAAACTTCCTGGCCGGAAACTTGGCCGAAGCAACCCCAACCTCAATCACCAAATTATCGCCGCTCAATCTGATCCCAGAGATAGACCACCACCGGAAGAAAGCCCTAACCCTAATCCCATTCAGCTCCGCGATCTTCCCGTCGACGAACTTCCCCGTGATCCGCTTCGAGTAGGCGGCGAGGTAGTTGGGCGGCAGCGTGAGGCGGCAGTGGCCGTCGAGCAGGACGGTGAAGTCGCCGGAGGTGCGGTTGAAGGAATAGGAGGCAACGTTGGCGGGCAGCAGGCCGGCGGGGAAGCCGCTGGACTTGAGCTCGCCGTGGGCGGAGCTAGGGATAGGGTTAGGGTTTTGGGAGAGAGAGCAGGGGAGAAAGAGGAGGAGAACGAAGGAGAGAGAGATTTGGAGGGATTTCGACATTTTGGGAGGGTATTTTAGGGATTTCATGATATTGGGTTGCGGAGAATTTGGGTTTGGGGAGAATCCGGATCCGCTATATATAGAGTCTTTGGGAGAGGAACTGAAAGGAGTTAATTAATAAAAATAATATATATATATATATATATATATATATATATATATATATATATATATATATATATATATGCCATACAAATAGAGGTCACTTATCTTTCTATTTTGATGATCACCCTAACAAGTTATCCTTACAAAATAATAAGTGACATGTGGCGAAATTTGTCTGGCTAGACTCCCAAAATTCGGCATAAATATGTTCGATAGTCGAGGAGGAGAGACTAGTCGAAAGATATCTCAACCTACATTTTCTGAAGATGTGGCCATTTGACGAGTATTATATTCCTGGAGAAAAATTATAATAACTCTAAATGATTCTCTCTCTAATTGCTTTGATATTTTTTCCCTTGTAAGCAGATAGAGGAGATCATTTTCCATGTAAGCAGATAGAAAAGATCATGGCACAGTTATCATTGAAACTATATCAAATATTTAACTAAGCTTATTGTGATTTCTATCACGAACGAACGATTATGTAAAACTTAAGTGAAACTCCGATTTTTTCTTAAACTAGTATTATAAAACAAGGGAGTAAGGATCAAATTAACAATAGACAAGTGGAGCTCATATGCATCAGTGTCCAAGTTGCTTTCATTGTTTGCTACTCTTGTTTCTTTGGTTTTTTGTATTTTGGAAGAAAGTTATGAAAGATACTTGTAGGTCCTATGCTTGTTATTGCATATAAAGGGGATCAAGTATCTTTGGCATATCCAGTTGAAGATTCGATGCTAATCATTTGGGGACATCTAATCAATAAGCAAGGGTAAGGTGCAAAATGCTCCTTTCGATACTATGGGCACGCTACTAGCACTTATATTTATATATTTAGAATCTAATACGTACACTCATATATTGCTACGATAACATTAACTTCTCATTCTTTATGATTTCTGATCCATTTCAACCAAAAAGACGAATAGAGGAAGAGACCGCTGAAAAAGATTATGACGACAGAGGAGGAAGAAGAAGATGAGAAGAAAAGTAAAGACGGAGGAGGAGGAGATGATGGAGGGACAGAAAGCAAAGTGTGGGATGAAGGATGGAGTAGATGTTCGGTCACCGAGGCATAATGAGACGTAACTTCTTAAGGTGCATTTAACTTTTTAATAATGAGAGAAAAATGTATGTGCATAATTTTGCATTATGTTGGGGTTTGAGTGGTAGCGTGCCTAATCATATTTTATTTGGTTAGTGATTCCCTTGGGATGGTTTATGCCCATTTCTAAGGAATTACGCCTTGGAGCCAAGCAGAGAAGTTTTGCTCGGCCAGTAGAGTGGATTTGATTGGTCTTCACTAGCCGAGTAAACTAACTTAGTTCGTCAATTTTCGATCGCATAGATCATCGAAATTATGTTTTCTAAAGTTTAAAAACAAAAACCACTAACTTATAGAAAATTATATCAGAACATCAGAAAATTCATTACATGAGTTTTAGTGGACTCTCTCTCTCTCCATTTAACGATCTCTATCTTTATTATATTTTTTCCTAAAATAATTTTTAGGTTTAGGGTTAGGGAAAGAGAAGCAAATGGGTTTGAATGTGAATAACTTGAGAAGAAAGGTTACGATTTGATGGGATTTTAGTTAGTATAGGAGGGTTATTTTTGTCTAATTACTTTACCAGTATAATTATAAATATGGTTAATTACAGTCAGACCTCCTGTAGACTGTAGTATTGGGAGTGTGTAACTTAAAAATTTGAAACTCTAAAAAAACCTTCTGGACTTAGTTATTTTTACTCTTCTTTTTTTTTTTATTAAAGTACACTTTTGTCCCTCAAATTCCTATTATACCCTCATTCCTCCCTTTAAACAGCACGCTTCCTCTCTCTCCTCTCTCTCTCTCTATCCCTCTCTCTCAATCACTCACCCTCCCTCTCTAACTGAGAGAGAGGGATAAAGAGAGAGAGTGACTGAGAGAGAGGGATAGAGAGGAGAGAAAGAGAGAGAGTGTGTGCTAGTTAAAAAGAAGGATGATGGTAGAATAGGAATTTGAGAAACAAGAGTGCACTTTAGTAAAAAAAAAAAAAAGAGTGAAAATAACTAAGTTCAGATATTTTTTGAGAGTTTCAAACTTCAGGAGTATTAAGTTACACACCTCCAATACTAGAAGGGGTCTAACTGTAATTAACCCTTGTAAATATTATAAAGTTTTAGAGGTGGGTGTGCTTAGTCCTAAGTGTGGTGTCAAATAGCAACCACAAATAGCAACTCTTTAGCAAGCATGGCATGTGACACGTATGGCCCATCTAAGTGCAAGCGAACCATAATCTTATTGGGATGAACACCTTGTTTTATTTGGGCCACATCCATGTGTATCCCAAGGATGGTAATGGTTAGGGAGGGACTAGACCTCGGCCCAAAACTAGCCAGGCCCAACTTTTCAGCCCTAATCCAGATCAAGGCCTTAACCATCACGCCCCAACTATGGCCTTTTATGTCTCCCTATTATCCTTGGGATCGGATCGTCTAGGTGTATGGCTAACACATTAATACAATAATATATCTAATTGGAAAATGACACCTCGGCATAGATGAGGTATCAAACACCAGAAATTCACAAAGATATCCCTATTAATATTAAAATATAAAATAATTTCTCTTAATCCTCACCACAATTTCGGAGTTTTGGTGTCGTGGATGAGACTTCAACAGAGACTTCAACATGGTATCGGAGCAATCCAAGTGAACATTATACTACTATGTAAAGCTTGCGGGCTTAAAAAAAATAATACCGCCACATCTGCTGAATCATGTTAAAATACAAAATAATTTTCCTCAATTCTCGTCACAGCTTCGAAGTTTTGGTGCATGATGATGTGACTTCAACAATAACAACCCATTTTTATTGAACTACTAATCTTCTATTGGACGTGTTAATGTATTTATATGTGCTAAGAGCTACTTCCATTAAGCCTTACCGCTTAATCTCTAACATTTTTGTATGTCGTTATCTCTTTCATAGAAACAAATATTTTCTTGAACTTTAAGAAAGCGAAATTTGAAAAATACTCATTAGCCATTTCTTGTATAGTTGTTGTATATCAAAATTTTTTAGCAGACTCTGTTAAATCCCATTAAGTAAAATCCATAAACTATAAAAGTGTTCATAAATTAGTATAGTTTTACATCAAATAGAATAGAACAAAGAAAAGTTCTGGGTTTGAACTTTTAGATTAGTTTAGTTCTTAGTATTGTATTTAAAAACTATCATGCTCTCAGAAAGCGTGGCTCGGGCTTGAATATTATAAAACGATGCAAGCATCAAATCCATCATGCAAGGGTCTTTGAGGCCTGGCTGGGGCCCATGGGCCAGAGCTCTGCAAACTTGACCTTGGAGACACTCTCCAGCACCTCAAGGGGAGTTATGTCTCCTATAACAACTACCTTCTTGCTCTCCATGTCCACTGTAAATGAGGTCACCCCTGCAAGCCTCAGAAAAATAAAATAAAATAAAATAAAAAGTGATTAATATCGAATAATGAATTTAATAATCAAAGCTGATACGATGAGGTCTGACTCAGTAGTAAAGTACACAAAGTGTAGAACATAGAAAGAGATTCATATTTACGATGAATATAACTCGATTATTTAAAATGTGAAATGATAATTCTAGACTATCATTCAAATTGGTAGAACAATAGAAATAAAAAGAAGAGAAAAGCCTCTCATAATAGTAATAAATTGATTCACAAAAACTATATATATATATATATAGAGAGAGAGAGAGAGAGGTCTTTACAGATTTGTCCCTTATATATTTATAAATTATAATTTAGTCTCCCAAATTCTTTAAGTTACTATAATTTAGTCCCCAGTTTATATTTTGGTCCGATTTTTCCGTTTTACCCCCAATTTCCTTCACTTAATTTTTTCTTTCCTCTTTCCCCTCTCTTCTTACTTCTTATTGGGTTCCCCCTTATTCTTCTATTCTCTCTCTATTTATTTATTGGGTTCTCCCTCTCTATATTGGATAAATTCATTTCTAGATTTAATACATTTAGTGGAGAACAATACATTTGGTCTCAATATAGAGAGGGAGAACCCAATAAATAAATAGAGAGAGAAGAGAAGGGTAAGGGGGAACCCAATAAGAACTAAGAAGAGAGGAGGAAGAGGAAAGGGGGAATTAAGTGAAGGAAATCAGGGATAAAAAGGAAAAATCGGGCCGAAATATAAAATGGGGGACAAATTGTAATAACTTTAAGGATTTAGGAGACTAAATCCTAAATATGAAGATTTGGGGTACTAAATTATAAATTATATAGATTTAAGGGACAGATCTGTAAATATACCTATTTTTTAACGGATACTGATTTTTATTTGAAATTTACCCTTCCAAAAAATACGAAAAAAACTATCTTTTTATGTTAAAAAAAAATAGAACCAATCAATCCAAGTTTGGAACATAAAATTCTTCTAAAAAAGGAATTTAGAAGGTGATACTCTGCTCAGAGATTGGATCTTTGCAGTGATGAACTTTGTTTTATTAGATTAATTTTAATAAGTAATCAAGTGAGTATATATAATTACCTTTTTCTAGTAAAAATAAAATATTATTCAAGTTTAAGGTAAATATACTATTCACATATAGAAGAAAAAGAGGAAAGAAAGCAAGAGAGAAAGAAAGAAAGAAATATGAACAAATCATTTTCTCCCAAAATTTTTTATTTTTTAAAAAAAAGAAGAGATTTTTCAATACAATATAAGTTAAAGTATGCCAAAAAAAGTATTTATTTTAAAAAAAAATTGGAAATTAATTAAGCTCATAGTTGTTTGGGTGGTAAAATTGCTTGATATATAGAAACCTATATTACTATAAACATCTTCATTGAGGGGGATAAAAAAAAAAAAAAAGAGAGATTTTTCAATACAATATAAGTTAAAGTATGTCTCAAAAAGGATTTATTTTACAATTTTTTTTTTTTTTGGAAATTCATTAAGCTCATAGTTGTTTGGGTGGTAAAATTCCTTAATATATAGAAACCTATATTTACTATAAACATTTTCATTGAGGGGGATAAAATTAAAAAAAAAAAAAAAAAAGAAGAAGAAGAGATTTTTTAATACAATATAAGTTAGAGTATGTCAAAAAAGGATTTATTTTACATTTTTTTTTTTTTGGAAATTCATTAGGCTCATAGTTGTTTGGGTGGTAAAATTGCTTGATATATAGAAACCTATATCACTATAAGCATTTTCATTGAGGGGGATAAAATTAAAAATTTCAAAAAAAAAAAAGCAAATTTCAAAATTGACCAAAAAAAAAAGAAAAATCCTCATACCTTTTATCTTCTTGATGTGCTTCTCCACTTTCCTTGCACAACCATTGCAATGCATTGAAACCCTCAAGCTTACAGTCTCCAAAAATAGAAAAAAACATAAAAAAATATTAGTTAATGTTAGCATTATATATCTTTTATACCAAAAAAAAAAGGGAAAAAAAAAAAAAACTCACCCTAGGCTCTAAGACATCTCTCAATCTCAATGTCTCATCTCCTTGATTCTTGATCAAGGAGTCTCTCTCAACAGCATAGAACTCATCATCTTCATCCCCATTAACTGAGTTGATGCATAGGCAAGAGCTTGAAGAGATTGAAAGAGAGAAGCAATCCAAAAGTTTCTCAAACCCTAGCCTTCCCATTTTTAGCATAAGCCCAGAGATGCCAACTCTATCAAACTAGCAAAAATATCACACACTTGAGAAGTTACCCATGAAGTTTTTCAGTAAAGAGAAAAACAATAGTTGCTATTTAAGTAGCTTGCAAGAACTTAGGATGGATAGCAAGGAGACACTATTTATCTTATAGTGGCAAAAACCATAAAAAAATACTAGGGAAATACTATTTGAGCACACCACTTTGCACAGCGAGCCCTTTTTCTATTGGGGATTAGTTCTCCGAACGTTATTCATACCGTTTAGGATTCGTCCCCAAATGGGTTTAAAATTGTTCAAGGATTAATCTCTGATCAGTGGAAAAAGCATGGTGGCAAAAAATAATGACAAATTTGTAAATTTTTATAATTTTAGGAGGTAGGCTCACTGAGCAAAGTGGTGTGCTTAACTAGAATTTTCCAAAAATCTAAATAAAATCTAAACAATAAATTGAAGGAAGGGTACCCACCTAATTGGTAATTTAAGTCAGTTTATGAGAGACTAATAGAATACAAAATAATTTTTCTTCAAATCTTATCATACATTCGGAGTGCTAGTATGAACTTTAATAATAGTATTAGAGTAATTCAGTATAGGACGCACATTTAATTGCAAGTTATTTTTATAAAAAAAAAAGAATGTCACTGTGCAAACTTAGGTTTCGGCCAGAAAAGAAGAAAAGGCCGTTCAACCAATTAGAATAAAAAATCATTCTTTTAATCCTCATCACAGAGTTTTGTTATAGTTGCAGTAACTTCAAATTATCTCTTGAGTAAGTAACACTTCACACTAGAGTTGCATCGAAGTCGGCCAAAAATAATCAAGTTGGGTGCAACCCCATGTGACCAGGTGTGCATGCAAATAAAAACCAAGTATTGGATTAAAAATTAAGGTCTGATCAATCATTGATCAAGAAACAAGTTAGCCTTATTTTGTTGGGAATTTAGAGCAAGCTCATATTATTTGATTAGGAGAGAGAGAGAGAGAGAGAGAGGAAAAAAAGAACCTCTACAATGAGCTCAAGTGACAATATTAGGTCCTCGGCATGTGGGTGGTTAGCCTAATCAAGGAAATATTAATGGCAATTGCAAAAAAAAACCCCTTATTATTATTGTTTTGCAGAAAAAAAATGCTTACATTATAAAAACTAACATATAATACTTCTGAATAGATCCATACTATAGGTTGGAAATGTAATACATCAACTCGAATTGTGAGATAAAAGTTCATTAGTTTGTAATAATTCTCATAAACCTACTAAAATAATTGTAATTAACCTTTATAATAGAGGAATTCGTGGCTAATTATAAACTATTTTAATTCTTTTTATTCTACATAGGTTTTAATATATTCAAACTGATTATGTTACCGGTAGCAGGATTCAATAAGAAAATGAGTATTAATTTGCTCTCTTAACTCATTTGTGAACTTGAGAGAGAAACTAGCATGATTCTCGTACAAATTGAAGTGGCTGGAACATTTCATTTATTGAGGGCCATGGGGGCAACAAAGAATGTGACATATCTGGAGGTTGAGGGGCATGCACTGGAATCCTGTGGCCAGCTGCACATAAAGCTTTGTACCTGTGTTATTTGGTGTGTGATGTGCAAGCAGAGACAAGGCAATGTGGCTGCCATTATTGAGTGAGAGGCATTTCATATGTCACAACTCACAACTGTTAATGTTTTTAGACTAGTGCCCCAGGAGAGTACGATTGTTGGTGTGAATTATCAAACTGAATGGCCCATCATTTATTTATTTCGTAGCGGTCATTATAGTCAAACTTCGTAAATTGAACTACAATATGAAAGACTAAGAACAGTGCATAAATGAGTCGACGGCTCAAACAATTGTGATTTATTTCGACTATATCTAATAATATTTTACAAAAAAAAGTTTCTCTATGATCTCGGCCCCACAGGAATCGCTTATACTCAATTCATTCACCAAAATCATGCTAATAAAGAATTAGATAAACATAATGTATTGAGTATTTCACTAATATCATCCATTTCTTGTATTTTACTTCTTTATATGAGACAATACCCCATCTGCTAAAAAGAATTAGATAAAATCATGCTAAAAAAAACCCTAATCAGAGCTTTGACTTAACACTTGAAAATGTCTAAACACCTAAGTTCAATACAACCCTGCAAGTTAATTTCTTAGGTAATTTATGCAAAATATATATAGAGAAAATATACTCTGAGTCCTTCCATCTAAATTACTTATCCATTTAGAATTCCAAGACAAGTTATCTGAATTTCAAACTAATTTTATCAAATCTCAATGCAGATCAAGTGATAAAATTAATAAAGTTTTTTTTTTTAGTTTTTAAATTCCAATAATTAGTTATTTTTACCCGAATAAAATTTTTCTATATGTTCGGTGAAAGAAGGACGATCACTAAAACCAAGGGAGAAG
Source organism: Dracaena cambodiana (assembly GCA_036321105.1). Classification (NCBI taxonomy): domain Eukaryota; kingdom Viridiplantae; phylum Streptophyta; class Magnoliopsida; order Asparagales; family Asparagaceae; genus Dracaena; species Dracaena cambodiana. The sequence goes on from JAYEPQ010000011.1 coordinate 45,687,915, forward strand.
TAATTTACTAAACTGTGAGTCAAAGTGTCATGGGAACATTAGATCCATGTGAGGTCATGTCACTCACCTGCAACTCACATGCAGCCACCCCCCGAGAAAGTCGTCAAAAAGAACGCACTTGCAAGTTAGTCTCATCTTTCATGCGATCGATCGCACAGATAGACTCTTGTTGCATAATTTTTTTTAGCCAGTCCAATACAAAATTTCAAAAAAAAAAAATTTAACTCAAAATTTTGAATATAACAGACCAAAAATAATACTCGTTTGGACCCACCTATTCTCATCCCTTAGATTTATCTGCAGAAAGATAACGAGTAATGCAAACTATGGATGGAGATTTTTTTTAGCAATTCCAAACTCAACCAGTAAATAAAAATGAAGGACGGATACAACAAACTCTATACGAAAAGTTTCATTCCATTCACAAAGACACGCGGCTCTTACCCCCAAAATGTCATCACAGACAAACAAGAAATATGTTATGGAAAAGATAAAACTAGAAAGCAAAAGGAAAAAAGCGAAAATCCACCACCAACTGCAAATTATTTAGTTTCAACCTCCTTATCGATCTTCTCAATAGAAGCTCCCTTGCACATTTATATCAAGCTTCCACAACTAGTAAAAACCTGGAGTTTAAACAAATAGACCATCGAATTAGAAATAAAAGCTTTATCCAATTTATCACTAATCAGAAAATGGCCAAAAAAAAAGTTATAAAATAGGGAGAAAAGAGACCCACCATAGTTCAAACTACAGAATGCCACCTGCCCAGCCATGATGCGGTCCTCTTACTTTGACCACAAGCATGAGCAGGCGCTAATATAGCTGCAAAAAAATTTCAATAAACAGTTCCAATAAGAACTCTAATTAATCTGCAAATTCTAAACGGCAGAACGAAACATTAAACAATTACTTGATCTTAAAATGGTAACGCAGAGGAAGTGCAAAGTCTCAGCAATCAAAACAATGTGAAGGAAATATTGAGGAACTACAATAAGCTAGGGGTATTGAGGAAGTTAGTATTGAGGTTGAGGAACTAGAATGTAAAGATGAACTCAACAAGCGCGCGCGCACGCGCACACACACACACAAAACAGTCAACAGGGCAAACCTATAATAAGATAGGAGTGTAAAAGTAACGGTTAATGGAGCCATGAGGCTATCAAAAAAAACAAGGAACACAGTTTGATAGCACGAATGATGGCTGCAAGGTTGTGGGTACTGAGTTGTATGAAAGGGATGTACATAGTGTGTAATCACATGCAGGCTTTTGAGACGATTAGGCTTCTTGCCATATATGCACTTGGTCCATTCTTCCAAATGTATAAAAATTTCTAAATCATGTACGTACTTGGAATGATAAAACAAAGCTTCTCCTTAACCTTGTAATAAAATGGAAGAAATTTCAATTCAAAAAAACTTGGAAGCAACTGTTGTTTTGGGAAGGGGGCGGTCGCGGAAGGGGGGAAATTCCTTTCATATACCAACAAATTGTGAGGTTAACTAAGTCGAAATTTTAATATGTCTTGGACATTCTTTATCTCTACTGTACTGATTAGAATCAGAAATTTATCTCTACTTCCTGAACTCATGTAAGAGGTAATCAGGGAACCACTAAAGGCCCAGGTGTGTAATGTTCTAAATTCAATGTACCCCAAGAATCCGAATAAGAAACTATTATCTATCAGTATTGGAGATATCTAAGATTTCTAATTTGATTAACAAATAATTAGTTTATAGAATTAGTCAATGAGGCCTGGATATGGACAAGGAATACAAAATACAACATGACATGGGAACCCAATAATTCTAAAAAAGTCCGGCACATGAACACGGTGACATAAATACATGCATATTTATGCATGTGATATATATAATGTGCATCAAAACTCCTAAACATTAAGCCACGTTTTATTGAAGTAGGAAAAAAAGAAAAGAATCTCAATAATTTAAAATATAGATTATAAGCAAGTAACCATATTAAAAAAAAGAATCTGAAGTACCTTAAACAAAAATAAAATATTTGAAGGCTACATTTTTTAAGGCATTTGGGACCCCTACTAACTTAGTAGGTCCTTTAATGTAAAAAAAAGAAATACATATTTTAGGCAATCTACGACTTCAACGTGTGATCTCTATAATTTTTTGAAAGTGGATACAGTCTCATCATGTGATTTGTATGACGTTTTGAAAGTGGACATGGCTCAAATAATCAAATTTTTAGATTCTTAATATCCAACATGGCTTTTGTGCAACCGATATGTATCGACAACTATTGCGCAAGCATTAGCGTCAGATACGTATTCGATACGGACATGACAATCACTTTGAAAAGTTCATGCTTCATAGAAATTAGTTTTAAATTTGGAAACAAATAGGAAACAAAATACCATTAGAATAAAAATTCAGTTCACATTTTTATATACATTATCTTCTTCCTTGTATGAATAATGGATGCGTTCAATTAGAATATCATGTGCATTCCTCGTACTAAAATTTCAGTGTACATTTAAGGATCCTAGGTTTCAACACTTAGGGGGCACTTGCAAGCATCACAACTTAAGCATGTAAAAAAAAAAAAAAAAAATCATGGATGTTACAATCGTCACTTAAGCCTTGTCCCATAAAAAAAATGGCATGACTAAGTAGAACCTGTATTCCAAACATGCCCTAATGCTTAGGTGTAAATGGCACCAACTGTTACACACAGTTAGGGATGGCAATGGAGCATCAATGAGTCAATTTTTTGCTAGTCCTATACAAAATTTTGAATTAAAAATGAAAAATTCATTTTTCTAATTTAAAATTTGGCCCGTGGATGCATCTATTACCATCCCTACACACAGTTTGAAGAGTTCAAATCCCAACTCTTAATAGAATATCACGTTTGGACCGCTTATATAAAAGCATGGGTTGAGCTCAAATAGCCATCGATCAACACTTTTTGGTTCACAGTGGGGATGGGGGTTCCAGGCTGGTGCAGGGAAGACGGCCAGCCATTGATCATGGCTTGTAAAAGGGACTGGAATTACAGACTGGTGTTAAAAGACCTAGTCCAGTCTAACAAGCACGAAGTTCTTACTGAAGATCAGAGCACTCAACTCCTATGAGTTGTCTTTTGTCATCTCATCTATGGCCACAGGAGAAGAATACAGTTTTTTTTATTATTATTATTATGCCAAAAGCCCGAAAACTTAAACAATAAAAGCTTCTAGATTGAGATGTATCTCAATAACATATGGATGGGATTGGATTATAGGAGATCTCAGACCCTGCTATGGTCTTTGTCGAAACAACGTTATTAGGCTGTAATACACTAAACTACCGTGAACTTTCCAAGGTTGTGAACTAAAAATACCACAAACTTTCTAAAATACAAAAAACAACCACAAATTTAAGTCCATGCTTTTCTACTTAACAACTATCTGTCACCCAGATATCACCAAGTCAATCATGTGAGTGTCACACGAACTTTTGTAACGAAAATACATCTGACATGCTAGCACCTGTTACGACTAATCATTTAAATTTCCCTTTTTGTTATCTCATCTTCTTCCTCCCTTTCTGCCCTCCGATTCTCGCAACAATTGGTACGCTGTCAGTTTCGGCACCACTGACTGTGTCTAGAAGTGGCACTGGTTTCAATCAGGGACTGTAGATCTCCATGAGATCTGAAGATCATAAAAGCAATAAGCTTTAGCTTCCATGGCTCCTATTCTAGTGCCTGGTTTGCATGATCAACCAGTATCAAAAGAAAGATGACAGATTCCAATACTTGGTGGAGACAGCGTTGCCAGAGATGAGGGGCTTGTTTGATTAGGTTGTTTGAGGACAAGAATTGGTCTGTGATTCATGCAAAGGAGAAATGTTATGAAGGGTATTCCGCTTGCAAGGATGATTGCATATGTGTGTGTGAATAATGTGCAAGATGTCAGCCAAAGGCATGTACCTAACACATCTTGGGAACTGAGCCGCCCAAAGCGCTCCAGATCAAAAGCTGAAGATCACAGAGGGCATAGGAATGGGCCTGTAGGAATGAACACATAATAGATAGCTTAGTAATAAAAAAGGACCAGCTCCTCCAAAATATCAATGGGTAATCTACCAAAGCACTTACCACAAGCTGCTTATTCAAATACACACTCATCCTACAATCATGTACTTCACTGCCCAAAGTTCATCTCAGAGTATCTGATATAATGAAGAAACAAAACAAATGAAAACATAAGAAAGAAAGCAAGTACAAAAATAAGAAAACTAAAAATATCAAAAAAGAACATGCAGTTGAGATATCCAAGGAAAAAATAACTTGCCTACGAGGCTTGTTCTGACGTTGTCCAAATTCATCATTTACTATTTCTGCAGGAATGAAACATAAATTGTTAGATCAGGACAAATGCAAGTGCACACGCGTGCAAACAGCAATATACGAACACCAGATCTATGAGTTCAAGCCATGATTTCTGAAAAATTAAAGGATAGTTTACCAGGTCTTTGTGCAGGTTTCAATGTATTAGCAGGCTTGGCTGCACTTGTTTCTCTGTGGCAAAAACAACATACAAGGAAACATGTTGACATGCATATCTAATTCACAAACCCAAAAAGAAAGCATGGTATCGCATACAATACGATCATACTGAACTCTAATCATTACTGTCATCATATTATCAAAGTAGATAACATAATTACTTATTCTCTGTATCTATATCATCAAAAACTTCTTCTGAGAAATAGAATTAAATAAACTACCCTCTGAAAGAAATTTTATTTTCTAACAACTTAAAATCCAGTTAAATGTATGCCAAACTACTGGAGAACAACTAAAAGGGAAGTTCTCTTGAAGCAAAATGAACTATAGTTCCTTCAATACTGATATAGAAACACTATTAATCCCGTGTCCTACTTCTCAAATAAATCAAGGTTTCACAAGATACAACACAAAAAATGTTAATTGTGCTTTAACCATTGCAATTAAAGCTTTGCTCAACTTGTTTTGGCCTGAAATGACGCTCATTTTTGATAGTCTATAATGCAGTCAATATGCAATGAAAACAGTTTTTCAATCTTCTCACATAACTTCATCCAAGTCCTTTTTGCGACATTCTCTATTTCTTAGCCCTTTTGACCTTAACATACACACCTGTATTAAATAGAAATCTCCCCAGTGTTGCATTTGCACAAACCTGTATAAAGGAGGCATTCATGACCTTATGCTCAATGAGGGCACGGGAATTTTAATACTGTGCATTTGTTTCCAATGACTGAAAAACTTGGAATAATAACGTTCTGATTTGAATTAGATAAGTCAAATCTTTTTGAGATATTTTATGAATTAACAAAAAAAAATCAATAATTAACTTTTACAGTTTAAATTCAAAGATGAAATTTGGAATTAAAATAGGCAAAAGATAAAATAGACATAATGGCCAGGTATTGTTTATGTTAAAGTAACCACAAGCCTGAGATATGGTGATTAGTTATATGCCGTTTAACCTTGTTAATTGTAGTCTAAATAAGGGCTCAACTAAATATTTGAAGTGTAAAGACAAATATGAATTGATTCTTGCTGTATTGTTTTCATCGCATCTCTCACTTCTGGTATTTTTTTTTCTTGGTCTTCCATCCACTCTTATTATTCCAGCCAATATTCCTCTTTCCTTATCTTCCCATCAAAACCAGCAAAGTAGAAATTAAAAATAATAATAAAATCCCAGTTACTCAATTGCACCGACTCACCAGACAAATCATGTTACATCACAATTTCAACCCTTCCAAATCCTATATTGTTGGGTAAACTTATTTTCCTTGATAAAGTTTTTAAACCATATTCTGTTCTACCTTGTTCACACCCAAATCAACCTACTGGTCCCTTTATTCTCTTGTATCCAAGGCGTGCACTTCTACAATCCATCATATCTAACAAATCCAGACTAACTGTCTGATTACCATCAGCCTCACTTAGTTTTGAGTCTCCTCACTAAGTAACAATGAGCAACACAGAAGTAGTTATCAATATACAATCACAACTAGACATTATAATCAACCGTACAAACAATTATGCCAATTAGAACACTAAACTATGCCAAAAACAGTACATGATACAAAGATCAAGCCTTCAACACAGCATTTTGCAATCAGCTATTTTGATCCTTCTTACACAGTTCTATTAAGGTCATCTCCTCCACTAAGTTAAGCATTTTCAAACACTAGTGAAAGTTCTTCCAGCCAACCCTTTGGGCCCCACCACTCCAACTAATAATCCTATTCTTTTCTCTTAACTAGAGCATATGCTGGCCTTTGTTGCACTTAGACATTGCCAAATCATCTAAATAAATTCTTAGGCATGCAATAGTTTCTTCTCCTATCTCACACTGAATTTCCACTTATCCACTGAAGCATTCTCTCTTCTGCTAAAGTGATCATTTGGGTGTTGTTACTTAGTTGTCCAAACACTACGACCCATAAGCATTTATGGGCTTATAGCTCTTCTATAGAATTTACCTTTTTTTATAGGCATTCTACAATACATAAAATTTCAGAAGCATTCCTTCATTTTGAAGGGTATACTTTGATTCTATGCAGTACATCTTCCTCAATATCCCATCTTAAGGAATGATTGGTCCTAAATGGTGAAAATGGTTGGTCATAAATGGTGAAAATGGCCATGATGCTAGTATTCTTGACAGTTAATATGTATAGTATGCTCATTCCTTGTTCAAGATTTTGCTAAAGTTATATTTCATATTTTTTGTCTTCATTCTACTACTTCTGAATCATTTTATTCTAGAGCTCCGACTTCTTTACTTTGAAAATGATCCCTTCCCCAGTATAAAGGATATTGGTATTTGGTCTAGCAAAAATCAAAATTTAGAAGACTACAACTACCAAAAAAATTACATCAAAACTCTAAGATATGCACATAAATACAAAACTAATGTAGATCATTACTTACTTGGAACCAACAGGAGATGACGTCTGCCCTGCAGGACGAGGGTAATAACTGCCATCAAGAGCAATGTATGGATAAGATGCCCCTAAAGCCCCAGGAGCACCTGCCAGTACTGGGACCCTAAACAGAACAGCGGTCAAATTTAGACTTCACTTTTATGTGTAAAAAAAAAAAAAAAAAAATTATATTAACCAATTAGCTATGAAATATTAATAGAAAACAACATTATCAAACTACCCACAGTCACCTCTAAATGATATCTATTGGTATATCACAAGAATACACTATACATACTGAAAGTTTTATCCTCCTAAACGACAAAATCATGTTGAGACTATGATTCAACAATAGCTGATCACATCAAATGTCCAGAAAGGCTCTTCCCAAGGATCCACCACAAAGAGGGTTGCATGCACAACTTTATCAAAACAATATAGCTCTTAAATGATGAGAAAGGAACTTTAGAAATTAACAATTTTATGTTTACAGGTATCCTCACTCCAAGTCTCCAAAACTAATTATGTTGGGTCTAGCATCTTGCTTGAAATAATGCCCTCCAATAAAAGGGAAAGCCACCACAGGTCAACTATCAATTCAAAATGAGGAAAACTACCCAAGCTTAACATACCAAGTCATTTCAGAATTCCCAAAACCAAGCTGTGGTTGGGCCACATATCCAGGAAGCGCCATACCAACAGCAGGAATCCCACCATGATGCTGACTTCCAAATTGCATAACTGCAAATATTCAAAAAAGATATAGTTATGGGAACATAAAAATACAGTTAATTAAATTTCTGATGGAAAAGCTACGAATGCAGATTTCCAAAACAGCACAGACAATGTAATAGACTGATTATCAACTCTTGTTGCAAAAAGTAACTAAACAAGCATAGGTTTCCAAATCTATCCAATGTCCATCCACAACAATGATGAATTAAGTTATTTAATATAATTCTAAATATGGAGAAGAAACAAACAAGAACTATACCAGGCAACAGTGCTGGAGAGAAATTCTGATCATTCTGGCTTAGACCCATGGTTCCTGATGCCCCAATAACCTGAGCTCCACTGTACAGAAAAGAACCCCTTCCAGTTCCATGGCTCCCGGTTTTCCCTTTGGGAACCAGTTGGGACTTAGATTTACTTGCCCCTGGAGGTGAATCTGCCTCTCCAACTTCAGATGAATTTGTAGAGGGAACATGAGGTGGAGATGAAACTTGGTTTCCACTGATAGGGCGCTGCTGAACCACCTGCTGGGTAGAAACCCGTAGCACAGGTTGAGATTGATTTTGTGGTCTTTGCTGAGCAACTGGGGCTTGCATTTGTGCAGGAACCCTCGAAACTTGGGTAACTGAAGCCGTTGCCTGATAATTTGGCTGTGCAGTAATGCCGAAATTTCTGCTTTGAACCCTGGAGTGAGAAGATTGGGTTATACTTGCAGATGTTAAACGGGGCCGTGAAGGCTGCACCTGAGCATTGGCCAAAGCTTTCCCAGCCACAGAGAGAAGAGAATCATCTACATATAGCCTGTCATGGCTAAAAGAATCTAGCACAGCTTTTCCTCTCAACATTGTACCAGACTGTGATGTCAGAAAATTATTTTCCATATGCATAGGGGATGCAACTGTCTTGTTTTCGTTTCCAGATTGTGCATCCCTTTTCTGAATCACAGTCATGTCTTGCTTTGATGATCCAGAGGGGTAAAATGGGGGTGAAGCAGAGTTCAAACTAGAGGCAAAGACGTTCTTCTTAGGAAGTGCTGGATCAGGTTGCACATTGGGAGTTTTTGAGGATGGCCTCCCTGCACTAGAGTTCAATATTGATTCCTGAGATTTTGCAGGTCTGCCCATATATTTGCAAAAAACAGTCATCAGCTTTTGGACATCCAACAAAAAGATAACAACATTATATGGAGCAAGGACAGTATAGAAAATTATGACTTACTGCTTCTGTTGAGGCGCAGAAACTTCAATGTTCCTAGGAAGAGGTTCATAACGTCTCGGTCCCCTACCTCTCACAGATTTCTGAGTATGGTTTTGGTTGTTACCATCGCGATTTTGGTTGTTACCAGCACGGATTTGGTTGTTACCATCATCATAATAACCTCGATACCTATTATTGCCTTTGGCATAGCCACGGCCAGCTCCCCGGGTCTTTCCACCACCACGACCCCTGAAACGACCTCTGGAATTTCGCCTTCTCTAGACATATTTAATAAGTATGAAAGTTGCATCAAAATTATGATCGCAAGCAAAGCTTAAAGCACTCTTGATCCAGATAATGAGATAATACATAGATAAACAAGGGATAATGTAAACAAATATCATGAAAAGAGAAGTTATTAACTTACCTGATCATACTGAGCCTCTTGCAAGTTCATCTCTTCAAACCTATCATGTACCCAAGCATGGTCATCTTTTGACTCCCATAGTCTCCGCCCACCGGGCATGCGTCTAACAAACATGAAAGGAAAAAAGCATTCAGCAAATGCCAGATTCAACAAATCTATGCATGTCGTGATACAAGTTGCTAAGCAAGCAAGGAGCCTGGTACCATCTCGGCATAAAAACTGAGGAAAACTAATGAAGATGCGAATCATGACCAGTGGGTATGGGGAAAAAACAGGAATTATTTGTGTGAACCTAGTATTAACTCAGATAAAACCTAGAGTTGTTAAAAAGCACTCTTAAAACTAAAATTTTACACATGTCAAGGCTTCACAAACGCAGACAGCCAGTCACGTAGCAACAGGACAAATAGCAAAGCTAAGGGCCTCGAATAACGAAAAAAATACTGTGAAAGAGAAACATACTGAAAAACAATAGTGAGCAAGGTTTAAGATACATCACGTACCGGATACTTCAAAGCCCACAATATACTACAGTGTCACTTTATGATGTTAAAACCAGGACCTATATGTTGTCAAGTTACTTTTTCAAAATTTTAATGTTAATGTAATAAATAAATGCTCCTTAGAACAAGGACACTAGTCACAAAGGAAAAAAAAAACATGCAATTTTACATAAACCACTTTGCCTCCGCTACAAGGACCTCCATCTACACACACACACATAGAAATAGACACACACACGCACATATTAAAAAAAATAGAAATAAGCTGTCAGCATAGGTAAATGCAGCCCATTTCCTCCCTTTCCAAATTTTTTCAATTTTTCTTTTGGATATGATCTCAACCCCACAAGATTCACTCATACCCAATTTCTTGGGTTTAAGTTTTATTTTGACCTTCCATCAAGTGGAACCAAAATTAACGATTTTTAGTGAATACATCTTAAATCCACTTTAGAAACGCAAAGGAACTCCAATAAGCACAAAATTTAATTCAAAAGAAGCTAGGGGAGGCAGAAATCATTATACAAAAAGAAATTAGATGCATGCTTTTTTGTTGCCATCGCATGTAAGTTTCCTATGTTGGCGACATATTTCCTCCCTTGCAAATTTTTTTCTTAGGTTCTGATTTTGATTTCGAGAAATGAAAACATCCGTGTTAAGGTAGACATGACCCCCATCGAAAAGAAGATTCACAAAAATCGCTTACGATGATTTGGTCATATGCAATGTAGATCTACAAATGCACTAGTTTGACAAGGAATGTTTATCAACATAAGACAACTTAAATGAACGAGGGGAAGATCGAAAAAAATATGGATGTAGGTGATACAAAAAGATATGAATATTAGAAGCTTAAATGAGAACGTATTGTTTGATAGGAATTAGTAGAAATGGATCATCCATGTGATCGACTCGGCATGATTCTCTTTTGGTTTAGGTAACTTACCCCAAGTACTTGGGATGAAAGGATTAGTTATTGTTGCTATTGTTCTGATTTTGATTTGAACTTCTAATAAATGGGAACAAAATTAATGTTTTTTAGTAAATAAATCTTGTACCCACTTTAGAAGGGCAAATCAACTCCAAATACATAAAATTTAATCCCAAAAAAGCTAAGGTAACTTTCGTGAGATGCCAGCTTATTTCCATTATTCTATAAATAAATAAATATATATGTGTGTGTGCGTGTTGGGCAAGACCTAATAAAAATGAATCAAATAATTGATTGTGTTTAAAAGATCACTTAATGAAAATGAATCGAATTATATACCATGACCAACTCGATCCCCCGAAAGAGTATGTGTTTCTAAATAATCTTTGATACTATGACCAATTTCGAAGTTAATTCTACACATAGGACCAGCTACTAAGAAAATAAATGCAATAACTAAATGATGATGGGCAACATCAGTCAACCATAAGCTTTGAGTTTATGGATTGGCTTATTCGAAAAAAGCCTTGTTCTTTGCAAGATCTACCTTGTGTTTGCTACTGTATAGCTCCACTCTGCAAGAACTATGAAGCATTTTCTTGAACCTCATCCTCTTTATGATAAATGATCGGCTTGCCCCTATATGACCCGGTCCAATAGAAAAAATCCCAATTTAGTGGGCCTTTCAATATAATCAAATATATTACCACAAGGATGCCATCTTCTAGGAGCCAAGAAAAAACTAACGAGTCACACACTAAACATAATAATGATAATATCAAAAGTAAATTTAATCTATTCTTTATCCAACCTTATAGACTTAGAATTATTTATTTTTGTTTGATTTAATGCAAAAATGAAAGGAAAAAACAAAAATAATTTCATTTTCTTTTCTTCTATCACAGAATGTCAAGCAAAAGTTCTTAGATTCATAGAGATATAGAACAACATATAAGTTATCATGCTTGCATATCCATCATTTGAGTCTCCAATAATTATTCCAATAATTACATATCCTATTTGACAGATGGCCGAATATGCAAGCATACATTTCATGCTTGTTTGAGTAATAATAATGAGATTTAGGATAGAGAATCCCCATTTTTCCCCCCTTACCTCTTCCAATAGAATTGGCTCCTACACTCTGATCGTACGCTTTAGAGGTCTTAGGTCTCGGAAAGGGCTCCCTTTTCTCTATTGTGACGAGCTTCAGCCATTGCTTTCTGATCCCTAATTGACCTACACTCTTTTTATTTTCGAGCCCTCAATGCCTTTCCCATTTTTGATCGAGCTCAATCTGATGCTTCCTAAAGCGAGCGTCAACCATAAATCCCTGATGAAGACCCGTGCCCACAAAAATGAAAGATCTTGCTAATAAGACAATCATAATTAGAACTAAAATAGAAGGACTCACAAAAGATAAGAAAAAAAAAGTTTGAGCTTGTGATGATAAAAGATCATAATCAAAGAAGAATATTTGGCAAATATTCAAAAGAAAAATATGATACAAATTTTGAACTGCTACTTAGTATCAGCAATGGGTCTGAAAGAGTATCTAAAAGTATCAGCAATGGGTTTGAAAGAGTATCTAAAAGGATAATTTAGATATTTATACCCTATCAAAATAAGGAACCATGGTATATATATATCAAGATTGCCCATTTTTTGCTTACAGGATTTCTCTAAATTTGGAAGTTACCACTTAGCAGGTTTCCATACTAAGACTCAATCCAATCAAATCCAAAGCATCTTCCAATTTCATCATATCCCCCTTTTAGATAAAGATTCAGCTACAACTCCAGCCACATCTTAGACACACACACACACATAAAAGTATACCTAAACTGACACCATAGGAAGTTGCCTATGGAAGCCCTAAATCTTAATATAAATAATGTTTGTGGAAAATCCAAACCATTAATTGTGATCTCCATATTACAAAATAATGATATAAAAAAATCATGCATTTTTAAATACATTTTGACCATATATTGAATATATACAAAATGAATACTTTTTTAACAATAAAACAAATAAAGCCTCTTGATTGGTGATAAAGAAGCGTCTAAATCACATGATTTTTTATATGTCATCTATTTAGAGTATAGAAATTACAATCAAGAGTTCAGATCATTCACATACAGAGTGTATATTGAGATTTAGACCACTTACATAGGCAACTCTTCTATAACATTGCCTTAGGTACACCATTCCAATGTATACACACACATATATACATACACACACACAATATATATATATATACACACACACATACATACACACATGTGTGTGTATTACACAAGGAAGCTTCAGGGAAAAAAACTCAAATTTTGAATGGGTCAAAACCTAGTTTTCCACAGATCAACCACTTATTACTATTTACAAACATGAAGTAATAGAAGTGATTAAAACTACAATTGTATCGAATGTTAAAAAAGCAATCATATAATTCAGACATAATAAACGTTATAAGACAGACACTAAATATCAGTGTCCACATTATAAAGACAAATCACATGGGAGACACATTGACAGGCATTTCTCTAAACAAACTCACAAATGAACCAACTTCAATCCATAGACAGTTCAACAAAAGATATCATCTGTAAGCAAAAGAGGAATCAGACTCAATCAATCACCTGTGCCGGCCCCTCCCTTTCTCCTGGAACCTATCGTCATGCATGTAAAACGCCCCCGCCGTTGGCACCGCATAGGGCTCGTTCTCCTTCTTCTCTTCCTCCTCCCCTTCCTCTTTCTTCTCCCCTTCTCCTTCTCCTTCTTGCTCCTCCTCATCGTTCCCTCTAGAACCATTCAGATCCTTCTCATCGCCCCTCTTCGCCTCTTCTTCGGCCTCAATCTCCTCCTCCTCCTCCTCCTCCTCTCCCAACTCCTCCTCGTACTCTTCGTCATCATCCTCCCGCTCCTCCTCATCTTCGTACGCCGGCGCCGCCCCCTGGCCGTCCGATTCGCCGTCGGCTCCCATATCCACTGCCTGATCTCTCCTCCCATCTCCGCCGCCGTCCTCCTCCTCCTCGTCGTCATCGCTCGCCTCCCTCCGCCTCATCGCCGACGGGATGATAGCGTCCTCGGGATCGCTCTCGTACTCCTCCGCCTCCGGCCCATGCCCCTCGACCGCTGCCATGGCGCCTCGCGCTAGACCGTGATCGGTTTCCGCCGAACCCTAACCCCTAAATCTGGAATCTAGGGTTTAGATCCTAAGGGATTTGGGGCTACGGTTAGGGTTCTTGTTGAAGATTCGTTTCTTGTTAGAGAGAGAGAGAGGATCGTGTTGAATTTCTTTTGATTGTAATTGAGAAGAAAAAGGGTAAAAAAAATCTCTTAAGTTTTTTTTTTTTTTTTTTTTTTTAATTGAAGTCGAGACTGACATTTTATTATCGGAGGCGGTTGCGATAGAGCGGAAAAAAATATCCTCAACTTCTGACTTTTATTATGGACTCAAATGGTATTGACCACATTTTGACCAACCAATTGTAACTTGCCAGGTACCAGTTAAATGTACACGCTACCCTTGTGGGAAACAAGATGTGCTTGAAATGTATTTTAAAAATGATTTTGGGCAGAAAAGTTTCACCCAGAAATTTACCTCATTTATCAATGCTTTATCTATGAAAAGGCCTAAGAATTTATATATATATATATATATATATATATATATATATCAAAATTATTATGAAAAAGAAAAAAAATACTAAACTTCAAGTATATTCCATAAGAATAAAAAACAAACATTAATGAAATATCAAATTGGTAGACCGAGAGTAATGGAAAGACCACTTCTAATTTTAACGGTTATAGCGTTTTTTTCAATACTGAATATTTTTAAATTAGAACTCGAATATTTACAAATTATCGACAAATAAAATATGCAACGAAAGGATTTGAAATTTATCATATAAAAATTGTGAGAAGAGAAAAGTTAATAGATGAAAAGGAGTCATTATATAAGTAAATGATGTTGGTTGATTGTATTTGGCTCAAATAAAATGTACTTCAACCATATTTGTTTTGAGAAAATTTATTAGGGAAAAAAAGAAAAATAAGATAATAGTGTTTTTCTCATTTGGTTTAGAAAGAGAATGTGGAGAGAGAGAGATTTGGAGTAGAGTGAGAAAATTAGGCTTAAATCTTTTCTCTCTCTGCCAATCTAGATAAAATATTACATGGTGTTGCTACACATTGTTGGATGTTTTTAAAAAAATAATTTCAAATTTTATTATTTATTTACTTATTTTATTTTTATTTTTTTTTTGACCTAGTTAAGCAATTTGTGATTATAAACTTGGTAAAATTTATTTATAGCTATCTAATAGATACAAATGTTAAAAATTTTATGTTACACTAAAAAGGTCTTTCTAGGAGTTACGAGTATGTCAAAATAAATAAGAGATAGAGGGAAATGTGAAACCTCTTTCTCTCTCTCTCCATATTCTTCTCTCTCTAACAAAGTCTTTCATCCATTGATCTTATTTATTGGGCATGTTTAGCTTACAACTCATGACTATCTCTCTTGAAACTCGTGTGCTAGATTATAGTACTATTGGATATATTTGTTTTGACTGATCACACGAGATCGGTATATGAGCATTGTTACAAAATTTCCTAATCTATTAATAAGTTCTTACTAATTGATTATAGGGTTAATTATAGTCAGACCCCCTGTAGTATTAGGGGTGTGTAACTTAACACTTATGAAGTTTAAAACTCTAAAAAAAATCCCCTGAACTTAGTTATTTTCACTCTCTTTTTTTATTAAAGTGCACTCTTTATCTCTCAAATTTCTATTCTACCATCATCTCTCCCTTTAACCAGTATACTTCCTCTCTCTCTCTTTTCTCTCTCTCTCTCTCCCCCTCTCCCTCTCTATCTCTCTCTCTCAGTCACTCACGCTCGCTCCCTCTCTAACTGAGAGAGAGGGAGAGGGAGAGACTGACTGACAGAGAGGGATAGAGAGGGAGAGAGAGTGTGTGCTGCTTAAAAGGAGGGATGAGCGTAGAATAGGAATTTGAGGGGCAAGAGTGTACTTTAGTAAAAAAAAAATAGTGAAAATAACTAAGTTCAGAGGGTTTTTTGAAAGTTTCAAACTTCAGGGGTGTTAAGTTACACACCTCCAATACTACAGAGGTCTAACTTTAATTAACCCTTGATTATAATATGATCTTGGTAATTGGACAGAATCAGTTTATTCTATCATCATGTTGGTTACATAGAAAATATGAAACTTAAAAGTCAATGCAGTATAGTTACCTATTCTCTCTTTAACATTAAGATGTCTTCACTATGCTTGTTAATATTGTAAATGTATTATTTATTTCTTTCTAGTGTTTGTTTATTTAAAATTTACTATGCTAGAATTGTAATTGCAAATATTTACGAAGTCAAGCTTAGTGGTGGTTGTTACTTATAATCAAATTTATTTGCTTAGAAAGATTGTACCTTAAAAATTAGTTCTATACCTTTTAAAATTATTATCTCCTCACAATATTGTACTTGACAATTTATATGTTTTCTAACATATGATATATGATGTAAGTATAAAAAACTCACTTGCATCTTAGATGTAATCTCCATTATTCGGTAAACAAGCAGTTGAGTCATTCCACGATGTATGATAAATTGACTAGCCTCATTATATTACAGTATTATATTACAGTCAGTGAGCAGAAAAATAATAATATAAATTTTCTTAGGGAAATGAACTTTATTTAAATAGAAGACAATAATAACAAAAAATTACATATTTACAGATTTGTCCCTTACATCTTTATAAATTATAATTTAGTCCTCTAAATCTTCATATTTAGGATTTAGTTTCCTTCCCTAACTTTTGTTAGCCCACTTTATTTTTTGACCTGATTTTTCCATTTTATCCCTCCTTAATTCTTTCTTCCCTCTTCTTTCCTCTCTCCTCCTTCTCTCTTCTCTTCTCCTTCTCTCTTCCTCCTCTCTTCTCCTTTTCTTTATTGGGTTAATGGGCTTCCTCCCTTCTTTTTCTCTTCTATCTATCTATTTTTCCTTTCTTTTTCTTCGCAGGGGTATTTAAGTTATTTTATTTTTTAAAAAAAATAAAAATTAAATTTTGCAGTTTATTTGGACGGAAAATTTAACGGAGAGACTAAATTGTAGAAAATTCGGGAACTAAATCTAGATATAAAGATTTGGGGGACTAAATCATAATTTATAAAGATTTAAGAGGCAAACCTGTAAATACCCCTAGAATATAATCTGTAATAATTTCCATAGTTTTTTTTAAAACCCATCGTATTTATTAATATAATCTTCCATTGCAGTTAACAACGAAGAGGAATTTTGGGTAATTTTTATTTCAAAAAGATGTTCAAGTGATAGATAGATAGAGAGCACAGAGAGGAAAGAGGCGTGTTGAGGGGAGGAATTAGGAGGCAATGGCGACTGGTGGCGAGAGCGAGGGAGGCGGCCACGTCGGAGGGCGGCAGTGACGGGTAGGGCTAGGGTTTTAGAGGAGGAATGGAGAGGCAAAGGAAAGAAAGAAATTTGGAGTTTTTTTTTAGTATCAAAGAGGGGATAGCAGGACATTGGGAGAGAGCAGATAGAGAAGAAAGACAGTTATAGGGGTACTTAGAAAAATAGCATTATACTTTAAACAAGTAATTAAGTCCATATGTCTAATTTCTATTAGGCCACATAAGTGACAAAGGAGGATATCACCCTCCTTCGCCATAGTTTTTTCCGTTTAATATATATATATATATATATATATATATATATATATATATATATATATATATATATATATATATATATATAATAAAAATAAGCTGACAACTCACACAAGTTATCTGAGCTATAGTTTATTTTTACTATCTCTAATAATCTTTTTTAAAAAATTTCTTTTGGATTATGATCTTGACTCCATGAGATTCACTCATACCCAATTTCTTGGGTTTTAATTTTGATTTGGTCCTCCATCAAATTAACACAAAATTAATGATTTTCAATGAATACAACATTTTGTATGCACTTGATAAAATGGTAAATGAACTCCAAAATTTATGAAATTTAATACGAATGAAATTAAACAGGTAGAGATAGTAATTATAAAGAAAAATTGAAGAAAAATTATTGGATTATTATAATTTTACTTCTAACTCACGACTTTTTCTGAACTTGCAGCTCACCTACAGTAATTACTATATATATATATATATATATATATATATATATATATATATATATATATATATATATATATATATATATATATATATATATATATATATATATTGTGTGTGTGTGTGTGTGTTTGATATTGGTGTCATATCCGGTGATATCTTGTAATATATATGTGATATCTTATGATATTAGATTTTATTTTTTCGTAGATTAATTTTAAAGAATTCTAATATCCATTCATTGTTGTGTCTGAGAAACTATAAAACAAAATAAGAAAGACAGGGTGCCAATTGGAATAGAAATTTCAAATGACATGATATTATAAAATTTTTAATTTCTCAAATAGTTACCTAGAAAATATTGTAAATAAAAATTTTCCAAATCTATCCACAAAACACTAAAATTTGAGATTTCGTTGGATACATACATACATATATCCAAACACAAACCTGCAAATTTAATTAGTCATAATTCATCATAAAATCATTTAATTAAAAAACAAAAGACCCGTTAGTTGAGACTGAGACTTCGGAATTTGGATCCACTTTAAAGTAAAAGATTATGGTTAAGATCTTTTTTAATTTAATACATCATATCCTCCATGATTTGCACAAACATATAGTTAGACTACACAAAATTTGGACTATCCACCAACTTGATACACAACTTGAACATTTCACAGCTAGACTCTAGAAGGACTAGATAATTTCCCAAATTCTAATTTAATGTCTATAAAAAACTAGAATCTTATTGTATAAATAAAGAAAACATTAGAAGCAACAATAAATCCCTCCTAATTCAATTTCATATATTATACTCACCATAAGGGAACAACCAAATCTCTTAAATTACTGAACCATTTGCCTAATTTGGATGAGAATTATACTTTTTCCCAACATCTTCTCCAATGGACCCTTGGCTCCTCCTAATTTTGCTCCAACAGATCAATTTTTTCTTTTTCCCCCTGATTTTCTCCTAGGATCTGCCTTTTCTGCTTCCTCTTACAGTAACAACAAAAGAGAAATTATATTTTAGTTTTAATAAAATTAACACACAAATAAACACATTAGTCACACGGCTGAATCAAAATTAAGAGCCATAAGTTTTTCTTTCCCTAATTTCTGCATGTTTACAGTTGGCTGTCTTTAATACAGTGCTGTGGGATTCAACTTATAAATCAGTTTCTATGAGGCTCCCTTAGCTATCAGTCTCAGGTTTTTGTCATAACATGGAGATAAGGTTGTTAGGCTCACCCTAGTTCTAGCAGTGGCTCTTCTGTTCCTCGTCGGGCAGAGCTCTGCAGGCTACAAGCACTGATACAACTGCTGCTATGACAAGTGCAGATCCTCTGGACATGGAAAGTTTTTCTGCGTGTATTGGTGCGGTCTCGAGTGTCCTAGTATCCCGACACCTGATTGTCCAAGCCCGTCGCCCCCCAAGGTAAGATAGAATACGAGATTACTGAATAGTAGAAATATTGTGGTTATTTGTCTTTATACCTCTGATGCTAGTTTGATGATTTGTCCAGTGAAAGAAGAGAATTACAGGGAAGGCTGCTTCAGTGACTGCATGAGGAAATGAGCGTATCAGCAGCACTAAACGACTAACTGGAAGCATATCGGATAAAGCTAGATTGTTCAATATGCTAGTCATCTGTTACTGATGGTACCTGATAAATAATGGGATCTATGAACTTCTAATAGTATTCAATGAGTAACTGGCTTTGAGTTTCGCGAATGATTCCTCATATATTTGCTCTCATGCCCTGATACATCCTATATAGGATGACAAGTCAATAGTGATTCTCTGAAGCAGGTGCAGTTCTATTGTTTTGACACCAAAATCTATATTGATTTGGTTGTGCAATTGAAAATGATCAAGAATCGGTCATAAACAATTTAAATAATTGGAAGGAAAGAAAGAGAAAAAGTTGCCAAATTGAAAAGGCAGTAACTCCAATATTTGTGAGTGCCGCAATAATTCCACTAATCAAGTGCCTCATATTTATTGCATTGAGCACAAATTCAAAATTCAGGATAAATAAGATAATGGAGTATTTGTTTTACAACAGCTCTTATATGAATGCTCACCTTTTTTTTGGTCGAGTGCGTGCATGGTTATATAACCCATATACATGTGGATAGCGAAAAAGTTATTCATATCATTAGTGGTGTATAAGTAATTTCACTAAAAGCACCATATGGTTTTCATAGAAGTATATGTTCAATATGACACTGTAATAATCACTCTCAAATAAAAGTTAAGAAAATTGCGAAAGCAAAAAAATGGCGTAAAAAACGATTCGAAGGCAATATATAATGTGTAATTTTCAAAGTGTAGACACCGAAAAAAGCAAGAAATTGGACTGGGATTTTTCTAGGAAACTAAGCCTTAGGCACCTTAGTAATGACGAATACAATTATAATACATGGAAATCTAGTTGAAAAGACAAGAGTAAACGACAGATATAAGAATATTTGTATGGCTTAAGTGATCTTTTGGCAATACAGATCTAGTCTGAGAGTTCATTGAAATCATCAAAGTCCTTACAAAGACCTATTTGATAAAAAATTCAACTTTCATAGTAACAAATCGTTTGACAACCTACAAGGAGAGGACATGCTCAATGTTCTTATACGAATTTAGACATACAGATATTACTGCTTTGCAAGGTTTTAAATCTCAGAAATGCTATTGGTACCAAGCGCATAGTCTGTCAGAAATTGAATACTAATGGACATATCATTTCAGCAATATTAAAATCATTGTTAGTGTATTGGCAAGGTTGATATCAATAATATAGGCCCCATTTGGCAAGGAATTAAGAATGCATAGAAACCCAGTTTAACAAAAGAGAGGTTAAATACCTAACGTGGTTAAATCAACTCTATGCTTATATTCCTATAGAGAAAACTGGACTAATCTCTTAACCCACCTATAAAAGATGGTTAGTAAACCCCCATCTAGCTCGGCTTATTTTTCTAATTAATTTTTTTTAGTTGCAGCCCATTTGGTAAAAAAATGGTTTGGCAACCTAAACACAGGTTATGGACCTTTTATCACTCTAAATAACCCGTAACCAAACATGCCATATGGTCTATATCGCACTGATATTTCAAAATCCTATATGGTATTTATTTATCTATATCAGTCGACATGTAAGAAACCTTATTAATTTAGGTAAACCTGTAGTGAGTTGATAAAAGGCCATTTTTTTTTTTAAACATGAGTACTCTTATCCTTGCTGAACAAATTTCATCAATGAGCTTAAGATTGATGAATCTAGCTAACTAGCGATTACAAACCTCAAGGTCTAATTTGGCCTCAATGATAAATGCATGATCCTAGCTTCAATTTTTAACACGTTTATAAATAAAAACAGGAATAGCACTAAATACACAACAAGTTTCTAACAATTCGAATAAATCCACTTTTATTACCAGCTTGCTACTAAATGTTCGAAAAGTTTCTACCCTCGTCTTCCTCCCCTCTCTTCTCTTTAAATCTCTCTCCAAACCTTAATAATTACCCCAAAATTCATGATAAGTTTCTCTCGAAATATACAATAAACAATAAAATTTATTTTTCTTTAAATTGAACCGATATTTAAGAGATTCGAAAGAAGAATCTTGCTATTGGAGGATAGGCAAAATAGACTAATTTTATATGGCATAAAAATAATTTAACTTTTGCTCAAAATTTATACAACAAATTTATGTTTTGTTTGTTGGTCTCCTGGTAGTACCTGATTTTGTGGCACGCCTTAAAAGTTATATTTAACAACCTTACAATACACATCCCAGCAAGTTGATCCATTATATAAAAGGCTTAATGGGCCACTCGCCACAAGATCTAATGACCACCTACTATGGTACTGGAATAACACCTTGTAGTTAATTGATTTAAGGACCTGCTAGGTTAGAAATATTACACTATTCTATAAACGTATATCATAGCCTGGTTAGGATGGAGCTAGTATTTTTTTTATTTCGACTTTCATATGAATTATGTGTTCACTCCTTGTGAGAAACTCTAGTTGGTATGGACTATTAATTGTGTTATGCTTTGCTAAACTCTATTTAACGAAGAAGAAGTATCAACACCTACCATGTAAGCTCAAAAATATTATGTGCTACTTAAGTAATACTATTAGAATGACATATGGACAAAAGTGAACAAATATCATGGTCCAACTTGCTAAATTCTGCTTATGTTACCAAGTAAGGTTTGAATGCTTAGGTTTCAGTTTTTGTAGATTTGAAAATCACATGGTTTTACAAAATCCTAATGTTAGAGAAACTATAAAACTATAACAAGAAAGAAAGGGTGCCAACTTGAGTAGAAATTTCAAATGCCACGATTTTAGAAAATTTTTAATTTCTCGTGACTATCAAACAGTTACCTAGGCTAGAAAATATTGCATATAAATATTTTTCAAATCCATCCGAAAATCACAAAATTCTGAGATTTTTTTGGACACCCAAACACAAACCTAAGGATTTCCCCAATTCTGATTTGATGTCAATAAAAACATAAATCATATCGTATATAAAAAAAGAAAGCATTATAATCAGCAATAAATCCCTCCTAATTCAATTCCATATATTATATTGACCAAAAGGAAACAACCAAATCTCTTGAACCATGGAACCATTTACCTAGTTTGGATGAGAATCATATCCTTTCCCAACTTCTTCTCCAATGAACCCTTGGCTCCTAATTTTGCTCCAACAAATCTTTTTGGTCTTGATTTTCTCCCATGACCTGCGTTTTTTTTCCCTTGATTTTCTTCCATTTTAGTTTTAATAAAATTAAAACAGATTAATTAAATGGAAAAATCAAAATTAAGAGCCATAAAGTTATTCATTCCATAATCTTTGCATGTCTATGATTGGCTGCCATGAGTAAAGTGATATAGGATTCAACCTATAAATCAGTGCTATAAGATTCCCTTAGCTATCAGTTTCAGGTTTTTGTCATAAAATGGAGAATTAAGGTTGTTCGGGATACCCTAGCTCTAGCAGTGGCACTTCTGTTCCTCGTCGGGCAGAGCTCTGCAGGCTACAAGAACTGCTACA
This sequence comes from Dracaena cambodiana, assembly GCA_036321105.1. Classification (NCBI taxonomy): domain Eukaryota; kingdom Viridiplantae; phylum Streptophyta; class Magnoliopsida; order Asparagales; family Asparagaceae; genus Dracaena; species Dracaena cambodiana. The sequence goes on from JAYEPQ010000011.1 coordinate 45,710,901, forward strand.
ACTGCTGCCATGACAAGTGCACATCCCTTAGAAATAAGAAAGCTTATTGCACGTATTGGTGTGGTCTCGAGTGTCCCAACACCTGATTGTCATAGCCCAGGCCCCCCGAAGGTATGATAAAATATGATATTACTAGTTAGCAAAAATATTGTGATTATTTGTCTTTATACCCTCTTACGTTAGTTTGATGATTTGATCAATAACAGAAAGGAAGTACGGGGAAGGCTGTTAAAGTGACTGCATGAAAAAATGAGCTTATTAACACTAAACTACTAAGTGGAAGGATATCAAATATAGCTAGATTGTTCAATGTGTTAAGTCCTTAGTTACTGATAGTACCTGATAAATAATGGGGTCCATGAAATTGTAATACGATTAAGATATCTTAGGTATTTCCGGAAAACTATTAGATATCAGCGATATTGTTGGTCTCACTTTTTGTGGAAACTATTAGTACTCAATGAATAACTTGCTTCGAGTTTCACAAGTGACTTCTAATATGTTTGATCTCATGTTCTGATACTTTCTACAATATGATAACAAATCATCAGTGATCTCTGAACCAATTGCTATTCTAATGTTTTGATAACAAAATATATGTTGATTTGGCTCTGCAGTTGAAATGATTAAGAATCTGATCATTTACTGTTTAAATAATTGGAAGGAAAGAAAGCGAAAAAGTTGCCAAATTGTAAAGGAAAAAGCTTCACTTAAATATTGCTAGTGCCATAATAATTCCAATAATCACGTCCCTCATGTCTACTGGATTGAGCACAATCATGTGATTCAGGGTAAACAAGAAAATGGAGTTATTTTTTAAAAACAGCTCTTATATGAGCGCGTGTGTACCTTGCTTTTGTCAAACGTGTGCATGGTTATATAACGTATGTAGATGTGTGTAGTGAAAAGGTCATTTATATCATTAATTGTATATAAGCAATTTCATTAAAAGAAAGTATACGTTTAATATGATACTGTAATAATCACTCTGAAGTACAAAGTTAAGACAATTACAAAAGCATAAAAAAGGGGAAATTCTAAATGAGCACACCACTTGACTCGGTCAGCACACCAACTAAAGTTGCAATATTACAAATACGTCATTCCTTTTTTGACCATGTCTTTTGCCTGGTAAGAGATTAGTCTCCAAATGATGTTAAAACTGTTTGGAGACTAATTCCTCAATAATTTGAACTTAATATATTAATACCCCAAAATTCAAATAATTTTTAATACATAATAAACAAAATTATCATTTTCTATTTAAATTAAACCGAATTTTAAGAGATTCAAAGGAAGAATCTCGCTATTGGAGGATAGCAAAAGTAGATTTAAAATTTGATATAAAATAAAAATAATTTAACTTTTGCTCAAAAAAAAAAGTTGAACAGTAAATAAAACAATTCAGGTATTGTTTAACAACCATGCATTAGCCATCCCAGCTGCTTCATCCATTATATGAAAAGCTTGGTGGGGTCATTGACCACAAGATCTAATGCTCACCTACCAAGATAGTGGAATTATCGCCTCATGGGATGGAATATATTAATTTAAGGACCTCACAACAGGAATATATTAATCACAGGATTTTATAGAATCCTATATTTGTTAATTGTTTTGTTTGAAAAAACTATAAAACTAAAACAAGAAAGAAAGGGTTCCAACTTGAGTAGAAATTTCAAATGCCATTATTTTAGAGAATTTTTAATTTCTCGTGACTATCAAACAGTTACCTAGAAAATATTGTAGATATTTTTTTTTTTTTTCCTCCAAATCCCTCCAAAAATCTCAAAATTCTGAGATTTTGTTGGACACCCAAACACAAACCTGCACATTTAATTAGTCATAATTCTTCATAAAATCATTTAATTAAAAATCCCAAGATCTATTAGTTGATGATATATTCTATTAGTTGAGATATTCGAATTTGGATCCTCTTTAAAGCAAGAGATTATTTATAAGGATTATTCAAAATACATCTTAATCATTCACTAAAAATTACTTGATCGTCAAGATCTTTCCTAAATTAATACATCGTACCCTCCATGATTTTTGCAGTAACATCCTCGTGCACTAATTTAATGAATAACTTACATAATGAGATTTGGACGATCTGCTGTCTTAGTCTGAGCCAAGATATCCATAAATTTATTATTCAAAAATCTCTCCTCCTTCATTTCACATCAGGACTCAAGAAGGATGAGAAGATTTCTCAAATTCTGATTAAATGTCAATAAAAAGACCTAAATCATAATTTATATTGAAAAGAAAGCATTATAATCAACAATAAATCCCTCCTAATTCAATTTCATAGATTATATTCACCAAAAGAAACAACGAAATCTCTTGAATCATTGAACTCATTAATCAAATGGGAAAATCAAAATCAAGAGCCATAAAGTAATTCCTTCCCTAATTTCTGCGTTTCTACAGTTGGCTGCCTTTAATACAGTGTTATGGGATTCAACCTATAAATCAGTGCTACGGGGTTTCCTTAGCTATCAGTTTCAGGGTTTGATTTTGTCATAACATGGAGAATAAGGTTGTTAGGGTCACCCTAGTTCTAGCAATGGCTCTTCTGTTCCTCGTCGGGCAGAGTTCTGCGGGCTACAGGCAGTGCTACAACTGCTGCTATGACAAGTGCAGATCCTCTGGACATGGAAATCTTTTCTGCGGGTATTGGTGCGGTTTCGAGTGTTCTCAAATCCCGACACCTGATTGTCCAAGCCCGGGCCCCCCGAAGGTAAAATAAAATATGAGATTACTAGTTAGCAGAGATATTGTGATTATTTGTCTTTATACCCTCTGACGTTAGTTTGATGATTTGACCAATGACAGAAGAGAAGTACTGGGAAGGCTGCTTCAGTGATTGTGTGAAGAAACGAGCATATCAACAACACTAACGAATAAATGGAAGCATATCGGATAAAGCTAGACGTATGATGTGTTAGTCATCTGTTACTGATGGTACCTGATAAATAATGGGATCTATGAACTTCTAATAGTATTCAATGAGTAACTGGCTTTGAGTTTCGCGAATGATTCCTCATATATTTGCTCTCATGCCCTGATACATCCTATATAGGATGGCAAGTCAATAGTGATTCTCGGAAACAGTTGCAGTTCTATTGTTTTGATACCAAAATCTATATTGTTTTGGCTGTGCAATTGAAAATGATCAAGAATCAGATCATAAACAATTTAAGTAATTGGAAGGAAAGAAAGAGAAAAAAGTTGCCAAATTGAAAAGGCAGTAACTCCAATATTTGTGAGTGCCGCAATAATTCCACTAATCAAGTGCCTCATATTTATTGCATTGAGCACAAATTCAAAATTCAGGATAAATAAGATAATGGAGTATTTGTTTTACAACAGCTCTTATATGAAAGCTCACCTTTTTTTTGTCGAGTGTGTGCATGGTTATATAACCCATATACATGTGGATAGCGAAAAAGTTATTCATATCATTAGTGGTGTATAAGTAATTTCACTAAAAGAAATTCACACTAGATTGATAACTGTGAGCGGCACCGCATGGTTTTTCATAGAAGTTATATGTTTAATATGATACTCTAACAATCACTCTGAAATACAAAGTTAAGACAATTGTGAAAGCATAAAAATGGAGTAAAAAACGATTAGAAGGCAATATATAATGTGTATTTTTCAAAGTGCAACACCCTAGAAAAGCAAGAAGTTGGACTGGAAGTTTTGTAGGAAACTAAGCCTTGGGCTCATTAGTAATGAAGAATACAAAGATATAATAATACATGGATAATTGACAAGGCCAGAGTAAACATCAGATGTAAGAATATTTTGTATGCCTTGAGTGATCTTTTGGCATGACCTAGTCTGAGCGTTCATTTAAATCATTGAGTCCTTACAAAGACCTATTCGATAAGAAATTCAACTTTCATAACAACAATTCATTTGACAACCTACAAGGAGAGCACATGCTCAATGTTCTTATATGAATTTAGACCATGCAGATATTACTGATTTGCAAGGTTTTAAGTCTAAGAAATGGTATTAGTACCAGTGCATAGTCCGTGGAATCAGAAATTGAATACTAATGGATATATCATTTCAGCAATATTAAAATCATTGTTAGTGTATTGGCAAGGTTGATATCAATAATATAGGCCCCATTTGGCAAGGAATTAAGAATGCATAGAAACCCAGTTTAACAAAAGAGAGGTTAAATACCTAACGTGGTTAAATCAACTCTATGCTTATATTCCTATAGAGAAAACTGGACTAATCTCTTAACCCACCTATAAAAGATGGTTAGTAAACCCCCATCTAGCTCGGCTTATTTTTCTAATTAATTTTTTTTAGTTGCAGCCCATTTGGTAAAAAAATGGTTTGGCAACCTAAACACAGGTTATGGACCTTTTATCACTCTAAATAACCCGTAACCAAACATGCCATATGGTCTATATCGCACTGATATTTCAAAATCCTATATGGTATTTATTTATCTATATCAGTCGACATGTAAGAAACCTTATTAATTTAGGTAAACCTGTAGTGAGTTGATAAAAGGCCATTTTTTTTTTTTTAAACATGAGTACTCTTTTCCTTGCTGAACAAATTTCATCAATGAGCTTAAGATTGATGAATCTAGCTAACTAGCGATTACAAACCTCAAGGTCTAATTTGGCCTCAATGATAAATGCATGATCCTAGCTTCAATTTTTAACACGTTTATAAATAAAAACAGGAATAGCACTAAATACACAACAAGTTTCTAACAATTCGAATAAATCCACTTTTATTACCAGCTTGCTACTAAATGTTCGAAAAGTTTCTACCCTCGTCTTCCTCCCCTCTCTTCTCTTTAAATCTCTCTCCAAACCTTAATAATTACCCCAAAATTCATGATAAGTTTCTCTCGAAATATACAATAAACAATAAAATTTATTTTTCTTTAAATTGAACCGATATTTAAGAGATTCGAAAGAAGAATCTTGCTATTGGAGGATAGGCAAAATAGACTAATTTTATATGGCATAAAAATAATTTAACTTTTGCTCAAAATTTATACAACAAATTTATGTTTTGTTTGTTGGTCTCCTGGTAGTACCTGATTTTGTGGCACGCCTTAAAAGTTATATTTAACAACCTTACAATACACATCCCAGCAAGTTGATCCATTATATAAAAGGCTTAATGGGCCACTCGCCACAAGATCTAATGATCACCTACCATGGTACTGGAATAACACCTTGTAGTTAATTGATTTAAGGACCTGATAGGTTAGAAATATTACACTATTCTATAAACGTATATCATAGCCTGGTTAGGATGGAGCTAGTATTTTTTTTATTTCGACTTTCATATGAATTATGTGTTCACTCCTTGTGAGAAACTCTAGTTGGTATGGACTATTAATTGTGTTATGTTTTGCTAAACTCTATTTAACGAAGAAGAAGTATCAACACCTACCATGTAAGCTCAAAAATATTATGTGCTACTTAAGTAATACTATTAGAATGACATATGGACAAAAGTGAACAAATATCATGGTCCAACTTGCTAAATTCTGCTTATGTTACCAAGTAAGGTTTGAATGCTTAGGTTTCAGTTTTTGTAGATTTGAAAATCACATGGTTTTACAAAATCCTAATGTTAGAGAAACTATAAAACTATAACAAGAAAGAAAGGGTGCCAACTTGAGTAGAAATTTCAAATGCCACGATTTTAGAAAATTTTTAATTTCTCGTGACTATCAAACAGTTACCTAGGCTAGAAAATATTGCATATAAATATTTTTCAAATCCATCCGAAAATCACAAAATTCTGAGATTTTTTTGGACACCCAAACACAAACCTAAGGATTTCCCCAATTCTGATTTGATGTCAATAAAAACATAAATCATATCGTATATAAAAAAAGAAAGCATTATAATCAGCAATAAATCCCTCCTAATTCAATTCCATAAATTATATTGACCAAAAGGAAACAACCAAATCTCTTGAACCATGGAACCATTTACCTAGTTTGGATGAGAATCATATCCTTTCCCAACTTCTTCTCCAATGAACCCTTGGCTCCTAATTTTGCTCCAACAAATCTTTTTGGTCTTGATTTTCTCCCATGACCTGCGTTTTTTTTCCCTTGATTTTCTTCCATTTTAGTTTTAATAAAATTAAAACAGATTAATTAAATGGAAAAATCAAAATTAAGAGCCATAAAGTTATTCATTCCATAATCTTTGCATGTCTATGATTGGCTGCCATGAGTAAAGTGATATAGGATTCAACCTATAAATCAGTGCTATAAGATTCCCTTAGCTATCAGTTTCAGGTTTTTGTCATAAAATGGAGAATTAAGGTTGTTCGGGATACCCTAGCTCTAGCAGTGGCACTTCTGTTCCTCGTCGGGCAGAGCTCTGCAGGCTACAAGAACTGCTACAACTGCTGCCATGACAAGTGCACATCCCTTAGAAATAAGAAAGCTTATTGCACGTATTGGTGTGGTCTCGAGTGTCCCAACACCTGATTGTCATAGCCCAGGCCCCCCGAAGGTATGATAAAATATGATATTACTAGTTAGCAAAAATATTGTGATTATTTGTCTTTATACCCTCTTACGTTAGTTTGATGATTTGATCAATAACAGAAAGGAAGTACGGGGAAGGCTGTTAAAGTGACTGCATGAAAAAATGAGCTTATTAACACTAAACTACTAAGTGGAAGGATATCAAATATAGCTAGATTGTTCAATGTGTTAAGTCCTTAGTTACTGATAGTACCTGATAAATAATGGGGTCCATGAAATTGTAATACGATTAAGATATCTTAGGTATTTCCGGAAAACTATTAGATATCAGCGATATTGTTGGTCTCACTTTTTGTGGAAACTATTAGTACTCAATGAATAACTTGCTTCGAGTTTCACAAGTGACTTCTAATATGTTTGATCTCATGTTCTGATACTTTCTACAATATGATAACAAATCATCAGTGATCTCTGAACCAATTGCTATTCTAATGTTTTGATAACAAAATATATGTTGATTTGGCTCTGCAGTTGAAATGATTAAGAATCTGATCATTTACTGTTTAAATAATTGGAAGGAAAGAAAGCGAAAAAGTTGCCAAATTGTAAAGGAAAAAGCTTCACTTAAATATTGCTAGTGCCATAATAATTCCAATAATCACGTCCCTCATGTCTACTGGATTGAGCACAATCATGTGATTCAGGGTAAACAAGAAAATGGAGTTATTTTTTAAAAACAGCTCTTATATGAGCGCGTGTGTACCTTGCTTTTGTCAAACGTGTGCATGGTTATATAACGTATGTAGATGTGTGTAGTGAAAAGGTCATTTATATCATTAATTGTATATAAGCAATTTCATTAAAAGAAAGTATACGTTTAATATGATACTGTAATAATCACTCTGAAGTACAAAGTTAAGACAATTACAAAAGCATAAAAAAGGGGAAATTCTAAATGAGCACACCACTTGACTCGGTCAGCACACCAACTAAAGTTGCAATATTACAAATACGTCATTCCTTTTTTGACCATGTCTTTTGCCTGGTAAGAGATTAGTCTCCAAATGATGTTAAAACTGTTTGGAGACTAATTCCTCAATAATTTGAACTTAATATATTAATACCCCAAAATTCAAATAATTTTTAATACATAATAAACAAAATTATCATTTTCTATTTAAATTAAACCGAATTTTAAGAGATTCAAAGGAAGAATCTCGCTATTGGAGGATAGCAAAAGTAGATTTAAAATTTGATATAAAATAAAAATAATTTAACTTTTGCTCAAAAAAAAAAGTTGAACAGTAAATAAAACAATTCAGGTATTGTTTAACAACCATGCATTAGCCATCCCAGCTGCTTCATCCATTATATGAAAAGCTTGGTGGGGTCATTGACCACAAGATCTAATGCTCACCTACCAAGATAGTGGAATTATCGCCTCATGGGATGGAATATATTAATTTAAGGACCTCACAACAGGAATATATTAATCACAGGATTTTATAGAATCCTATATTTGTTAATTGTTTTGTTTGAAAAAACTATAAAACTAAAACAAGAAAGAAAGGGTTCCAACTTGAGTAGAAATTTCAAATGCCATTATTTTAGAGAATTTTTAATTTCTCGTGACTATCAAACAGTTACCTAGAAAATATTGTAGATATTTTTTTTTTTTTTCCTCCAAATCCCTCCAAAAATCTCAAAATTCTGAGATTTTGTTGGACACCCAAACACAAACCTGCACATTTAATTAGTCATAATTCTTCATAAAATCATTTAATTAAAAATCCCAAGATCTATTAGTTGATGATATATTCTATTAGTTGAGATATTCGAATTTGGATCCTCTTTAAAGCAAGAGATTATTTATAAGGATTATTCAAAATACATCTTAATCATTCACTAAAAATTACTTGATCGTCAAGATCTTTCCTAAATTAATACATCGTACCCTCCATGATTTTTGCAGTAACATCCTCGTGCACTAATTTAATGAATAACTTACATAATGAGATTTGGACGATCTGCTGTCTTAGTCTGAGCCAAGATATCCATAAATTTATTATTCAAAAATCTCTCCTCCTTCATTTCACATCAGGACTCAAGAAGGATGAGAAGATTTCTCAAATTCTGATTAAATGTCAATAAAAAGACCTAAATCATAATTTATATTGAAAAGAAAGCATTATAATCAACAATAAATCCCTCCTAATTCAATTTCATAGATTATATTCACCAAAAGAAACAACGAAATCTCTTGAATCATTGAACTCATTAATCAAATGGGAAAATCAAAATCAAGAGCCATAAAGTAATTCCTTCCCTAATTTCTGCGTTTCTACAGTTGGCTGCCTTTAATACAGTGTTATGGGATTCAACCTATAAATCAGTGCTACGGGGTTTCCTTAGCTATCAGTTTCAGGGTTTGATTTTGTCATAACATGGAGAATAAGGTTGTTAGGGTCACCCTAGTTCTAGCAATGGCTCTTCTGTTCCTCGTCGGGCAGAGTTCTGCGGGCTACAGGCAGTGCTACAACTGCTGCTATGACAAGTGCAGATCCTCTGGACATGGAAATCTTTTCTGCGGGTATTGGTGCGGTTTCGAGTGTTCTCAAATCCCGACACCTGATTGTCCAAGCCCGGGCCCCCCGAAGGTAAAATAAAATATGAGATTACTAGTTAGCAGAGATATTGTGATTATTTGTCTTTATACCCTCTGACGTTAGTTTGATGATTTGACCAATGACAGAAGAGAAGTACTGGGAAGGCTGCTTCAGTGATTGTGTGAAGAAACGAGCATATCAACAACACTAACGAATAAATGGAAGCATATCGGATAAAGCTAGACGTATGATGTGTTAGTCATCTGTTACTGATGGTACCTGATAAATAATGGGATCTATGAACTTCTAATAGTATTCAATGAGTAACTGGCTTTGAGTTTCGCGAATGATTCCTCATATATTTGCTCTCATGCCCTGATACATCCTATATAGGATGGCAAGTCAATAGTGATTCTCGGAAACAGTTGCAGTTCTATTGTTTTGATACCAAAATCTATATTGTTTTGGCTGTGCAATTGAAAATGATCAAGAATCAGATCATAAACAATTTAAGTAATTGGAAGGAAAGAAAGAGAAAAAAGTTGCCAAATTGAAAAGGCAGTAACTCCAATATTTGTGAGTGCCGCAATAATTCCACTAATCAAGTGCCTCATATTTATTGCATTGAGCACAAATTCAAAATTCAGGATAAATAAGATAATGGAGTATTTGTTTTACAACAGCTCTTATATGAAAGCTCACCTTTTTTTTGTCGAGTGTGTGCATGGTTATATAACCCATATACATGTGGATAGCGAAAAAGTTATTCATATCATTAGTGGTGTATAAGTAATTTCACTAAAAGAAATTCACACTAGATTGATAACTGTGAGCGGCACCGCATGGTTTTTCATAGAAGTTATATGTTTAATATGATACTCTAACAATCACTCTGAAATACAAAGTTAAGACAATTGTGAAAGCATAAAAATGGAGTAAAAAACGATTAGAAGGCAATATATAATGTGTATTTTTCAAAGTGCAACACCCTAGAAAAGCAAGAAGTTGGACTGGAAGTTTTGTAGGAAACTAAGCCTTGGGCTCATTAGTAATGAAGAATACAAAGATATAATAATACATGGATAATTGACAAGGCCAGAGTAAACATCAGATGTAAGAATATTTTGTATGCCTTGAGTGATCTTTTGGCATGACCTAGTCTGAGCGTTCATTTAAATCATTGAGTCCTTACAAAGACCTATTCGATAAGAAATTCAACTTTCATAACAACAATTCATTTGACAACCTACAAGGAGAGCACATGCTCAATGTTCTTATATGAATTTAGACCATGCAGATATTACTGATTTGCAAGGTTTTAAGTCTAAGAAATGGTATTAGTACCAGTGCATAGTCCGTGGAATCAGAAATTGAATACTAATGGATATATCATTTCAGCAATATTAAAATCATTGTTAGTGTATTGGCAAGGTTGATATCAATAATATAGGCCCCATTTGGCAAGGAATTAAGAATGCATAGAAACCCAGTTTAACAAAAGAGAGGTTAAATACCTAACGTGGTTAAATCAACTCTATGCTTATATTCCTATAGAGAAAACTGGACTAATCTCTTAACCCACCTATAAAAGATGGTTAGTAAACCCCCATCTAGCTCGGCTTATTTTTCTAATTAATTTTTTTTAGTTGCAGCCCATTTGGTAAAAAAATGGTTTGGCAACCTAAACACAGGTTATGGACCTTTTATCACTCTAAATAACCCGTAACCAAACATGCCATATGGTCTATATCGCACTGATATTTCAAAATCCTATATGGTATTTATTTATCTATATCAGTCGACATGTAAGAAACCTTATTAATTTAGGTAAACCTGTAGTGAGTTGATAAAAGGCCATTTTTTTTTTTTTAAACATGAGTACTCTTTTCCTTGCTGAACAAATTTCATCAATGAGCTTAAGATTGATGAATCTAGCTAACTAGCGATTACAAACCTCAAGGTCTAATTTGGCCTCAATGATAAATGCATGATCCTAGCTTCAATTTTTAACACGTTTATAAATAAAAACAGGAATAGCACTAAATACACAACAAGTTTCTAACAATTCGAATAAATCCACTTTTATTACCAGCTTGCTACTAAATGTTCGAAAAGTTTCTACCCTCGTCTTCCTCCCCTCTCTTCTCTTTAAATCTCTCTCCAAACCTTAATAATTACCCCAAAATTCATGATAAGTTTCTCTCGAAATATACAATAAACAATAAAATTTATTTTTCTTTAAATTGAACCGATATTTAAGAGATTCGAAAGAAGAATCTTGCTATTGGAGGATAGGCAAAATAGACTAATTTTATATGGCATAAAAATAATTTAACTTTTGCTCAAAATTTATACAACAAATTTATGTTTTGTTTGTTGGTCTCCTGGTAGTACCTGATTTTGTGGCACGCCTTAAAAGTTATATTTAACAACCTTACAATACACATCCCAGCAAGTTGATCCATTATATAAAAGGCTTAATGGGCCACTCGCCACAAGATCTAATGATCACCTACCATGGTACTGGAATAACACCTTGTAGTTAATTGATTTAAGGACCTGATAGGTTAGAAATATTACACTATTCTATAAACGTATATCATAGCCTGGTTAGGATGGAGCTAGTATTTTTTTTATTTCGACTTTCATATGAATTATGTGTTCACTCCTTGTGAGAAACTCTAGTTGGTATGGACTATTAATTGTGTTATGTTTTGCTAAACTCTATTTAACGAAGAAGAAGTATCAACACCTACCATGTAAGCTCAAAAATATTATGTGCTACTTAAGTAATACTATTAGAATGACATATGGACAAAAGTGAACAAATATCATGGTCCAACTTGCTAAATTCTGCTTATGTTACCAAGTAAGGTTTGAATGCTTAGGTTTCAGTTTTTGTAGATTTGAAAATCACATGGTTTTACAAAATCCTAATGTTAGAGAAACTATAAAACTATAACAAGAAAGAAAGGGTGCCAACTTGAGTAGAAATTTCAAATGCCACGATTTTAGAAAATTTTTAATTTCTCGTGACTATCAAACAGTTACCTAGGCTAGAAAATATTGCATATAAATATTTTTCAAATCCATCCGAAAATCACAAAATTCTGAGATTTTTTTGGACACCCAAACACAAACCTAAGGATTTCCCCAATTCTGATTTGATGTCAATAAAAACATAAATCATATCGTATATAAAAAAAGAAAGCATTATAATCAGCAATAAATCCCTCCTAATTCAATTCCATAAATTATATTGACCAAAAGGAAACAACCAAATCTCTTGAACCATGGAACCATTTACCTAGTTTGGATGAGAATCATATCCTTTCCCAACTTCTTCTCCAATGAACCCTTGGCTCCTAATTTTGCTCCAACAAATCTTTTTGGTCTTGATTTTCTCCCATGACCTGCGTTTTTTTTCCCTTGATTTTCTTCCATTTTAGTTTTAATAAAATTAAAACAGATTAATTAAATGGAAAAATCAAAATTAAGAGCCATAAAGTTATTCATTCCATAATCTTTGCATGTCTATGATTGGCTGCCATGAGTAAAGTGATATAGGATTCAACCTATAAATCAGTGCTATAAGATTCCCTTAGCTATCAGTTTCAGGTTTTTGTCATAAAATGGAGAATTAAGGTTGTTCGGGATACCCTAGCTCTAGCAGTGGCACTTCTGTTCCTCGTCGGGCAGAGCTCTGCAGGCTACAAGAACTGCTACAACTGCTGCCATGACAAGTGCACATCCCTTAGAAATAAGAAAGCTTATTGCACGTATTGGTGTGGTCTCGAGTGTCCCAACACCTGATTGTCATAGCCCAGGCCCCCCGAAGGTATGATAAAATATGATATTACTAGTTAGCAAAAATATTGTGATTATTTGTCTTTATACCCTCTTACGTTAGTTTGATGATTTGATCAATAACAGAAAGGAAGTACGGGGAAGGCTGTTAAAGTGACTGCATGAAAAAATGAGCTTATTAACACTAAACTACTAAGTGGAAGGATATCAAATATAGCTAGATTGTTCAATGTGTTAAGTCCTTAGTTACTGATAGTACCTGATAAATAATGGGGTCCATGAAATTGTAATACGATTAAGATATCTTAGGTATTTCCGGAAAACTATTAGATATCAGCGATATTGTTGGTCTCACTTTTTGTGGAAACTATTAGTACTCAATGAATAACTTGCTTCGAGTTTCACAAGTGACTTCTAATATGTTTGATCTCATGTTCTGATACTTTCTACAATATGATAACAAATCATCAGTGATCTCTGAACCAATTGCTATTCTAATGTTTTGATAACAAAATATATGTTGATTTGGCTCTGCAGTTGAAATGATTAAGAATCTGATCATTTACTGTTTAAATAATTGGAAGGAAAGAAAGCGAAAAAGTTGCCAAATTGTAAAGGAAAAAGCTTCACTTAAATATTGCTAGTGCCATAATAATTCCAATAATCACGTCCCTCATGTCTACTGGATTGAGCACAATCATGTGATTCAGGGTAAACAAGAAAATGGAGTTATTTTTTAAAAACAGCTCTTATATGAGCGCGTGTGTACCTTGCTTTTGTCAAACGTGTGCATGGTTATATAACGTATGTAGATGTGTGTAGTGAAAAGGTCATTTATATCATTAATTGTATATAAGCAATTTCATTAAAAGAAAGTATACGTTTAATATGATACTGTAATAATCACTCTGAAGTACAAAGTTAAGACAATTACAAAAGCATAAAAAAGGGGAAATTCTAAATGAGCACACCACTTGACTCGGTCAGCACACCAACTAAAGTTGCAATATTACAAATACGTCATTCCTTTTTTGACCATGTCTTTTGCCTGGTAAGAGATTAGTCTCCAAATGATGTTAAAACTGTTTGGAGACTAATTCCTCAATAATTTGAACTTAATATATTAATACCCCAAAATTCAAATAATTTTTAATACATAATAAACAAAATTATCATTTTCTATTTAAATTAAACCGAATTTTAAGAGATTCAAAGGAAGAATCTCGCTATTGGAGGATAGCAAAAGTAGATTTAAAATTTGATATAAAATAAAAATAATTTAACTTTTGCTCAAAAAAAAAAGTTGAACAGTAAATAAAACAATTCAGGTATTGTTTAACAACCATGCATTAGCCATCCCAGCTGCTTCATCCATTATATGAAAAGCTTGGTGGGGTCATTGACCACAAGATCTAATGCTCACCTACCAAGATAGTGGAATTATCGCCTCATGGGATGGAATATATTAATTTAAGGACCTCACAACAGGAATATATTAATCACAGGATTTTATAGAATCCTATATTTGTTAATTGTTTTGTTTGAAAAAACTATAAAACTAAAACAAGAAAGAAAGGGTTCCAACTTGAGTAGAAATTTCAAATGCCATTATTTTAGAGAATTTTTAATTTCTCGTGACTATCAAACAGTTACCTAGAAAATATTGTAGATATTTTTTTTTTTTTTCCTCCAAATCCCTCCAAAAATCTCAAAATTCTGAGATTTTGTTGGACACCCAAACACAAACCTGCACATTTAATTAGTCATAATTCTTCATAAAATCATTTAATTAAAAATCCCAAGATCTATTAGTTGATGATATATTCTATTAGTTGAGATATTCGAATTTGGATCCTCTTTAAAGCAAGAGATTATTTATAAGGATTATTCAAAATACATCTTAATCATTCACTAAAAATTACTTGATCGTCAAGATCTTTCCTAAATTAATACATCGTACCCTCCATGATTTTTGCAGTAACATCCTCGTGCACTAATTTAATGAATAACTTACATAATGAGATTTGGACGATCTGCTGTCTTAGTCTGAGCCAAGATATCCATAAATTTATTATTCAAAAATCTCTCCTCCTTCATTTCACATCAGGACTCAAGAAGGATGAGAAGATTTCTCAAATTCTGATTAAATGTCAATAAAAAGACCTAAATCATAATTTATATTGAAAAGAAAGCATTATAATCAACAATAAATCCCTCCTAATTCAATTTCATAGATTATATTCACCAAAAGAAACAACGAAATCTCTTGAATCATTGAACTCATTAATCAAATGGGAAAATCAAAATCAAGAGCCATAAAGTAATTCCTTCCCTAATTTCTGCGTTTCTACAGTTGGCTGCCTTTAATACAGTGTTATGGGATTCAACCTATAAATCAGTGCTACGGGGTTTCCTTAGCTATCAGTTTCAGGGTTTGATTTTGTCATAACATGGAGAATAAGGTTGTTAGGGTCACCCTAGTTCTAGCAATGGCTCTTCTGTTCCTCGTCGGGCAGAGTTCTGCGGGCTACAGGCAGTGCTACAACTGCTGCTATGACAAGTGCAGATCCTCTGGACATGGAAATCTTTTCTGCGGGTATTGGTGCGGTTTCGAGTGTTCTCAAATCCCGACACCTGATTGTCCAAGCCCGGGCCCCCCGAAGGTAAAATAAAATATGAGATTACTAGTTAGCAGAGATATTGTGATTATTTGTCTTTATACCCTCTGACGTTAGTTTGATGATTTGACCAATGACAGAAGAGAAGTACTGGGAAGGCTGCTTCAGTGATTGTGTGAAGAAACGAGCATATCAACAACACTAACGAATAAATGGAAGCATATCGGATAAAGCTAGACGTATGATGTGTTAGTCATCTGTTACTGATGGTACCTGATAAATAATGGGATCTATGAACTTCTAATAGTATTCAATGAGTAACTGGCTTTGAGTTTCGCGAATGATTCCTCATATATTTGCTCTCATGCCCTGATACATCCTATATAGGATGGCAAGTCAATAGTGATTCTCGGAAACAGTTGCAGTTCTATTGTTTTGATACCAAAATCTATATTGTTTTGGCTGTGCAATTGAAAATGATCAAGAATCAGATCATAAACAATTTAAGTAATTGGAAGGAAAGAAAGAGAAAAAAGTTGCCAAATTGAAAAGGCAGTAACTCCAATATTTGTGAGTGCCGCAATAATTCCACTAATCAAGTGCCTCATATTTATTGCATTGAGCACAAATTCAAAATTCAGGATAAATAAGATAATGGAGTATTTGTTTTACAACAGCTCTTATATGAAAGCTCACCTTTTTTTTGTCGAGTGTGTGCATGGTTATATAACCCATATACATGTGGATAGCGAAAAAGTTATTCATATCATTAGTGGTGTATAAGTAATTTCACTAAAAGAAATTCACACTAGATTGATAACTGTGAGCGGCACCGCATGGTTTTTCATAGAAGTTATATGTTTAATATGATACTCTAACAATCACTCTGAAATACAAAGTTAAGACAATTGTGAAAGCATAAAAATGGAGTAAAAAACGATTAGAAGGCAATATATAATGTGTATTTTTCAAAGTGCAACACCCTAGAAAAGCAAGAAGTTGGACTGGAAGTTTTGTAGGAAACTAAGCCTTGGGCTCATTAGTAATGAAGAATACAAAGATATAATAATACATGGATAATTGACAAGGCCAGAGTAAACATCAGATGTAAGAATATTTTGTATGCCTTGAGTGATCTTTTGGCATGACCTAGTCTGAGCGTTCATTTAAATCATTGAGTCCTTACAAAGACCTATTCGATAAGAAATTCAACTTTCATAACAACAATTCATTTGACAACCTACAAGGAGAGCACATGCTCAATGTTCTTATATGAATTTAGACCATGCAGATATTACTGATTTGCAAGGTTTTAAGTCTAAGAAATGGTATTAGTACCAGTGCATAGTCCGTGGAATCAGAAATTGAATACTAATGGATATATCATTTCAGCAATATTAAAATCATTGTTAGTGTATTGGCAAGGTTGATATCAATAATATAGGCCCCATTTGGCAAGGAATTAAGAATGCATAGAAACCCAGTTTAACAAAAGAGAGGTTAAATACCTAACGTGGTTAAATCAACTCTATGCTTATATTCCTATAGAGAAAACTGGACTAATCTCTTAACCCACCTATAAAAGATGGTTAGTAAACCCCCATCTAGCTCGGCTTATTTTTCTAATTAATTTTTTTTAGTTGCAGCCCATTTGGTAAAAAAATGGTTTGGCAACCTAAACACAGGTTATGGACCTTTTATCACTCTAAATAACCCGTAACCAAACATGCCATATGGTCTATATCGCACTGATATTTCAAAATCCTATATGGTATTTATTTATCTATATCAGTCGACATGTAAGAAACCTTATTAATTTAGGTAAACCTGTAGTGAGTTGATAAAAGGCCATTTTTTTTTTTTTAAACATGAGTACTCTTTTCCTTGCTGAACAAATTTCATCAATGAGCTTAAGATTGATGAATCTAGCTAACTAGCGATTACAAACCTCAAGGTCTAATTTGGCCTCAATGATAAATGCATGATCCTAGCTTCAATTTTTAACACGTTTATAAATAAAAACAGGAATAGCACTAAATACACAACAAGTTTCTAACAATTCGAATAAATCCACTTTTATTACCAGCTTGCTACTAAATGTTCGAAAAGTTTCTACCCTCGTCTTCCTCCCCTCTCTTCTCTTTAAATCTCTCTCCAAACCTTAATAATTACCCCAAAATTCATGATAAGTTTCTCTCGAAATATACAATAAACAATAAAATTTATTTTTCTTTAAATTGAACCGATATTTAAGAGATTCGAAAGAAGAATCTTGCTATTGGAGGATAGGCAAAATAGACTAATTTTATATGGCATAAAAATAATTTAACTTTTGCTCAAAATTTATACAACAAATTTATGTTTTGTTTGTTGGTCTCCTGGTAGTACCTGATTTTGTGGCACGCCTTAAAAGTTATATTTAACAACCTTACAATACACATCCCAGCAAGTTGATCCATTATATAAAAGGCTTAATGGGCCACTCGCCACAAGATCTAATGACCACCTACCATGGTACTGGAATAACACCTTGTAGTTAATTGATTTAAGGACCTGATAGGTTAGAAATATTACACTATTCTATAAACGTATATCATAGCCTGGTTAGGATGGAGCTAGTATTTTTTTTATTTCGACTTTCATATGAATTATGTGTTCACTCCTTGTGAGAAACTCTAGTTGGTATGGACTATTAATTGTGTTATGTTTTGCTAAACTCTATTTAACGAAGAAGAAGTATCAACACCTACCATGTAAGCTCAAAAATATTATGTGCTACTTAAGTAATACTATTAGAATGACATATGGACAAAAGTGAACAAATATCATGGTCCAACTTGCTAAATTCTGCTTATGTTACCAAGTAAGGTTTGAATGCTTAGGTTTCAGTTTTTGTAGATTTGAAAATCACATGGTTTTACAAAATCCTAATGTTAGAGAAACTATAAAACTATAACAAGAAAGAAAGGGTGCCAACTTGAGTAGAAATTTCAAATGCCACGATTTTAGAAAATTTTTAATTTCTCGTGACTATCAAACAGTTACCTAGGCTAGAAAATATTGCATATAAATATTTTTCAAATCCATCCGAAAATCACAAAATTCTGAGATTTTTTTGGACACCCAAACACAAACCTAAGGATTTCCCCAATTCTGATTTGATGTCAATAAAAACATAAATCATATCGTATATAAAAAAAGAAAGCATTATAATCAGCAATAAATCCCTCCTAATTCAATTCCATAAATTATATTGACCAAAAGGAAACAACCAAATCTCTTGAACCATGGAACCATTTACCTAGTTTGGATGAGAATCATATCCTTTCCCAACTTCTTCTCCAATGAACCCTTGGCTCCTAATTTTGCTCCAACAAATCTTTTTGGTCTTGATTTTCTCCCATGACCTGCGTTTTTTTTCCCTTGATTTTCTTCCATTTTAGTTTTAATAAAATTAAAACAGATTAATTAAATGGAAAAATCAAAATTAAGAGCCATAAAGTTATTCATTCCATAATCTTTGCATGTCTATGATTGGCTGCCATGAGTAAAGTGATATAGGATTCAACCTATAAATCAGTGCTATAAGATTCCCTTAGCTATCAGTTTCAGGTTTTTGTCATAAAATGGAGAATTAAGGTTGTTCGGGATACCCTAGCTCTAGCAGTGGCACTTCTGTTCCTCGTCGGGCAGAGCTCTGCAGGCTACAAGAACTGCTACAACTGCTGCCATGACAAGTGCACATCCCTTAGAAATAAGAAAGCTTATTGCACGTATTGGTGTGGTCTCGAGTGTCCCAACACCTGATTGTCATAGCCCAGGCCCCCCGAAGGTATGATAAAATATGATATTACTAGTTAGCAAAAATATTGTGATTATTTGTCTTTATACCCTCTTACGTTAGTTTGATGATTTGATCAATAACAGAAAGGAAGTACGGGGAAGGCTGTTAAAGTGACTGCATGAAAAAATGAGCTTATTAACACTAAACTACTAAGTGGAAGGATATCAAATATAGCTAGATTGTTCAATGTGTTAAGTCCTTAGTTACTGATAGTACCTGATAAATAATGGGGTCCATGAAATTGTAATACGATTAAGATATCTTAGGTATTTCCGGAAAACTATTAGATATCAGCGATATTGTTGGTCTCACTTTTTGTGGAAACTATTAGTACTCAATGAATAACTTGCTTCGAGTTTCACAAGTGACTTCTAATATGTTTGATCTCATGTTCTGATACTTTCTACAATATGATAACAAATCATCAGTGATCTCTGAACCAATTGCTATTCTAATGTTTTGATAACAAAATATATGTTGATTTGGCTCTGCAGTTGAAATGATTAAGAATCTGATCATTTACTGTTTAAATAATTGGAAGGAAAGAAAGCGAAAAAGTTGCCAAATTGTAAAGGAAAAAGCTTCACTTAAATATTGCTAGTGCCATAATAATTCCAATAATCACGTCCCTCATGTCTACTGGATTGAGCACAATCATGTGATTCAGGGTAAACAAGAAAATGGAGTTATTTTTTAAAAACAGCTCTTATATGAGCGCGTGTGTACCTTGCTTTTGTCAAACGTGTGCATGGTTATATAACGTATGTAGATGTGTGTAGTGAAAAGGTCATTTATATCATTAATTGTATATAAGCAATTTCATTAAAAGAAAGTATACGTTTAATATGATACTGTAATAATCACTCTGAAGTACAAAGTTAAGACAATTACAAAAGCATAAAAAAGGGGAAATTCTAAATGAGCACACCACTTGACTCGGTCAGCACACCAACTAAAGTTGCAATATTACAAATATGTCATTCCTTTTTTGACCATGTCTTTTGCCTGGTAAGAGATTAGTCTCCAAATGATGTTAAAACTGTTTGGAGACTAATTCCTCAATAATTTGAACTTAAATATTAATACCCCAAAATTCAAATAATTTTTAATACATAATAAACAAAATTATCATTTTCTATTTAAATTAAACCGAATTTTAAGAGATTCAAAGGAAGAATCTCGCTATTGGAGGATAGCAAAAGTAGATTTAAAATTTGATATAAAATAAAAATAATTTAACTTTTGCTCAAAAAAAAAAGTTGAACAGTAAATAAAACAATTCAGGTATTGTTTAACAACCATGCATTAGCCATCCCAGCTGCTTCATCCATTATATGAAAAGCTTGGTGGGATCATTGACCACAAGATCTAATGCTCACCTACCAAGATAGTGGAATTATCGCCTCATGGGATGGAATATATTAATTTAAGGACCTCACAACAGGAATATATTAATCACAGGATTTTATAGAATCCTATATTTGTTAATTGTTTTGTTTGAAAAAACTATAAAACTAAAACAAGAAAGAAAGGGTTCCAACTTGAGTAGAAATTTCAAATGCCATTATTTTAGAGAATTTTTAATTTCTCGTGACTATCAAACAGTTACCTAGAAAATATTGTAGATATTTTTTTTTTTTTTCCTCCAAATCCCTCCAAAAATCTCAAAATTCTGAGATTTTGTTGGACACCCAAACACAAACCTGCACATTTAATTAGTCATAATTCTTCATAAAATCATTTAATTAAAAATCCCAAGATCTATTAGTTGATGATATATTCTATTAGTTGAGATATTCGAATTTGGATCCTCTTTAAAGCAAGAGATTATTTATAAGGATTATTCAAAATACATCTTAATCATTCACTAAAAATTACTTGATCGTCAAGATCTTTCCTAAATTAATACATCGTACCCTCCATGATTTTTGCAGTAACATCCTCGTGCACTAATTTAATGAATAACTTACATAATGAGATTTGGACGATCTGCTGTCTTAGTCTGAGCCAAGATATCCATAAATTTATTATTCAAAAATCTCTCCTCCTTCATTTCACATCAGGACTCAAGAAGGATGAGAAGATTTCTCAAATTCTGATTAAATGTCAATAAAAAGACCTAAATCATAATTTATATTGAAAAGAAAGCATTATAATCAACAATAAATCCCTCCTAATTCAATTTCATAGATTATATTCACCAAAAGAAACAACGAAATCTCTTGAATCATTGAACTCATTAATCAAATGGGAAAATCAAAATCAAGAGCCATAAAGTAATTCCTTCCCTAATTTCTGCGTTTCTACAGTTGGCTGCCTTTAATACAGTGTTATGGGATTCAACCTATAAATCAGTGCTACGGGGTTTCCTTAGCTATCAGTTTCAGGGTTTGATTTTGTCATAACATGGAGAATAAGGTTGTTAGGGTCACCCTAGTTCTAGCAATGGCTCTTCTGTTCCTCGTCGGGCAGAGTTCTGCGGGCTACAGGCAGTGCTACAACTGCTGCTATGACAAGTGCAAATCCTCTGGACATGGAAATCTTTTCTGCGGGTATTGGTGCGGTTTCGAGTGTTCTCAAATCCCGACACCTGATTGTCCAAGCCCGGGCCCCCCGAAGGTAAAATAAAATATGAGATTACTAGTTAGCAGAGATATTGTGATTATTTGTCTTTATACCCTCTGACGTTAGTTTGATGATTTGACCAATGACAGAAGAGAAGTACTGGGAAGGCTGCTTCAGTGATTGTGTGAAGAAACGAGCATATCAACAACACTAACGAATAAATGGAAGCATATCGGATAAAGCTAGACGTATGATGTGTTAGTCATCTGTTACTGATGGTACCTGATAAATAATGGGATCTATGAACTTCTAATAGTATTCAATGAGTAACTGGCTTTGAGTTTCGCGAATGATTCCTCATATATTTGCTCTCATGCCCTGATACATCCTATATAGGATGGCAAGTCAATAGTGATTCTCGGAAACAGTTGCAGTTCTATTGTTTTGATACCAAAATCTATATTGTTTTGGCTGTGCAATTGAAAATGATCAAGAATCAGATCATAAACAATTTAAGTAATTGGAAGGAAAGAAAGAGAAAAAAGTTGCCAAATTGAAAAGGCAGTAACTCCAATATTTGTGAGTGCCGCAATAATTCCACTAATCAAGTGCCTCATATTTATTGCATTGAGCACAAATTCAAAATTCAGGATAAATAAGATAATGGAGTATTTGTTTTACAACAGCTCTTATATGAAAGCTCACCTTTTTTTTGTCGAGTGTGTGCATGGTTATATAACCCATATACATGTGGATAGCGAAAAAGTTATTCATATCATTAGTGGTGTATAAGTAATTTCACTAAAAGAAATTCACACTAGATTGATAACTGTGAGCGGCACCGCATGGTTTTTCATAGAAGTTATATGTTTAATATGATACTCTAACAATCACTCTGAAATACAAAGTTAAGACAATTGTGAAAGCATAAAAATGGAGTAAAAAACGATTAGAAGGCAATATATAATGTGTATTTTTCAAAGTGCAACACCCTAGAAAAGCAAGAAGTTGGACTGGAAGTTTTGTAGGAAACTAAGCCTTGGGCTCATTAGTAATGAAGAATACAAAGATATAATAATACATGGATAATTGACAAGGCCAGAGTAAACATCAGATGTAAGAATATTTTGTATGCCTTGAGTGATCTTTTGGCATGACCTAGTCTGAGCGTTCATTTAAATCATTGAGTCCTTACAAAGACCTATTCGATAAGAAATTCAACTTTCATAACAACAATTCATTTGACAACCTACAAGGAGAGCACATGCTCAATGTTCTTATATGAATTTAGACCATGCAGATATTACTGATTTGCAAGGTTTTAAGTCTAAGAAATGGTATTAGTACCAGTGCATAGTCCGTGGAATCAGAAATTGAATACTAATGGATATATCATTTCAGCAATATTAAAATCATTGTTAGTGTATTGGCAAGGTTGATATCAATAATATAGGCCCCATTTGGCAAGGAATTAAGAATGCATAGAAACCCAGTTTAACAAAAGAGAGGTTAAATACCTAACGTGGTTAAATCAACTCTATGCTTATATTCCTATAGAGAAAACTGGACTAATCTCTTAACCCACCTATAAAAGATGGTTAGTAAACCCCCATCTAGCTCGGCTTATTTTTCTAATTAATTTTTTTTAGTTGCAGCCCATTTGGTAAAAAAATGGTTTGGCAACCTAAACACAGGTTATGGACCTTTTATCACTCTAAATAACCCGTAACCAAACATGCCATATGGTCTATATCGCACTGATATTTCAAAATCCTATATGGTATTTATTTATCTATATCAGTCGACATGTAAGAAACCTTATTAATTTAGGTAAACCTGTAGTGAGTTGATAAAAGGCCATTTTTTTTTTTTAAACATGAGTACTCTTTTCCTTGCTGAACAAATTTCATCAATGAGCTTAAGATTGATGAATCTAGCTAACTAGCGATTACAAACCTCAAGGTCTAATTTGGCCTCAATGATAAATGCATGATCCTAGCTTCAATTTTTAACACGTTTATAAATAAAAACAGGAATAGCACTAAATACACAACAAGTTTCTAACAATTCGAATAAATCCACTTTTATTACCAGCTTGCTACTAAATGTTCGAAAAGTTTCTACCCTCGTCTTCCTCCCCTCTCTTCTCTTTAAATCTCTCTCCAAACCTTAATAATTACCCCAAAATTCATGATAAGTTTCTCTCAAAATATACAATAAACAATAAAATTTATTTTTCTTTAAATTGAACCGATATTTAAGAGATTCGAAAGAAGAATCTTGCTATTGGAGGATAGGCAAAATAGACTAATTTTATATGGCATAAAAATAATTTAACTTTTGCTCAAAATTTATACAACAAATTTATGTTTTGTTTGTTGGTCTCCTGGTAGTACCTGATTTTGTGGCACGCCTTAAAAGTTATATTTAACAACCTTACAATACACATCCCAGCAAGTTGATCCATTATATAAAAGGCTTAATGGGCCACTCGCCACAAGATCTAATGATCACCTACCATGGTACTGGAATAACACCTTGTAGTTAATTGATTTAAGGACCTGATAGGTTAGAAATATTACACTATTCTATAAACGTATATCATAGCCTGGTTAGGATGGAGCTAGTATTTTTTTTATTTCGACTTTCATATGAATTATGTGTTCACTCCTTGTGAGAAACTCTAGTTGGTATGGACTATTAATTGTGTTATGTTTTGCTAAACTCTATTTAACGAAGAAGAAGTATCAACACCTACCATGTAAGCTCAAAAATATTATGTGCTACTTAAGTAATACTATTAGAATGACATATGGACAAAAGTGAACAAATATCATGGTCCAACTTGCTAAATTCTGCTTATGTTACCAAGTAAGGTTTGAATGCTTAGGTTTCAGTTTTTGTAGATTTGAAAATCACATGGTTTTACAAAATCCTAATGTTAGAGAAACTATAAAACTATAACAAGAAAGAAAGGGTGCCAACTTGAGTAGAAATTTCAAATGCCACGATTTTAGAAAATTTTTAATTTCTCGTGACTATCAAACAGTTACCTAGGCTAGAAAATATTGCATATAAATATTTTTCAAATCCATCCGAAAATCACAAAATTCTGAGATTTTTTTGGACACCCAAACACAAACCTAAGGATTTCCCCAATTCTGATTTGATGTCAATAAAAACATAAATCATATCGTATATAAAAAAAGAAAGCATTATAATCAGCAATAAATCCCTCCTAATTCAATTCCATAAATTATATTGACCAAAAGGAAACAACCAAATCTCTTGAACCATGGAACCATTTACCTAGTTTGGATGAGAATCATATCCTTTCCCAACTTCTTCTCCAATGAACCCTTGGCTCCTAATTTTGCTCCAACAAATCTTTTTGGTCTTGATTTTCTCCCATGACCTGCGTTTTTTTTCCCTTGATTTTCTTCCATTTTAGTTTTAATAAAATTAAAACAGATTAATTAAATGGAAAAATCAAAATTAAGAGCCATAAAGTTATTCATTCCATAATCTTTGCATGTCTATGATTGGCTGCCATGAGTAAAGTGATATAGGATTCAACCTATAAATCAGTGCTATAAGATTCCCTTAGCTATCAGTTTCAGGTTTTTGTCATAAAATGGAGAATTAAGGTTGTTCGGGATACCCTAGCTCTAGCAGTGGCACTTCTGTTCCTCGTCGGGCAGAGCTCTGCAGGCTACAAGAACTGCTACAACTGCTGCCATGACAAGTGCACATCCCTTAGAAATAAGAAAGCTTATTGCACGTATTGGTGTGGTCTCGAGTGTCCCAACACCTGATTGTCATAGCCCAGGCCCCCCGAAGGTATGATAAAATATGATATTACTAGTTAGCAAAAATATTGTGATTATTTGTCTTTATACCCTCTTACGTTAGTTTGATGATTTGATCAATAACAGAAAGGAAGTACGGGGAAGGCTGTTAAAGTGACTGCATGAAAAAATGAGCTTATTAACACTAAACTACTAAGTGGAAGGATATCAAATATAGCTAGATTGTTCAATGTGTTAAGTCCTTAGTTACTGATAGTACCTGATAAATAATGGGGTCCATGAAATTGTAATACGATTAAGATATCTTAGGTATTTCCGGAAAACTATTAGATATCAGCGATATTGTTGGTCTCACTTTTTGTGGAAACTATTAGTACTCAATGAATAACTTGCTTCGAGTTTCACAAGTGACTTCTAATATGTTTGATCTCATGTTCTGATACTTTCTACAATATGATAACAAATCATCAGTGATCTCTGAACCAATTGCTATTCTAATGTTTTGATAACAAAATATATGTTGATTTGGCTCTGCAGTTGAAATGATTAAGAATCTGATCATTTACTGTTTAAATAATTGGAAGGAAAGAAAGCGAAAAAGTTGCCAAATTGTAAAGGAAAAAGCTTCACTTAAATATTGCTAGTGCCATAATAATTCCAATAATCACGTCCCTCATGTCTACTGGATTGAGCACAATCATGTGATTCAGGGTAAACAAGAAAATGGAGTTATTTTTTAAAAACAGCTCTTATATGAGCGCGTGTGTACCTTGCTTTTGTCAAACGTGTGCATGGTTATATAACGTATGTAGATGTGTGTAGTGAAAAGGTCATTTATATCATTAATTGTATATAAGCAATTTCATTAAAAGAAAGTATACGTTTAATATGATACTGTAATAATCACTCTGAAGTACAAAGTTAAGACAATTACAAAAGCATAAAAAAGGGGAAATTCTAAATGAGCACACCACTTGACTCGGTCAGCACACCAACTAAAGTTGCAATATTACAAATATGTCATTCCTTTTTTGACCATGTCTTTTGCCTGGTAAGAGATTAGTCTCCAAATGATGTTAAAACTGTTTGGAGACTAATTCCTCAATAATTTGAACTTAAATATTAATACCCCAAAATTCAAATAATTTTTAATACATAATAAACAAAATTATCATTTTCTATTTAAATTAAACCGAATTTTAAGAGATTCAAAGGAAGAATCTCGCTATTGGAGGATAGCAAAAGTAGATTTAAAATTTGATATAAAATAAAAATAATTTAACTTTTGCTCAAAAAAAAAAGTTGAACAGTAAATAAAACAATTCAGGTATTGTTTAACAACCATGCATTAGCCATCCCAGCTGCTTCATCCATTATATGAAAAGCTTGGTGGGATCATTGACCACAAGATCTAATGCTCACCTACCAAGATAGTGGAATTATCGCCTCATGGGATGGAATATATTAATTTAAGGACCTCACAACAGGAATATATTAATCACAGGATTTTATAGAATCCTATATTTGTTAATTGTTTTGTTTGAAAAAACTATAAAACTAAAACAAGAAAGAAAGGGTTCCAACTTGAGTAGAAATTTCAAATGCCATTATTTTAGAGAATTTTTAATTTCTCGTGACTATCAAACAGTTACCTAGAAAATATTGTAGATATTTTTTTTTTTTTTCCTCCAAATCCCTCCAAAAATCTCAAAATTCTGAGATTTTGTTGGACACCCAAACACAAACCTGCACATTTAATTAGTCATAATTCTTCATAAAATCATTTAATTAAAAATCCCAAGATCTATTAGTTGATGATATATTCTATTAGTTGAGATATTCGAATTTGGATCCTCTTTAAAGCAAGAGATTATTTATAAGGATTATTCAAAATACATCTTAATCATTCACTAAAAATTACTTGATCGTCAAGATCTTTCCTAAATTAATACATCGTACCCTCCATGATTTTTGCAGTAACATCCTCGTGCACTAATTTAATGAATAACTTACATAATGAGATTTGGACGATCTGCTGTCTTAGTCTGAGCCAAGATATCCATAAATTTATTATTCAAAAATCTCTCCTCCTTCATTTCACATCAGGACTCAAGAAGGATGAGAAGATTTCTCAAATTCTGATTAAATGTCAATAAAAAGACCTAAATCATAATTTATATTGAAAAGAAAGCATTATAATCAACAATAAATCCCTCCTAATTCAATTTCATAGATTATATTCACCAAAAGAAACAACGAAATCTCTTGAATCATTGAACTCATTAATCAAATGGGAAAATCAAAATCAAGAGCCATAAAGTAATTCCTTCCCTAATTTCTGCGTTTCTACAGTTGGCTGCCTTTAATACAGTGTTATGGGATTCAACCTATAAATCAGTGCTACGGGGTTTCCTTAGCTATCAGTTTCAGGGTTTGATTTTGTCATAACATGGAGAATAAGGTTGTTAGGGTCACCCTAGTTCTAGCAATGGCTCTTCTGTTCCTCGTCGGGCAGAGTTCTGCGGGCTACAGGCAGTGCTACAACTGCTGCTATGACAAGTGCAGATCCTCTGGACATGGAAATCTTTTCTGCGGGTATTGGTGCGGTTTCGAGTGTTCTCAAATCCCGACACCTGATTGTCCAAGCCCGGGCCCCCCGAAGGTAAAATAAAATATGAGATTACTAGTTAGCAGAGATATTGTGATTATTTGTCTTTATACCCTCTGACGTTAGTTTGATGATTTGACCAATGACAGAAGAGAAGTACTGGGAAGGCTGCTTCAGTGATTGTGTGAAGAAACGAGCATATCAACAACACTAACGAATAAATGGAAGCATATCGGATAAAGCTAGACGTATGATGTGTTAGTCATCTGTTACTGATGGTACCTGATAAATAATGGGATCTATGAACTTCTAATAGTATTCAATGAGTAACTGGCTTTGAGTTTCGCGAATGATTCCTCATATATTTGCTCTCATGCCCTGATACATCCTATATAGGATGGCAAGTCAATAGTGATTCTCGGAAACAGTTGCAGTTCTATTGTTTTGATACCAAAATCTATATTGTTTTGGCTGTGCAATTGAAAATGATCAAGAATCAGATCATAAACAATTTAAGTAATTGGAAGGAAAGAAAGAGAAAAAAGTTGCCAAATTGAAAAGGCAGTAACTCCAATATTTGTGAGTGCCGCAATAATTCCACTAATCAAGTGCCTCATATTTATTGCATTGAGCACAAATTCAAAATTCAGGATAAATAAGATAATGGAGTATTTGTTTTACAACAGCTCTTATATGAAAGCTCACCTTTTTTTTGTCGAGTGTGTGCATGGTTATATAACCCATATACATGTGGATAGCGAAAAAGTTATTCATATCATTAGTGGTGTATAAGTAATTTCACTAAAAGAAATTCACACTAGATTGATAACTGTGAGCGGCACCGCATGGTTTTTCATAGAAGTTATATGTTTAATATGATACTCTAACAATCACTCTGAAATACAAAGTTAAGACAATTGTGAAAGCATAAAAATGGAGTAAAAAACGATTAGAAGGCAATATATAATGTGTATTTTTCAAAGTGCAACACCCTAGAAAAGCAAGAAGTTGGACTGGAAGTTTTGTAGGAAACTAAGCCTTGGGCTCATTAGTAATGAAGAATACAAAGATATAATAATACATGGATAATTGACAAGGCCAGAGTAAACATCAGATGTAAGAATATTTTGTATGCCTTGAGTGATCTTTTGGCATGACCTAGTCTGAGCGTTCATTTAAATCATTGAGTCCTTACAAAGACCTATTCGATAAGAAATTCAACTTTCATAACAACAATTCATTTGACAACCTACAAGGAGAGCACATGCTCAATGTTCTTATATGAATTTAGACCATGCAGATATTACTGATTTGCAAGGTTTTAAGTCTAAGAAATGGTATTAGTACCAGTGCATAGTCCGTGGAATCAGAAATTGAATACTAATGGATATATCATTTCAGCAATATTAAAATCATTGTTAGTGTATTGGCAAGGTTGATATCAATAATATAGGCCCCATTTGGCAAGGAATTAAGAATGCATAGAAACCCAGTTTAACAAAAGAGAGGTTAAATACCTAACGTGGTTAAATCAACTCTATGCTTATATTCCTATAGAGAAAACTGGACTAATCTCTTAACCCACCTATAAAAGATGGTTAGTAAACCCCCATCTAGCTCGGCTTATTTTTCTAATTAATTTTTTTTAGTTGCAGCCCATTTGGTAAAAAAATGGTTTGGCAACCTAAACACAGGTTATGGACCTTTTATCACTCTAAATAACCCGTAACCAAACATGCCATATGGTCTATATCGCACTGATATTTCAAAATCCTATATGGTATTTATTTATCTATATCAGTCGACATGTAAGAAACCTTATTAATTTAGGTAAACCTGTAGTGAGTTGATAAAAGGCCATTTTTTTTTTTTTAAACATGAGTACTCTTTTCCTTGCTGAACAAATTTCATCAATGAGCTTAAGATTGATGAATCTAGCTAACTAGCGATTACAAACCTCAAGGTCTAATTTGGCCTCAATGATAAATGCATGATCCTAGCTTCAATTTTTAACACGTTTATAAATAAAAACAGGAATAGCACTAAATACACAACAAGTTTCTAACAATTCGAATAAATCCACTTTTATTACCAGCTTGCTACTAAATGTTCGAAAAGTTTCTACCCTCGTCTTCCTCCCCTCTCTTCTCTTTAAATCTCTCTCCAAACCTTAATAATTACCCCAAAATTCATGATAAGTTTCTCTCGAAATATACAATAAACAATAAAATTTATTTTTCTTTAAATTGAACCGATATTTAAGAGATTCGAAAGAAGAATCTTGCTATTGGAGGATAGGCAAAATAGACTAATTTTATATGGCATAAAAATAATTTAACTTTTGCTCAAAATTTATACAACAAATTTATGTTTTGTTTGTTGGTCTCCTGGTAGTACCTGATTTTGTGGCACGCCTTAAAAGTTATATTTAACAACCTTACAATACACATCCCAGCAAGTTGATCCATTATATAAAAGGCTTAATGGGCCACTCGCCACAAGATCTAATGACCACCTACCATGGTACTGGAATAACACCTTGTAGTTAATTGATTTAAGGACCTGATAGGTTAGAAATATTACACTATTCTATAAACGTATATCATAGCCTGGTTAGGATGGAGCTAGTATTTTTTTTATTTCGACTTTCATATGAATTATGTGTTCACTCCTTGTGAGAAACTCTAGTTGGTATGGACTATTAATTGTGTTATGTTTTGCTAAACTCTATTTAACGAAGAAGAAGTATCAACACCTACCATGTAAGCTCAAAAATATTATGTGCTACTTAAGTAATACTATTAGAATGACATATGGACAAAAGTGAACAAATATCATGGTCCAACTTGCTAAATTCTGCTTATGTTACCAAGTAAGGTTTGAATGCTTAGGTTTCAGTTTTTGTAGATTTGAAAATCACATGGTTTTACGTAATCCTAACGTTGGTTTATCATTTTGTTTGAGAAACTATAAAACTATAACAAGAAAGAAAGGATGCCAACTTGAGTAGAAATTTCAAATGCCACGATTTTAGAAAATTTTTAATTTCTCGTGACTATCAAACAGTTACCTAGGCTAGAAAATATTGCGTATAAATATTTTTCAAGTCCATCCGAAAATCACAAAATTCTGAGATTTCTTTGGACACCGAAACACAAACCTGCACATAAATAATGAGAGGATTTCCCAAATTCTGATTTGATATCAATAAAAACATAAATCATATCGTATATAAAAAAGAAAGCATTATAATCAACAATAAATCCCTCCTAATTCAATTCCATATATTATAATGACCAAAAGGAAACAACCAAATCTCTTGAATCATGGAACCATTTACCTAGTTTGGATGAGAATTATATCCTTTCCCAACTTCTTCTCCAATGAACCCTTGGCTCCTAATTTTGCTCCAACAAATCTTTTTGGTCCTTGATTTTCTCCCATGACCTGCGTTTTTTTTCCCTTGATTTTCTTCCATTTTAGTTTTAATAAAATTAAAACAGATTAATTAAATGGAAAAATCAAAATTAAGAGCCATAAAGTTATTCATTCCATAATCTTTGCATGTCTATGATTGGCTGCCATGAGTAAAGTTTTAAATAATATGTTAGTCATTTGTTACCATAAAGTTTTAAATAAGCTAGAAGTTCAATGTGTTAGTCATTTGTTACTAATAGTACCTGATAAATAATATGATACATGAACTTGTAATAAGGTTCAGATATCTTGGGGTATTCCTGAAACTATTAAATATCAGTGATATGGCTGGTTCCTCTTTTATGGAATCTATTAGTACTCAATGAATAAATGGCTTCTTCTGAGTTCGAGTTTCTCAAGTGATTTTTAATATGTTTGCTCTCGTGCCTTGATATGTCATACAGTAGGATAACCAATCAATAGTGATTTTATAAACCAATTACAGTTCTATCATTTTGATACCAAAATCTATATTGATTTGGTTGTGCAGTTGAAAATTATCAAGAATCTGATTGTTAACCATTTAAATAATTGGAAGGAAAGAAATTGAAAAAGCTGCCAATTTGAAATGGCAGAAACTTGTAGTAAAATTAAAGAAATGGGAACAAATTCGTCAACAAATGACAAACTTATTATAAAACTAAACTTTTCAATGGGGTAATATGAAAGTTGGTAGATGCAAGAATATATCTTCCAGTTTTTATTTTATTATTATTTTTTTTTTTGACTAAAAACGGTGGGCTAGTGCCCCCCGTGTTCCATTAATTTAGCTTAATAGAACAGATACACAGAACGTAAAAAAACAAAATACAAGGTACGAGAGTTACACTATATATTACATCATAGATCAATTACAAATATTTGTAGGTAACACAACTAATGTAGTCGTCAAATAAGAAGACCAATTTCAATGTTCCGGCCGATCACATATGGGCATCCACCTCCAGCATATGTGAATCACCAAAAGTAGGTGGTGGATCATCGTCTACATCTTCTTCCTCTGAGAAATCGTCCCGCCTATCTTTCTCAGAGAGAATACCTGCCCAAGCACTGATATCAGAGTGAATAATGGTCATGCAAGTCTCTACTGAATGTGATGTGTTTCTAAAAATTCTATCGTTGCGTTCCTTCCAAATGTTCCAACATATGGCAGCTATATATTGGTGTGCGACGGATCTTTCCCTCGTACCAGAAAATTCCGCATCCCACAGTGATTGCACTGTTTGTCCAACTGGTGCCACATTTGTAAAGGCCGTCCAAATGACACGTATGTAATCACAAGACAACATGATATGCTGACCGGATTCCTCCCCCTGTCCACACAGCACACAAACATTTGGGCCTATCCATCCTCGTTTTTGTAAGTTGTCCCACGTGAGTAGTGCATCCTTGGTCAATAACCACAAAAAAATCCTAATTTTTAGGGGGCATCGTGTCCTCCAAATTTTCTTAGCGTGGCACAAACGACATCCCCCATCGTTGAGGAAACAATACATGGATTTAACAGAGAAAATTTTTGTCTTTTCCCACCTCCATAGCGGAGTATGTATTTGTGTGGTTATGCTATTGATGGGGGGCATGACTCCTAGTACATTCTCATCCTGAATTGATGTCCACTGGCCGTTTGAGAAGTGGTCGCGCACATTTGAACACTTGTTGAGCTCCCTACTAAATGCGTTTGGAAACAATGATGCCAAAGGTATTGTTGTACACCATCTATCTAGCCAGAATACGATGGATTTTCCATTTCCAAGTATAAAAGCAACACCCGGCCAAAAGGATGATTCAACATTTTTAATCCCCTTCCAAAAACTGGACACATTTGTGGAATTTCGCGGCCTTGCCCTTAAAGTGTATCCCCTCGGACCATATTTTCCCAATAAGATTTTTTGTATCCGACCGTTGGGATTGCTAATGATTTTCCACCACCATTTGCTTAACAGCGATATGTTAAAATTATTGATATTTATGATGCCCAAACCTCCTTCTTCCTTTGATCTACAGACCTGTCCCCAAGATAGGAGATGGAATTTTCTCATATTTGTATCTACCCCTTCCCAAAGGAAACGTCTTCTAATCTTATCGATGGCTTTTGTGACCCATCTCGACATTCGAAATAGGGTCATAAGATACATTGGAGAACTTGTCAATACTGCATTAATCAGGATGACTCTACCGCCGATCGACATGTATTTACCTTTCCATCTCTCGAGTGTTTTTTCTATTTTATCTAGCAGTGGTGCCCAATCTTGCTTAAGTAACCTCCCTTGTCTAAGTTGTACACCCAAGTGTCCAATTGGTAATTTTTTATTTTTACATCCAAATATTGCTCCGATCATCTGTCCTATAATTTCTGGCCTCTCTAAATGTACTATCAAGCTTTTATGATAATTAACAGATAGACCCGACCAAGGCTCAAAGTAACATAGGATACCAAACAGGATGATATCATCTGCATACTTCCAGTTTTTATTGAAATGAAAAAAAATAGATATTTTGTTGTGTTCCTCTGAAAAAAAAATATATAGAACCATTTACCTAATATGGATGAGATTTATTTCCTTTCCAGCTTCTCTCACCTCCTCCTAATTTTGCTCCAACAGATTTTCTTTTTGCTCCTTGATTTTCTCTACGGACTTGCCTTTTCTGATTCCAGTCTGGTAACTAAAAGAAACAAAAAAGGAATAAGCTCTTTCACTTTTAGTTTTAATAGAAATAAAAAACAATAATAAAAACATAAATCACATGGCAAAATCAAAATCAAGAATCTTAATTATTCTTTCCGTAAATCCTGCATGTCTAGAGTTGGCTGCCATTAAAATGATGTAGGATTCAACCCTACAAATCACTCTATCAGGTACCGTTAGCTACTAGTTATCGGGTTTTTTCATACTGAGACCATGGAGACTAAGGTAGTTAGAGTCACCCTAGTTCTAACGGTTGCACTTCTGCTCCTTGTTGAGCGGAACTCTGCAGGCTACAACTACAAGGAGTGCTACGACTGCTGCTGTTATAAGTGCATATCTTCTGGGCAAGGGAAAGTTTTCTGCAGGAAGAGGTGCAGCCGCGGGTGTGCTGCTGTCCCCACTCCTCTTTGTCCAGGCCTGCCACCCGAGGATGAGTCCGACTGCAGCTATGCCTGTGTTAAGTCCTCTTGCAGTCATATTCACGAGGGTAAGATAAGTATGAATCAATGTTTGATTTTGTACCCTTATTTTGATGTTCTGTTCAATGACAGATGACAAGAACAGGGAAGGCTGCTTTAGTGCCTGCATAAAGAAATGTGCTTATTGGCAGAACTAAACTCCACAACGGAAGCATATCATATAAACCTAGATTGATGAATGTGTTAATCAAACCATCTGTTAGTGATTGTACCCGACGAAGTCATAATCTTAAATACACAGTTTTTTGCTAAACAATGTGCATGCTTATAGACATTAAGTACATGTGCATAATTAGTTTCAAATTTTATTATCATTATTATTGTTATTTAAGCAATTCCATTAAAAGACATTACCAATAGAAAGATATCCATGAAAGGTACGATGTGTTCTCATAAAGGTTATATGGCCAATCTGATCTCGTAATATCATTCCGAAGTACGAAGTATTAGACATTATGAAAGCATAATGGTGCAAAAACCATATAAAGGCAATATATAATAGATGTGTGTTTTCCAAAGTGCAGATACCAAGAAAAATGTAAGAAGTTGGACTGTAATTTTATTCTGGAAACTAAGCCTTAGGAATATTAGTCATGAAGAATATTCAGTTATAATATATGGAACATTGGCAAGATCAGAGTATGTAATTGGTCTTGTTTGGTTCATTTTTTTTGCTGCATAGAATGCTAGCTTCCATGCACAGTTCTGCATTATACAACAGTAAAGCCCTTGCGATAACTCTATAAGGCAACCACCCAGGTCCTCCAGATAGGAATGCAAGTTGCGAAAAGTCAAAATGAGTGGACCTAAGTACATAGCTCAATCCGATAGGTTGGCAGTTTATAGGGGCACGAATGAGAAATCATTCTACCCTACTTAAGACCATGAAACCAAGATACCAAGTATGTATTGATAACTGAAACAAATGCAGCAAAGATATGTGAGCAAGGGTGAATCCAAGCTGCAAACAACATCAAACATCATTCAAAATGAAATTAAGAATTGATTGTGATTCACGCATCCCCTTCCTTTGAACAAAAGAAGATACACTGATGCAACTGAACTCAGTCTCTGCAAATATGTTACATTTCAAAGCTTCATTTACCAAATCCTCAGTGTCCCCATCTCCAGTTGAATCTGTCTTAACTTTGAATTACTTACAGTAGGAAGATTCTATTCTTTATAGATTCCTTTTTCTCATTATATAACTTCTTTTCCCAATGTGGAAAAAAGAGAATAACAAACAGACCAGTATACTCAAAAGTACTTTTTTGGCTTGCTAAGCCACAAACTTAAAACAACAATGCCAATTGCTGAATGCAGTTAAAATTAGAAGTGATTTTATCATCATAAGAAGTTTGTTTTACTTGGGCTCTACTCGAAGCAATGTATGGAATTGGACCCTTTTCATTAGGCCCCCTCTTGCTTGGAAAACTACCTCCCTCGTTTTGCATTGCGAACCAAAAAAAAGCAAGATGATTGACAGGGACAGATGCAACCCAAGCTTATGACAAACACCAATTTTCTTAGTCGGTCAGCAGAGTTGCGTATTTCTATATATACTTACGCAATTAGTCCCTAAACATAGAACGCAAGTGAATAAATGACTATCAACTAACAAGCCATGACACCCTTCATACATCTTCATTTCTATTATTTATATCACCGACCTTGCTATTCCAATTTTCTCGTTGAATAAGCCACTATCAGCGTCAGCAAAGATGAACTTTTAACTTGATCCAACTCTCGTCTCGTTAGGCTAATTATTGGTCATCAAATTAATATGTGTGTGTGTATATCATTATATAATGTGGATACTATTTCTTGAGGAGTTCCTTTAAACACTAGAACTATGCCCTAGGGCACTAGCTTTTATGGTTTTAAAAAAGGCGGCGAAGCCCCTTGTTTGTGCATTATTCTTCATTAGCAATACTCTATTTTATGCAATCCACTATAGTCAGATTTGTCATCTTTTCTTTATAAAGTATATAGTGTTGTAGCTTAATTAAGCAATAAAAGAATTGTATAGATAAAAATACAATGAAAGTTCTTATGCCATGCTATTTATGTAGAAATATGAAAATAGAGTTCTATAAAGGGTAGGAACAATGCATAGATTCCTATTGATATTACTATAATATCTAACTATCAAAAATTTCATAGGCAACCTAGCCAATTAATTCTCACTTTAGGTGCCAATCAGATCATTTAGGTTGGGTTAGGATATGTACATCAGAATGAAAAAAGTGTTTATGATGGGGATTTGGAAAAAATAGTCACGATATTTCTTAAGTGAGAACTTGAATGGCTAAGAGAATATGGAAATCTCCTGAAATTATCAAATTTAAAATTTCCGTTATTCATGGTTTTATCTCTTGTGCACATGATTGACTTTTTTTTGTGCCTTCAAAGTTTTATAAATAAAATAGTCAAATAAAATAGTAAAATGAAAAGGACTAATTTATCATAATCCCTTTCCTGAACTCCTATAATTTCTTAATCTATGAAAAATCAAAACTATAATTTTTTGAATTAAATAATCCAACTGAATGTTTCATTAAAAATCAACAAATTCATTATTTGAGATCCTGCAATTCAATTTTGAAAAATCTGTCTTTTCTAGTTTCTCACATCAAGACTATAGAAAGATTACAAAATTTACCACATTCTCATTTATGTTCTATATAGAAACTAGAATCTTGCTGTATAAAGAAAGAAAGCACTGAAATTAATAAAGAATCTCTTTTTATTTCAAGTCTTGTTGGATTCAAACTAATGAATCATTTATATTTTCAAAAAAAATCAATTAAAATCTCTTGAATTATAGATCACTTACCTGATTTGGACGA
Source organism: Dracaena cambodiana (assembly GCA_036321105.1). NCBI lineage: Eukaryota > Viridiplantae > Streptophyta > Magnoliopsida > Asparagales > Asparagaceae > Dracaena > Dracaena cambodiana. The sequence continues at coordinate 45,748,755 of JAYEPQ010000011.1, forward strand.
GAATTATTAACTTTCCAAATTCTTCTCAATTGAACCGTTAACTACAGGCATCTCTCTGCACCTAGTTTCGCTCCGGCAGATCCCTTTCTAGTTCCTGCTATAGTAACATGAGAAACAAAAGAATAATGAGCTCTTTCCGTTTTAGTTTTAATAATAATAAAAATATTAACACATTAGTTATATATATTGCAAATTTAAAATAAGGAATCATACATTTACTCTTTCCATAATTTTGCATGTCTCTAGTTGTATTTCTGTAGTCAATTAATTATAAAAACATCTATTCTTGCCATTTCTATCGTCATTTAATTATATAAACACATGTACTCTTTCCATAGAGCTAGCTATAGGATTCTACCCTATAAATTAGTGCTATGAGGTCCCAGTAGTAACTAGTTTCAGTTTGGTTCTTTCATAGAGTAATCATGGAGACAAAGTGTTACATATGATTCATGTGAACTCGATAGAGTAAATCTGGAAGACAACATAATTCTCGATAGAGTCAAATACTTATCAAATCTTACTTACCAAATTTGTACATAGCAAGAGAAGCATATCTCGCATATCCTTATACATGAAAACGGAGGATTTTGAGACCTATATGATTTCATTTCCTCAAATACTCTCTCCTATAAATACGTCCCACCAACACTAGAAGGGATCCCAGATTGAAGATCAGAGAGAAAAGATACAAGACACATGGTTCTTCTCCTAGAAAGTCTAGTTTATGTATTAGCGAGAAAGAGTGTTTGAGAGATTGTACCTATTTTCTTCTAATAAAAGTACTCACCAAGTAGCTATGCATCCTGAGGATGTAAGTTTGAGAAAATCTCGATCAAACCTTATTAAACCTCATTCTCTCAACTTATAGAGCGATTCCGAGAGAAATAGATATTTGCATATGATATTTATTGACCTAGAGAAAACCTATGATAAGGTATCACGAGAGATATTTTGATAGACATTGGTGAAAAAAAAAAATTTCATCAAGTATATTGATATAATTAAGAACACGTATGATGGAATAGTGGTCAATGTCAAAACATATGGTGGTCTAACAAGTGATTTTTCTATCACAATTTGATTGCATCAAGGATTTGCATTGAATCTATTTTTATTTGTTACAGTGATGGATGAGCTTACTAGAGCTATTCAGAATGAGATATCTTGATAAATGTTATTTGCTGATGATATTATCTTAGTTGATGAGACAAGAGCAGAGGTGAATGTCAAGTTAGAGTTATGGAGGCACACATTAGAATTAGAGGTTTTAAATTGAGTAGATCTATAACAGATTATATACAGTATAAATTTAGTAAACGACGGTCTCTAAACTATAGTGTTGTAACTAGACAGGTAAGAGATACAAATGAGCTGTCAATTTAGATATTTGAGTTCTATTATTCAGAATGATGGAGAGATCGATAATGATACCAACCATATGATACAAACTGGCTGGTTGAAATGGAGGAGTGCAATGGGAATTTTATGCGACTGTAACATTCCGTTAAGGCTGAAGGGAAAATTTTATAGGACTGCTATTAGGTCAGTTTCTTATATGGCACGGAATGTTGGGCTATGAAGAAACATCATTCACTGAAGATAAACGTAACAGAGATGCATATGCTTCACTGGATATGCGGCAACACTATGAGAGATAAAGTGATAAATGAATATATTTGTGCTAAATTAGGTGTAGCTCCTATCAATGAGAAGATGCGAGAAAATTGCTTACGATGGTTTAGTCATGTGCAACGTAAACCTACAAATGCACCAGTTCGACGAGGGGAACTTATCAATGTAGAATAAATTAAAAGAGTGAAGGGAAAACCGAAGAAAATATGGATGGAGCCTGGAGGTGATACAAAAGGATATGGATTTGTTGTTTGTTGTTGTATTTAATTTTCATTTTGGATTTGCGCATTTTCATCCAATTATCTGGTTGATACTACATTTGCATTCATATAGGTTATTTTACTACCTGCTTTGCAATGACAAGAATTTTTAAGATTCCATAGAGAACCAACAAACTACCAACCTCTTTGTTAAGATTATGGTGACCCTCGAGGCCAACCGAAAGTTTCAAGTGAGACTAGAAATAACCAATCAAGAATTCAGGACATATTTAGATGTCCTAAAAACAAATGTCAATAGAGAACATAATGGAGATAATCAAGGGAATGGGGATATGTCTGATACAGATCAGAGTCATAGGAGAAATGATAATGGGAATATTACCGGCACAAACCACACGTTTATATGAAATACATGATTGAATAAATCTGAATAGTTGTTTTAGTACATAGTATGCAGATAAGAAGAAATGAGCTAATGATACCTGCCAAAGTGCCTCTAGGACAGCTACAGCCTGCTGGTATAAACATCAATCAAGCCACAAGAATCAATAGAGATTTAGAAGTTTCCCATACGGAATCACATCAAATTCATGCATTCTATGCTTATAAACTAGCGTATACAGTATAAGCAGGTGCCATTTGCGCTTTTTCATGTATCCATGTATCACAAGCATGCATATGAACCTCTTCATGCTGATGTTATGCACTAGATTATTTTATTAACATCCCACGTGCTTAAATCCATACTCAAGATTTATGAAAAAAAAAATGAAGTATTTTAGTCGTGTGACATGTTTGTAAAAGGTGATCAATTTGTGGGACTAAGAACATTTAGTTTTTAGTCATAGGAAATGTAATAAAAAAAACTAAAAACAGTTTAAAAAAATGGAAGGAAATGATTCAAGCTTAATTGCATGCATGCACATGCACATTCATGCATGCATACCTATTGCTTGCACCTGTGGTGCGCTCTTGCCTATAAATGAAGAGATTAGAGACTCTTGCTCATTCAAGCTAGTGAGCCTCACGGAACCAAAAGCAATGAAGAGAACTCTCGCTCTTGCCACTCTGCTCTTCTTGCTTGTCAGCCCGAGTTTGGCTAACTATAATTCATGCTATCTTCGATGCTTTGCAATTTGCCATTTTCCCCAGTTCATGTGCAAGTTGGGGTGCAGTATAAGGTGTTCAATTGGTAGAAACATTTTCGACTATGGCTGCAGCGCTGACTGTATCAAATCCACATGCCTTCATCTCAAGCAAGGTAAGCGAGGAAGATAGCACTTTCGATATGTCATATCAAATCTGTTCATAATCTTCTTTGTTTAACTAATTGCTAGTTGTGATCCATGGCAGAAGAGGAAGAGATGAAAACCTGTATTGATACCTGCAAGAACTGTACAAAATAGCAGGGATAACCACAAGTACTCCGATATATCTGACAGAATATTGAAATTTTACAGCTTGTTTACGATAGAGAAAGCAGCACATAATAAAAGCATGTAAAGGTCATGCAAGTGTGTATATATCAATATGTGTATGCCAGTTATAAGAATATTCAATAGTATTAACTGTTCTCTCAACTGTATCAACTGGCTATGCAGTACTCTATATACTCAATACAGATGAAGCATATATATTCCGGATTCTGGCAACCTGCAGTTGAGAGTTCATGGATAAAGGATATGACATAAAGAGTAAGCTTATGTTCTAACCAATCGAAGTTACAACCAAGTCTAAATTTGATGCACAGATTTCTCTTAAACATTAATTGAACCAACACTTGCAAGCTAAACAATAAACAAGTTTAAATGCAAATCAGAGCGTTCTGCAGTATAGTTTGACCTGCAATGGAGATATATTCACAGTGAACTTATGGATAGAGTTTTAAATTCTTCTCATCTTAATAGACAAAGTATATTCACAGTTGATAGCATAGTTATTGAAACCTTGAAAAAACTAAGGCTTACCTAATCTGTGAGAAATTCTAAATGCTATCAAGGGCACTTTATGATCTGGTGTTATGGGATTGATCAAGCCACAAAAGTCTGGGAAGTTGTTAGGAATGATTTCCCCATACGTAACCACAACTAATTCACACATTTCATGCTTACAAACCAGACTATGAGAAACTATATGAAAATAGAGCCTATAAAATAGTGCTTAGAGGCCTGAAGTCAGCATCATGGAAGCAAAAGCAATGAGAAAAACCCAAGCTCTTGCTACTCTGCTCTTCTTGCTCATCACCCAGAGCTTGGCTAGCCACAATCCGTGCACTAAGATTTGTGTACCAATGTGTAAAAAGAAAATACCCAAGTTTCTGTGCAGGATGGTCTGTGATGTGGGCTGTTCTCTCAGTAAAAACTTTTTTGACAATGATTGCACTGTTGACTGTCTCAAATCCTCATGCCTTCATCTTGATTCAGGTAAGCGGTACATGAAGAATAATATTCAGTATATATATGAATTTTGTGTTTTTTAATCTGGTTGCTTATTGTCAATATTTGTCTGTGATTCATGGCAGATGAGGAAGACATAAAAGCCTGTGCTCAAACTTGTGATGATAAATGCTCTAAATAGGGGGAATCTTCTAGTTTTAAGTACTTCAAGATACTTGACGACAACAAATGTTGAAGCTTAAAAAGTGGTAGGTGATACAAAAATATGAGAAATAAAAGCATACGAAGATCATGTATGTATATTCATGTTACAGTTATTGCAGTATTCTATATCGTCGATGAATGAAAATATGCACGTGTTTTGGTATTGTCCCTCAAAGTTTTAATGAATACGAAATAGATTTGCAAACTCATTATACTAGCTCATCCTGCTCCACAGAAAATTCTGAAGTTATCACATGTGAAGCATAGACTTGTTTGCAATGGTCGAGAACCCGTTACATCCGCTACCATGGAAAAGAGCTTCTAAATCCCTCTTCATGTGAAAAGACAAAAAAAAAATTACGTTGGATTAAATCAATATAATATAATTCTTGAGTTAACTTAAAGTTTTCACAGAATAATGCAACGGTATTACTTCTACCTGACTTTCAACATGAAATACTACACAACAATGAAATGTAATATTAATTATAGGATACTAGTTCAACAGAATATTAATATCAAATGTTGGAATTAAACATGAAGTATGTGGTGGGTGAGAGTTTATACTTGCAGTAAGTGTTGACATATGAGAACTTGTTACCCAGAAGAATAAAATGTTCACTACAAAAAAGAAATTTTCTCTCAGAGGACAGTTCAACTTTGATTAAGCTATAGTTAGACTGCAAGAATCGTGACCTTTGCAATTCCAAATTTTTCATTATCCTATATCCATTCAAGTGAAAAAAACAGCAGTTGTCTACCTATTTTCTCAAGAATACATAACAAAATCACTTTTAGGATTAAATTTTTGATAAGTACCATGTTTCTTTTCCCAAACTTGAATTCCTTTAAACTTTAAAATTTTCCTTCGCAAGAAACATTCACAAGCAGTGTTATGAAGTTTTAACCTCTTTTAGTTTTATTGTTAAATATTTGAGCAATGTGTCATCATAAACTAGGAGTCATGCTCATGCTCTATGGATTGCAACAATCTTAAATCACTATTCAGATAACAAGTGCTCTACCTAACAAAAGGTGTGATCTGCTGCACTTTTGTCTGGGATGCTTGTAGGTCCTAAATCTCATGTTTGTGGGTCTTCTCTCATAGAAGCAGTTTCAGCGAGAATATATATTCATAAATATTAATACCTTGGAACAAGTTGAACAAATGATGACGAGCGTAGATGTCACAAGTGTTTTACCCTAGATGTCACAAGTGTTTTACCCTACATCAATCCCCTCCGAGGTGTTTTCCTTTTTGTCATAGCGCATGACCATAAACATCACCAACAAATTTATAACCACATTTCATCAAGTGCATGTCAAAATAAACAATTGCAACCTACTTTCTAAAAAAAATTATATATTGAAACATTTTCTAAATAATTGTGAAACGATTATGACTTGTAGTTGGTCTACGCTTGCTCGGATAATGATCAACACAAAAGTAGGCCCATATTCACCCCCGGAATGGAGCAAAATCATCATATGAAGCAACAGGAGCCCCAGGATCCAGTTTTCCCAAGCATAATAAGTATGATGTAAAGAAAGTATTCAGAACTGCAATAATACATGATGATACTGATGATGATGACATTCTGGGACAGAATCTCCTTCGATATAATCTGGGTTCTTTGCACAGAAAGGATTTCACAGATATTTTAAGATAAGGAGCAGACGGCAGCCGCACTCATCCAGAAAATCCATTATTACATCAAAATTTGGAAATAAGCATCAAAACCTGACTAACATCTAATTGTTTCTCTGTAGCATAAATTTTTTTTCTCCCTTTAACCTTACTTCCCACCTGTACTTTGTACATTTTATTACTCAATATAATTTTGATGGCTCCTGCCAGCTGTCTTTTACTCAAGAAGAAAAAGAAAAAAAGAAAAATACATACAGATAAGAGCAGATCATAGATCTAATTTATTCCATTAGTTTCAAGTACATAATGCAAGTTATACAAGTTAATTAAACAAATTACATGCACTATAAATAACTTATAGTCAGAACATATATAATAAGTTTTGCGATGATAACTCAATCTGGATGCGCAGCTTAACATTATCTGCTTACTTGCAAAGCTGCAGATAAAATAAGACCTAAATGACTATGTCAAATTACTATCCTTGACCTCCTAATATCAAGCATTTCGCATGAAATGGTGACTCGTGCTTGAGTAGTCAATGCACTCACAAATTTCCTTATGCTTGAACCAATGGTCATCTCCTTTAAAACAGTGCAAAGGAGCTGTCAAGGTTGTGGATTCTAAGGAGATGGAGCATAAGCAAAAAACTCTTAACTCTATCTCTTCTGCTCTTGCTGGCTGAACAGATCTCAACTTGGAACTACCACACCTGCTACCATGTGTGCTATCCAGATTGTAAGCAGAAAACCAGGTGGTTCACACGGATTTGTAAGTTTACTAGCTACAATGTCTGTTTACCTCAGAAACAACCTGATCCTCCTTCCCCTCCTAGTAATGTGAAAGATTCCTATGTGATTGATTCTGACTGCATCTAAGCCTGTGTCAAATCCATGTGCCTCCATCTCGATCCAGGTAGAACAACAAAAAAAAAAAAAGACCAAATCTTAGTTATATTCATTTGTTCTTTTCCTTCTTCCATTTTTATATTTTTTGATGCTTCTTGTGCATGGCAGAGGAGATGCATGCAGCAGAATGCCTTGCTAACTGTTCCAAGAACTGTGCCTAGCCCACAGAAGCAGCAAATTGCAATAAAACAATAAAGGGCTCAAGCTTTCGTCAGCATATGCTTAGAGAAAGTACTAAATACGAGCTTCGGCAGCTGATATAACTTTCAGCATGTTCCTATATGATAGTTTTAAGAAAATTGCTATATCAACAGTTTCATGTATACTACCCTTGCAAACATCCCGTTATTTACTTTTGGATGTAAACATAGATGGAGAAAAGTTGTAAACTGCAACAAATTGCAATACAATAATATATATTTTTCTACTCCATCCCACCTTGGAGCAAAGGTTGGAGTTATTCCTAACAATAAGCACAGCATCGAATCGAAGATTTTCCTTCCACTTGTGCTTTCAGGTCTAGCTCTTTCTACCTATCTTTGAGGCTTTAAATATCGGCCAATATACTCGTACATGTAGCAAAAATCATATCTTTTGGGGTATGCAATACTATACTATAGACCCTATAATGTTGATATCAGTATTGCCAGTACTGCCAACACAACAGGTCCAATGTTACCGATTTCTTTTCTGAGATTTAAATCTTGCTAATTTCTTCTTCAAGCTTTCTTTACCACTTTCTTCCATATGCACAACTCATAATAAGAATCTGCCATTTCAGTTATGGTGAATTGACCCATTTTCTTAGATTTTAAATAATGTCAATCTAGAAATTATGGTCAATTTACATCAGCTCAGAAGCCAAATAGGAGAAAATCAGCTATCTTTGCTAAAATAAAGAGTTGTCCTCCATGAAGCCTAATGGCACTGATTCACCCTGATCATCTTAACCATAAGAAGCAAGGTGTTAAGTATCTCTCATATTCCTCATGTCCAGAATCTGTCTTGATACATGCATCAGGTGCTTGTTTCTCTTACAAAGAAAATAGTGGGAAATCAAGACATGCTACTTCCAAGCTGTTCGCAGCAAAATTTCTTCGCTTTTCTTCCATTGAATAAACTCGAATTACAATAGAAGAGAACAAGATAGAAAAGAGAACAAACGAGAGGATTTTATATGTCAATCTCTCTCTTTTACAATATTTGTGTGGGATCTGTGTGGCGATGGGATCTGTCGAGCAGCTCTTTTGGACGATCAGTACGTCGAACTCTTCTCTCTTGAAAATAACGGCCGACTATAGACGATCTTCTCTGGTCTTTCACGAACTCAAGGCTCTATGCGTAACTTGAATTCTCCAAGAGGAAAAGATCAATTGCCGAAAAGAAGAACTTCTGTCGAACCGAAGAAAAAGACCCCAAGGGCTTCACCAAGAAGGTATTTATAGCCTTGGGATGCTTTGAGAGTTTCTATCTAAATAGAATTTTCTCTCATCAAGGATTCCAATCAAATATTTTAGTTTTGATTTAAATATCTGATTTGGAATTCTGATTGGACTTAATTTGGGTATTTGGATAAGCCCAAATCATAATCTCAATCAGTTTGAGATTCTGGTTATCTGCTCACGCGGAGATAATCTCATCAAAACGCGGCGCTAAATAACCAGAATGCGGAGCTAACGCGAAGCTATTGATAGCCCCGCGTTTTACTCATCGCGAGGCTAAAACTAGCCAGAAGCGGAGCTACTGGGTTAGCTCCGCGTTCTGTTGTGGAAAATCTTATTTACTTAAAAGTTTTCACTGCCAACAGAACCCCCTCCAAAGTTTTCAAAATGGCTTAGAACTTAGCAAATTTTGAAATACTTTGGATACTTAAACTGAAACGCGGAGTTAAAATACCAAGTTTATCTCGCGTTTTGTTCACTTTCGCGGAGCTAATTGGCTTCGCATTTCAGTGAGTAATTGCTCATTAATTACGCAGTAATTACTTAGTAATTAATCCTGCTCTGACTTTTGCGCCGAATACCAAGAGGCGGATCATTTAAATAAATCATCTAACTCATCTTCTTCTTCATTTCATCCGAAAAATCCAAGAGCTTAGAGCTCAGGCGACTCAAGCGAATCAGTTTGAAGGAATGATTTTCGACCGAGCTTCCTTCAACTTTCCATAGATCTTCATCACTAGGATGTTATCTAAGAAGAGTACGGCGTCGCGCGCCTCCTCACCATCGACGGCCGTTGTTAGCAGCGGCGGCAGCGGCCGAGGCAGTGGCCACAATAGCGAGCCAATCCATGCTACACCAATTGAAGGTATAAATTCTGAACTTTTAGACTCGTTAAATCAATTTTGGAGTGTTTTGGCTTGGTTTTAACCGACCAGCCAATTTTGAACCGGCGAGATCGCCGTTCTCCAGCCGTAAGGCTTTGGAAGAAAGAAAAAGACGGAGAGAAACTCTGATCTTCTTTTACGCGAATTTATCGCGTCATCCTCGCGTTTTGAAACACGGCGCTATTTTAACTAGCAGTCGCTTTTCAATCGCGAGGCTATGTTGACTAGCAGTCGCGTTTAAATCGCAAGGCTATTTTGATTTAGCAGTCGCGTTTAAATCGCGAGGCTATTTTCTCAACTGCGCGCGGAGTTTATCCTTAGCTCCGCGTTTTCTTACTTAAAAGATTTTTCGAGTTTTCTCTAACTCTTGATTCTTGTTTTGCAGTGAAGTACTTGGACCAGATCCTTCTTGAAGAGGAGTGCATGTGGCTTTACCAGTTTTCGTCAGCAAAAGTAACTCTAAGGAAGCCAGAAGCATATGCTTTACAACATAGTTGCAGGTTTCAACCCCTGGCTCCAAAAGATAAACTTTTGAAGGAGTTACAAGAACTCTGCGGTAGCTCATTAAGTTTTCTTGAGGACCATTTCTGTTAGATGACAATCTCTGTTGCTTTTCAAAACGATAGAGATTATAATCTAAGGGCTTGTAGCATGTCGAATCAAATTTGTGCATCTTCATTAGGATTCTTACAGCAGTATCTTCAGATAATCCACTAAGAACTTTAAACAGATCATAGTTGACATTTGCAGAGGAGATCTCTTGTATGTGAACTCTGGAATTGAACTTCAACACCCCGCGGAGGAATCTCGCCGTTAGGTTATTGATGAGTCGATGAATTTGTAGAAGCTTTTGGGAGAGTTATAACTCCCTCTTCTGTAACCTTTTTCTTTTATGAAATAAAGGCAACTATTTTTCTCTCTATCTGTCGGCTTCAAGATTCTTACTTGCTCAACAAATAGATGGTTTATAATTTTGGTAAAATAATCTAAGGCTCATTTGCGTAACTTAGATTATTAATACCTGAATGATCGGGTACTTAGATCATTTTAACTTAGATGGAAGAGCCTAATTGCACTCATCAAAAATCCAAGTTCTTCATAGGAACGTAAAGTTAAAAGCCTCGCGTTTTGCATAGTTGCGCGGAGTTAATAACTTCGCGTTTTCCATCATCACGCGAAGCTAATAGCTTCGCGTTTTGGAGAGTAACTGGTCAGTTATCTTCTCCGAAACTCGCGCCGAATTCTAAGAGGCGGTTTCTTTCATTTAAATGGAATCTCTATTCCTCTTCTTTCTTACTTCATTTGAGAACTTTCCAGAGACTTGGAGATTCAGGCGATCAGAGTTCAGGCGACCCGAGCATTTCTCCGACCGAGTTCATCCCGATTTTCCGTCAGTTTTCCTCAATTTCTTCAAGCAATGGCACCCAAGACTCGTGCTTCTTCCCGCGCGGCCTCGCAATCGGCGGCCGGCGCAAGCAGCGGCGGCAGCGGCCGTGGCAGCGGCGAGCCAGTCCATGTTTCGCCTAAGGATCTCACTTTTGGGACTTTTTAGAACATTTAGAGAGTGATTTGGCTCGGTTCTAACCGATCGATCACCGGCGAGATCGCCGTACTCCGGCCGTATGGTTTGGAGAAGAAGAAAAGCCTCTGGTTTTCTTCTTAAGCGAAGCTATCGCGTCATCCTCGCGTTTTTGAAGCACGGGGCTATTTTGAGTAGCAGTCGCGTTGAAACGCAAGGCTATTTTAAGTAGCAGTCGCATTGAAACGCGAGGCTATTTTGAGTAGCGGTCGCCTTAAACGCGAGGCTATTTAATTTAGCAGTCGCGTTGAAACGCGAGGCTATTTTGATTTCTGCGGTCTAATTTTTAACTTTGCGTGGTCTAATTTTTAGCTTCGCGTTTTCATACTTAGAAAAATTTTCTGTTTTGTAGAAAGTTTTCTAACTTTGATTTTCCCTTTTGCAGTTGGATATTCGGCGAAAGCCCTCCCCCATAAGCACTACTTTGGTTTTGCTGGGGGTTCTGATCCATCAGCTCAATTCCGCTTCACCACCATCCTGGCCGCATACAAACCAGATTCGAGCGAGCGCAGGAAAAAATTAATCAAATATCATCCCACTACCGCACGGGAGATTATAACTGATGCGACATTTGAAACCATGAACAGAGAAGCGCTAGAGAAGCCCGCGTTTCTCTTCGGAGATATAATGGATCAATCAGACCAGATCCTCTTTGAAGAGGAAAGCAAGTGGCTCTATAATTCTGGCGAAGCTTTAATGTTTCTGCCTAAAATGGAGCGTGGCTATCCCTTGATTTATCTCCAGAGGCTGGCGGCGCATCGTGAATTAGAGGGGGGCTAACTCAAGAGCAGGACGGCGTCCCAACGGGTAAATTGGGCGCACATGGGACTTATCAAGATGGCCCTACCAGATGCATTACTGGTTTGCTTCCAGGTAGATTTAGCAAGGAGCACCCAGTAGGAGAGGTTCCGACCCGCGCACGAACTTTCCTGAGTGAGTTCTTGGCCAAAGAAGACCAATACCCGGCTAGCGACTTCAGAATGCCTGGCTGAGTTTATTCATCTGGCAACATGTGGTGGGCCCGCGTTCAATACATGTTGGATTCCCATGAACCTATTCTGAAGGAGATTGGTTTATACAAGGCCATTAGAAATGTTCAATTTGGGTTCCCTCAGAGTGCTTATCACTTCTTCTGCTTTTTAGAGATGTACAACCCCGAAACCTGCACCCTTTTTACGCCAGTGGGTGAGCTAGGGTTCGCTCTCCATGAGATATTCGAGATATCTGGGCTTTCCATGGGCGAAGTCCCCCATGAAGAGTATATCCCCACTACCGAAGAGTTGAACATGCCGATGGCGAAGGACGAGCGCATCTATGCTACATACTAGGAGATTATGTGCCATTACCACATTTGTGCTGACCTGACAGGTGTACGTAATCAGGGTTGTAGACACTAAAAATAATTAATAAAATAAAAATAAAAAAAAAACCTAATTTTGCTAAGTGGGCACACCAGCGGGTTGAGCACCCGCGGGGGCACCCGTGGGTTGCAACCCGCGGGAGAATTCCCGCGGGTTGCAACCCGCGGGAGCCCTCGCGGGTGCGGGAGGATTCCCGCGGGTGGCAACCCGCGGGGGTGATCCCGCGGGTTGCCACCCGCGGGTTGTTTTTCGTTGTTTTCCGTTGTTTTATTTCCTATTTTATTTTCCTGACATCCCGTGATCCGCTTTTTCAGGAGGAATCAAGCCGGATTTCAAGTCTCTTCGGTCTATAAAATGCAGAAATTTAACGAGAGAAGGGACTTTTGATTTTTGGATTCTTGGACTTTGGGAAGATTTCGGGCGAGCTCGTGAGATCAAAGAAAAGAGCAGAGGCATCTTCTCCTGGTCGGACAGTCAACGGAGGCAGTAACGAGACTCCATCGCCACCCGAACCCACATAAAAAAGGGAATAAACTAATATTCCCGTTCTTGTAATTCTTCGGAATTTTTGTAATCTTAAATCTTCGTTGTAATCAAATAATTTTTGCAATGAAATCAAAGATGCAATTTTCGGGCGTACAAGAACTGGCGACCACAGTGGGAGCTCCTCTGTTTACCACAGAGAATTTGGTGGCACAGTCCGACCGGGTGCCGATTGGCTCAATGGTTGAGATGCTGGTCATAGAAGTTGACCAGCAAAAATATGAGGAATTTCTTTCCTCCTCTGATTCGGAGCCTAGGCGTCATCGCCGGGTGACGATGAAAAAAGGTGAGGCGTCATCGCCCACTGGAAATCAAAAGGCGTCATCGCCTATGAAAATTTACGAGGCGTCATCGCCCGTTGAAATTTACGAGGCGTTATCGCCCGTTCCAAAGTCAAGCCAAAAGTCAAACCAGTCCCTGACCCGCTCTCAGAAGAGAAACCTGAGGCGTAAGGCACAGCGGGCCCGCCTCAACAGTGCCTCTGGAAAATTGCGCTCAGAAAATCCAGATCAGGAAACATCGGAAAGAAAAAATTCCAAAAAAAAAAATTCCAAAAATAAAAATCCGCACTTGGTTGCACACGGGGGCAACCCCGAGGTTGCAACCGCAGGTGGAAACCCGCGGTTCCAACCGCGGGTTGCACCCCGCGGGGACAACCCCGCGGTTGCAACCGCGGGTGGAAACCCGCGATTCCAACCGCGGGTTGCAACCGCGGGTGCAAACCCGCGGTTCCAACCGCGGGTTGCACACCGCAAGTTGCAACCCGTGGGTTGCACTCCGCAGGAAAAATCAAGGGTTGGTTCTGGTGTCTATTCGGGCACACGCGCAGTGAGCACACAGCGAACATCTAACTTTTTGGTTACTCTCTCAGATGTACCATCCCATTCCTCTACAAATAAATATAAGGATGTGCTCATGAACTCACCTGAGGATAGATCTTCAAATTTCTCTTCGGATGAACATATTCATGATAGAATCCTCCAGATCCCGAAGAACAAGTCAGATGCGTGCGAGGCCCGCACAACTGCGCAGGCCAGCACACACTCCAGAAGAATCCGCAGAAGGGTTGGAGAACAATCTAATGCTGGAAAAGAGCTCAGCCCTGAAATATTACAAACTCTCCAGTATTATGAACCAAATTTGAGACGCAAAATACGTCAAGATGCAAATAGAGAGGAGAAGATATCTCAAGACTTGAGAGAATACCTCAATTGGAAGAAGAACTCTGCACAGAATACTCCTCAATGCCAATGCGAACAGTTAATCTCAACTGTTCTATCAAACTGCGAGTGCCATCCGAGACAATCCGTTTTTGAGCGGATCACCGAACCTAAAAGAATACGGACGGTGAAAAAGGCATACTCTGGGACCGATCTACCTGCTGCCTCATCAAATATGGTTAATAAAGGTAAAAAGGTCGTCGGAAACAACCCTTCGGATAAGGAAATCACTCCAGGATCAAAATGAGTTTCTATCGAACCAGAGGGCGCGCTTCTAGAAGAAGTCTCTGAAAGGCTTGAGAGACAAGAAAAACGTCTCGAACAGCACGAGGAGACCATAGAAGAAATGAAACAACTTTTGATTGAGTTGCTGGCTCAAACTAGAAAGAACCAATCATCGCCGTCCATTTCTAGTCGGCAGAAAGGAAAACGGCCTGTCCAAATAAATGAAGACAGCGAAGACGAAGATGAAGAAGTGCCTCCTCATTCAAGAGAGGAAGAGGAAGTGAAAGTTATCCTCAATCCTCACGCAGAGAAAATAGAGAAGATGGAGAACCAATTACAAGCTCTTCTTCATCGCAAAAAGCTACAAGAGGTGGGGGTAGTCCGTCCATATCCCATAGAATGGGAGACCGTACCCTATCCTGCAAAATATAAACCGTTGAATCTTCAATCATTCGACGGTAAAGGTTCGCCGCAGCAACACATCTTCTATTTCCTCTCACAGACAGGACATCTCATGGGGAATGATCCAACTATGACTAGGATATTTGCGAGCACCTTACGGGGGCCCGCATTTACCTGGTTTATGCAACTTCCCCAGGGAACAATTAAATCTTGGGCTGATGTAGAACGTGAGTTCTTAGTCCGATTCTTTGAAGATGATACAGAAGTCTCCATATTATCTTTGCTAGCAGCGAAGTAAGAAGAAGGCGAAACGGTCAAAACTTATGTCGAGCGGTTCCGAGAACTTTCCGTTCGATGCCCACATGGCATGACGCAGGATACGCTTGTGGAAACCTGCAGACATAACTTGTTGACCGATATCTTAGACAAGATGGGTTCGGTCGAATCCAAGTCATGGAAGAATCTGCTTAAGCAGGGCGAACAGGCCGAAGAAATACTTCGACGTCTCGAAATGCAACAGTCTGCAACCGGAGACGGTGCAAACGAATCTCCATTCCATTTTTCCCGTTCAAAAAGGAAAGACATAACGGCAATGGCGGTAGAAAGTATACTGAAGCAGAAACCATGGCCAACTACAAGCAACACAGCAAAGTCACCCAGACTTCAAAAGCAGTATTCGTTCAAGGATGAACATACTGCTACTATGTTCAATCTGCTCACCAAACGCAAGATGCTTAAATTGCCGGAGAGCAAGAGACCTGAAGAAGTAGGGAAAACTAACGATCCGAATTACTGCCTGTACCATCGGATTGTAGGTCACCCCACAAAAAATTGTTTTATCTTAAAAGATAAAATTCAAGCGTTGATTGACGCTGGAGCAGTTCAGCTCAAAGCTGAACAAAAAAGGAGTTAGAGCTAACTCCGACACATCTAATGTGTGTGGTCTAAAGGTACCACTTGAGCTCACAACAATTCCCAAAACGAGCTCAGGGCGGTTAATTTAAACCCCCATATATATATAAAAAAAAAAAAAAAAATGAATTACCCAACACCGACAAGGTTACGGGAAGAGAATAAATTTCTCGTCAACCCCACCATACTGGGGGTAATAAGTATGAACCGCCCAACGCCGATAAGGCTACGGGAAGAGAATAGATTTCTCGCCAACCCCACCATACTGGGGGTAAGAAGTATGAATTACCCAACGCCGACAAGGCTACGGAGAGAGAATAAATTTCTCGTCAACCCCACCATAGTGGGGGTAAAAAGTATGAATTACCCAACGCCGACAAGGCACGGGGAGAGAATAAATTTCTCGTCAACCCCACCATACTGGGGGTAAAAGTATGAATTGCCCAACGCCGCTAAAGCTACGGGAAGAGAATAAATTTCTCGCCAACCCCACCATACTGGGGGTAAGAAGTATGAACCGCCCAACGCCGATAAGGCTACGGGAAGAGAATAAATTTCTCGCCAACCCTACCATACTGGGGGTAAAAAGTATGAATCGCCCAACGCCGATAAGGCTACGGGAAGAGAATAAATTTCTCGCCAACCCCACCATACTGGGGGTAATAAGTATGAATTACCCAACGCTGCTAAGCCAAAGGGAAGAGGAAAAGTTTGGCATTTAAGCCCAAACGAAATCCTTGACAACTCACCATGCTGAGGGGAATAGCATGGCTAGCCCAACTCAAACGGTAGTTGGTAAAGGCTAATCAAATCCATTGATAGCTGGGGGTTTGCTAAAAATCCTAATCAGATAAATCTCCTGTCACGTTAAGATTTCACCTCTGACAGCAAAACTTTTCTTGTCATTTTGCTCCAACAGAGCAAGCGACACTCCAAAATATTAGTCAAGTTAAAATCATACCTCTGACATCATAATTCAAAATCAAATGAGATAAGATCCGATTAAATCCCCTGTCACGTTAAGATTTCACCTCTGACAGAAAAGAAAATTCACACTTCATCAAGTCCAACATTACAACCTCTGATGAACGTGCTTTTGATATCGTTAAGTTGAAAATCACCTCTGACGAAAATCATCTCCCTATCAAGTTAACAGTTACCTCTGATAGTCCTATTCCAAAACTAAACACGTTAACCATCACCTCTGTTTAGTCAGCTTGTCCCTATCACGACCAGATCCTCTGAATAGGTTAAGCTCCGAGACACGTTTAATGTCACCTCTGTTTTTTCCTGATTCGTCATACTAGATGTCACTGAACGGTTAGGATTAAAATAAGCACGTTAATGTTATACCTCTGCTTGACCTAAAATAAGCACGTTAACATTATACCTCTGCTTGTCCTCTAATGAGTACGTTAAAATCATACATCTGCTTGTTATGGAATAAATAAATATATTAACAGTTATCCCTATCGACCAAATCTTTTAAAAAGTCTATAACCAAAATTAAAAAATCCAAAGTATTTCGAAATTCAGTACGGTTCAATACAGAACTTCAAAAACTTTGGAGGGGGTTATGTAGACACTAAAAATAATTAATAAAATTAAAAAAAAAAAAACCTAATTTTGCTAAGTGGGCACACCCGCGGGGGCACCGCGGGTTGCAACCCGCGGGAACCCCCGCGGGAAGCAACCCGCGGGAGAATTCCCGCGGGTTGCAACCCGCGGGAGCCCCCGCGGGTTGCAACCCGCGGGAGCCCCCGCGGGTTGTTTTTCGTTGTTTTATTTCCTATTTTATTTTCCTGACATCCCGTGATCCGCTTTTTCAGGAGGAATCAAGCCGGATTTCAAGTCTCTTCGGTCTATAAAATGCAGAAATTTAACGAGAGAAGGGACTTTTGATTTTTTGATTCTTGGACTTTGGGAAGATTTCGGGCGAGCTCGTGAGATCAAAGAAAAGAGCAGAGCCATCTTCTCCTGGTCGGACGGTCAACGGAGGCAGCAACGAGACTCCACCGCCACCCGAACCCACATAAAAAAGGGAATAAACTAATATTCTCGTTCTTGTAATTCTTCGGAATTTTTGTAATCTTAAATCTTCGTTGTAATCAAATAATTTTTGCAATGGAATCAAAGATGCAATTTTCGGGCGTACAAGGGTATCGGTCACAAGAAATGAGCCGATTACCTCTTCGCCAACTTGAACTCCAAGGATAGTTCAACAACGATCCATGGCCATGCTCCTGTCTACGTCACGGAGATCGATCGCCGCATCGCTAAGACCCGGCTAATGTATTATACTACTGAATCCAATGAAGGTGGATTCGGTCCTGGCATCTCTTTCAAGAGTTACCACTATCAAACTCAGTCCCCAATTTCCAACAGAGCCCTTATTGTTGGGTTCTTGATGTTGTGGTTAAAAAGGTGTGTCGTGCCGTCTTTGCCAAAAAAGGCAATTGCAATGACTGTGGTATATCCAGCAGTTCTCCTTACATACGGCCGACCTTTCGGGCTTCTTCCCGCCATAGTGTGCAATCTACAGCATGGACTGCGAACACTCTGTGATGACTTCATCCCTGCTGATAAGGGCAAGGGGAAAGGAAAAAGCAAGTCCAAAGAAATTGCCCAGGTGAAGACTCCGAACCCTAGGGCGGAGATGCCTTACACCTATCGATGGCGTTGCTCGTCATGCACTGCCCGTCTCTAATGAGTGCTGCTTCACACCGCTCTGGGGACAAGTCCTACTTAGTGGAGTTATACGAGCGCTCTTCATGTAAGCATCACTATATGTCTCAAATCCGAAAGACTCTCCGTCATCATCAAAATTATGAGATCTTCCGGTGCTTCCCCGACTTCCTTGGTGGTGGGTATGGATTGAAATTGAAGGATATTGCAAGAGCAGATAACTTTACTGCCTTATCCTCGGGAGCATTCTGGTGGCTTCTTAACATCCGGCCCGGGCACCTGGTGTATCGTCAAGATGCCAAGTGTTTTATTGAACCGTACACTCCGAGTCGCTTCGCTCGCCAGTTCGGATATTCCCAACTTTATGTGGGTAATTCGAACAAGAATTTTGCCTATAAGGGGAATCTGTACGAGCGTGCCCGCGGCTGGTTTCATTTTGCAGCTGGTGGGACCGGAGCTGAATTCATCCTGCCACAGAAGTCGCCAGAACTGGCAATGACTCTTAGTTTTTGCACATGGTATAGCGTTGCAAATGCTGACGTGCCCCGTTTCTCCATCAATCGAAACTGTTGCAAGGAGATTGAGGCTTTCTACATTAGCCGCCAAGGTGCTTCAAGAGTGAGGGTGAAAGGAATGGATGAATTTCTTGGCGTAGCGGCTGAACCCTCAGACGTCAGCGAGTCTGACGATGACGATGATAATAATGATGATGACAATACTGATGTTGAAGGTGCTCACCAACCTATCGTCATTCGCCCTTGGAGCCCGACGCTCAAACGCCGCGGTGCCCCAAAGAAAGGTCTTGCCCAAAAGAAGAAGAAGTTGGCTCCCGGAACTCTAGTAGCCCCCAAGAAGTGGCTGTCAAGTTAGCTTCGGATCTGCTGGCTTCAACTCTACCTCCAGCACTGCAGGGGAGAGTGGGCCTGCTGGGGCCCCAAGTGCTCCCGAGGTTCCGGCTCCTCCGATGGTAGAACCTGTCGAACACCCCGCGGAGCTACCACTGGGTAGTGAGATGGGTACGCTTCTGGAGACAACAGCGACTCCCCCTTCAAGTCCAACAACTGGACTTGTATCTCCTGATATAGTTCTCTCAGCTTTTCATACTCTGTCTTCTATTTATTTTTCTGTATTTGTATGCAACCTTCTTTGTCTTGCTTTTCTGAGGTACAGGTGGCCACCCTCTCTCGCCGATGCATTCGACTACAAAGGGGGAGTCCGAGGAGACTGGACTATTCGGGCACCACTGGCTCAGCTGGTGGATTAGATAGTTCTGCAAATGAACTCGACGCAGACTACTTCACAACAACTCCTATCTCTGTCCCTTCTTCAGTTCCCCCTATCGATGAACTTGGGAGCGACGACAGGACAGAGTTAATTGTTGCAGCCACGGCGAGAGAAGCCACCTCGTCTCCAAGTTTGCCGTCTCCAACAGCAAATGTCTGCTCTGAAGAGACTTTTCCAATAGTTGTCGGTGTGCCTTCTGCTCCTCAGCCAGCAATATTAACGCTTTCTACCATAATGGCTGTTGAGACACCTGCAACTCCTCCAGCTCCAAGTCTTCCAGCGGGGGATGAGGAAATTTTGAAGTTTTCATTTGAAGCTACTTCTGCCACCGGAGGAACTTCTGGTGGAGACACTCCCTCATCTTCTCCTGTTGGTGGCGTTGCCCGGGTGATTTGTACTAGCGACGCTTCTTCTCAGGTGCCTAGTTCCGCCAGATCTGCGTTGGCCTTACTGGCCCCGCATATTATGAGCCTGGTACAAGGACAGGCTTCTTCCTCTTCAATTCCAGTGGATATCGCTCCTCCTCTAGCGACATCTTCCTTAGTGCTGCCTCCTTTAAATGCAGACACCGTGGATCCTTTTGAGGAACTCTTCAACTACAGTGTCAATGATTTTATGCGGTTGCTAAGAGCATGCATCGGGATGATTTCTGGCGGAACAGATTTCTTTAGTCTCGGTCGTCCGATGTTATCCAGCTATTTGGATAATATTGAAAGAATCGGGGGACAAGACCGACCAGCTCCCTACCGGGTCCGCTTTAGAGCTTTAGAAGAGCAGGTGAACACGCTAAACACAGTTCGTCATGCGGACATGGAAGCGATCATAGAAATAGAGTTAGCGCGACTTCGGATGGAGTCAGCGGCGCGTCGGGAGGAGTTGATACGACAAGAAGAAGTATGGTCTTAAGAGTTGGCAGAGTTCCAGGCTAGTCGGGAGTCCATTCTTAGGAGTTTGGAGGTAGTAGACTCCGAGATTGAGGGGAGTCAGGCCGCTATCCTCAAAGCCCAGGAGACCACTGCTAGAGCTCGGGCGGTCTTAGTATCCAACGAGCTTCAATTAGGGGAATCCGTTAAGAAGCGGGAAGCGCTGATCCTCCAACGGGGGCAGGTCGAGCAGGAGGAGACAATAAGAAGCCGTGCTGTGGAAGAGTCTCGTCAGCATCTAACTCAGCAACTTGCAATGAATGATGATAACTTACGCCGGCAGGCTCAACACTCCGTGGAGGCAACTCGTTGTCGAGTGATTGACGAGACGGTGAATAAGTTGAACCTCTTAGGAGATCCATAGTTTTCTTTTGTTCTTTTATTTCTTCATTCTTTTTTTGTAATAAGAACTTGTAATAAAAGAGACAATTTTTGTAACCTCACTCTTTTGTCGATGAAATAAAGATAATCATTTGATTCTTTTACCTGCTGGCTACAAAATTTGTTTGCACAACAGATAACCTGTCATCAAAATGATTTAGTTTGTTTAGGTAATGCAGTCCAAAACTCATTTGTGTATCTTGAACGGAGATGGAAATAATCCAAATCATACTGTCAGAGGTAAAAACTTAACATGACAAGTTTTATGGGATTTTTAGCAAACCCCCAACTATCAACGGATTTGATTAGCCTTACCAATCGCCGTTTGCGTTGGGCTAGCCATGCTATTCCCCTCAGCATGGTGAGTTGTCGAGAAATTGATTTCCTCTCCCGTTTGCTTTTGACAGCATTGGGTAGTTAATTTCATACTTTTACCCCAGTATGATAGGGTTGACGAGGAGTTTGATCTCCTCTTCCCGTTGTTATAACAGTATTGGGCAATTGATTTCATACTTTTACCCCCAGTATGATAGGGTTGGCGAGGAGTCTGATCTCCTCTTCCCGCTGTTATAATAGCATTGGGCAATTGATTTCATACTTTTACCCCTAGTATGATAGGGTTGGCGAGGAGTCTGATCTCCTCTTCCCGCTGCTATAATAGCATTGGACAATTGAAGACTCTCGTAAACAAATGGAGGCGGTTCAAGGCTCAACTGCGTAACTTGAACTGGGCACACCACGATGATCGGATTAGGATTCATCAAATTTAGGTCAGAGGCGCTCAATCGCGTATGTCTAAGAAGGAGTCCAAGTGCTCATTTGCGTAACTTGAACAAGTGGAGGCGGTTCAAGGCTCAACTGCGTAACCTGAACTGGGCACACCACGATGATCGGGTTAGGATTCATCAAATTTAGGTCAGAGGCGCTCAATTGCGCATGCCTAAGAAGAAAATTGGAGGCGGTTCAAGGCTCAACTGCGTAACTTGAACTGGGCACACCACGATGATCGGGTTAGGATTCATCAAATTTAGGTCAGAGGCGTTCAATTGCGCATGCCTAAGAAGAAGATTGGAGGCGGTTCAAGGCTCAACTGCGTAACTTGAACTGGGCACACCAAATTTAGGTCAGAGGCGCCCATTTGCGCATGCCTAAGAAGAAAATTGGAGGCGGTTCAAGGCTCAAAATGCGTAACTTGAACTGGGCACACCAAATTTAGGTCAGAGGCGCCCATTTGCGCATGCCTAAGAAGAAAATTGGAGGCGGTTCAAGACTCAAATGCGTAACTTGAACTGGGCACACCACGATGATCGGGTTAGGATTCATCAAATTTAGGTCAGAGGCGTTCAATTGCGCATTCAAGTGCTCATCTGCGTAACTTGAACAAGTGGAGTCGCGTACTTTCAGGGATATTAAGCATAGTATTTCTTCAAAAACTTGCCGTTGATCGGCATCATTATCCTATCGCCATTCTGATTCATTAAGCGGTAGGCTCCACTGGAGTATACAGTCTCCACGATGAATGGTCCCTCCCACTTGGATTCAAATTTACCCTTAGTTTTGTGGGTTAGCACCATCGGCCTTTTAACAGCCAGGACCAAGTCTCCTTGTTTAAAGGTCCTTGATTTAACGTTCTTATTGAACGTTTGTGCGATTCGGCCTTGATACAACTCAATTTGTTGTTGAGCTCTGAGACGTTTTTCATCTAACACCTCTAGTTCTTGTAATCTTTATTGATGGCGCTCTTCTGTCGTCATCTTTGTGGCTAAGGCCACTCTTAGTGATGGTATCTGGATTTCAAGAGGCAAGACGGTCTCGCTTCCATAGACCAAGGAGAACGGGGTAGTTTTTGTTGGGGTGCGAACGGTGGTGCGATAAGCCCACAAACATTCTCCCAACTTTTCATCCCAGTCTCGTTTATTGGAAGAGACGAACTTCCGAAGGAGTTTAATAATCGTCTTGTTAAAGGTTTCGGCCAATCTATTTGCTGCAGGATTATATGGTGTTGAAGCGATGTCCTTGATTCTGAATTTATCACAGAATCTTGAAAACCTCTCTCTGATGAATTGCGGTCTATTATCATGGATGATCCTCCGAGGGATGCCAAAGCGGTAAATAACATGATGCTTAATGAACTTAATCACATCTATTGTTTTTACTTCTCTCATGGGCACGGCTTCGGCCTATCTTGAAAAATAATCGGTTATTGCAAAAATAAACCGATATCCTCTGGATGACGGGGGAGTTATAGGTCCCACAATATCCATTCCTCATGCCTCAAATGGCCAACTAGCAACAGTATTGTGCAAGTATTCTGGGGGTTGATGAATAAAATTGGCATGCACTTGGCATGCATGGCACCGTTTAGCGTATGCCATTACTTCCATAATCATATTCGGCCAGTAGTATCCCAGCCTCTTTATGCGGTCTACGAGTTTTGGACCGGGCTGATGAGCTCCACATACTCCGTCGTGTATTTCTCTCAGCACTTCTTCTGCTTCTGCTTTTGATATGCAGCGTAGCAGCAGACCATCTCTTGACTTTCTATACAAAGTCTGAAACTTATGGTCATAATAAAATCTCTGGGCCTTCCTCTTTATCGATGTGGCTTCCTTTGGATCTTCTGGCAAGATTCCATGTAAAGCATAATCCACAAACGGAAATCGCCAATCACGAGGTTCCAAGATTAAACCTGTCTGGGACGCCTCTTTGGCTTGAAATACCATATCTGGGTGGAGTTCTCTGCTACCAATGGTGATACTTTTAGCTTCACCTGGCGGGATCGTTAATGTTGCAGCTAATGCGGCAAGAGCATCTGCATATATTCTCATTCCGAGATATATGGTATATATAAATTTGCTCAAAATATCCTGCTAGCTCAATAGCTAGCTGATGATAAGGGATGAGAGCTTCATGTCTGACTTCATACTCACCCGTCATCTGATTGACGATGAGCTTAGAGTCTCCATATGCCTCTAAATGGTTCACCCCCAGTTGCAGAGCTATTTTAGGCCGGTAATGAGTGCGTTGTATTCCGCCACATTATTCGTGCACAGTTCTATTAATGAGTAACCGTTAGGCAATATATGTTTATGTGGGGATATTAGCACAACCCCCACTCCAGCAGTAGATCGTCTGGCAGCACCATCAAAGAACATATGCCATGGTTGTTCTTTACTAACCGTGTTGACCTCTGACGTTTGTTTGGATTTGGACCAAATTGGATGGTCTGCAAGGAAATCGGCGATCGCCTGTCCCTTCATGGCCTTTTGAGAGACGAAGTGTATATCATATGGCGATAGCAATAATGCCCATTTCGCCAATCCGTCGTTTAAGGATCCTGGTTTTGTCATCAGGATTTTCAAGGGGTTAACCCGTGATATGACATGGATCGTTTGCCCTGAAAGATAGTGTCGCATTTTCTGAACAGCGAACACTAGGGCTAAACATTCTTTTTCGATCGGGGTATACCGACGCTCGGCTCCGATCATTGTCCTGCTTAAATAATAGAGGGCGTGTTCATGGCCGTGCTCATTATACTGAGCAAGTAATGCTCCTAACGCATCATCCATGACCCTTACATATATAAGGAAGGGCTGTCCAGGGACCGGTGCCATAAGAACAGGAGGCTTAGTGAGGTACTCTTTGAGCTCGTCAAATGCCTGTTGACATGCCTCATCCCATACGAAAGACACCCCCTTTTTTATAAGTTTGGAGAATGGCTGGTATCGTCCAGATAGGTTGGATATGAAGCGCCGAATATAGGCGAGCTTTCCTTGTAACCCTCTTAATTCCATAAGATTGCGGTGCTGCGGCATTTCACTGATTGCTGTCACTTTTTCAGGATCGAGGAAGATTCCTTTTGAAGTTATTATGAACCCAAGGAATTTTTCGCTGGACACCCCATAAAAGACTTAGTGGGATTCATTTTCAAGTGATGTTTTCGCAAAAGATCGAAGACCACTCTTAAATCATGAAGATGGTCTTCTTTGTTCTTGCTTTTGACCGCTAAGTCATCCACATAGCACTCCACTGTTTTGCGCAAGTGTTCTTTGAATATGACACTCATCGCGCGTTGGTAGGTGGCACCGGCGTTTTTCAATCCGAAAGGCATCACCGTATAACAGTATACCCCCAGCGGCGTTCTGAAAGCTGTATGTTTTTCATCATCCGGGCGCATTTTAATCTGGTTATATCCTGAGAAGCCATCCATAAAGGACATCCTCTCGTAACCACAAGTATTGTCAATCATCACATCGGTGATGAGGAGCGGAAATTTATTCTTAGGACATGCAACGTTCAGATCACGAAAGTCGATGCATATCCTGATTTTGCCGTTCTTCTTACGAACCGGCACTATCTTAGCCACCCAATCGGGATGTTGTTCTTCACGGATGAATCCAGATTTTATAAGTTTATTGACCTCAGCGACTATTGCCTCCATCAATTCCGGTCGAAAACGCCTTTGCTGTTGTTTAACGGGCTTGGCGTCTTCTTTGATATTTAACCGGTGTGTAGCAATCTGAGGATCAAGACCGGGCATGTCTTCGTAACTCCATGCGAACACGTCAATATACTCTTTGATGAGAGATATAAGTTCCTCATTTTCCAAAGGAGTTAGCGTGTCGCTTATGAAGATGGGTTTCGGATTTTCTTCCGTTCCCATGTTGACTTGTACTAATTTATCTTCTGTGGGCGGGTCACATTGTTCAAAGCGGACATCCCAGAGAGTGTCCATATGCTTAGCCCAGAAATCATTTTGAACATCAATTGGTTCCTCGTCGCTTTCTGCTGCGGCTGAAACCATATTGGCTGTCAAAGATTGAAACCAAGCACCGGTACTTATATCCGAATCATGGTCGAGTGAAGATGTATTTTCTTTGGCCGAAGAACTCTCTTCATCTTTTAATGGTGATGAGGGAGGAGTAGATACATAGCCCAACCTCCTGCGAGTCTTTTGATAGTAATCTGGGCTCTTTCCTCTTGGTCTAAACGAGGGTATGAGATTCCGTCGCCCTTTTCCAAAGTTTAATCCCGGTTTCTGGGTAAGATTATAACCCATTTTCTCCATCATTTGCCGGGATCTCTGTCCATACAAGTGAAATTGAGGTGATGTTTTTTCATCACTTTCACTGCTTTGTCTTCGTCGAGGTGACGTAATTACTCTCCCGAACATGATCGGCTTTTGGGACTTTTGTCGAGAAGGCACTTCGAAGTAGTGACATTTTTCCTTAACTATTTTAGACCGAGAGAGGAGGGATGACCTAAGTGGCAAATGGTATGCCGCCAGAACTTCAAGTTCGGATAGGTCATCCACTTCAGTGGAAGTACAAGAGGGTTCAGATTCAATAGTTACAGCATACTCGTAGACTAATTTTATGTTTTCATTAATAACCCATTCACTCTCTATTACATCAGCCACATTATTATCAAGACTCAAACTAAAATCTAAGTGATGGTTGATTTCGTAATCACCCCCCATGGTCTTCTTCAGGAAGCTCGTACTCGGTGTCGGCTTCATCGCCACTGTCATCAGGCTTTTGAAGCCTGCTGCGATCATCGCACGGGATCTCATGGACCGGTTTGTAGAGCCTGGCGTCCGTGAAGTAATTTTCTAGTCTCTTGAATGGTTGCCTATCTGCAACTAGTGTTCGAACTTCTCCTTATTCATCGCAATATTTCATGCATTGGTGGAGAGTCGACGAGACTATCATGTAAGCGTGGATCTAAGGCCGTCCCAGTAAAATGTTGTAGGAGGTATCAGTATCGATAACATAACATGTGACCTCCGTCCTTAAGTCTCCAATTTGGCACCACAATCGGATTTTACCAAGAGGATGGCTGTTGTTAGCGTTGAATCCGTAAATAGTGGTGTTTGTAGGCGTCAAACGATGAGGAGATATTCCCAATAGCTTCATTAGCCTTCTGGGAACAACACTTAATGCAGACTCCGGATCGATTTGAATGCATTCCACCTTGGTGGATCCGACATATCCAGTGAAATATAAAAACCTATTATGCTTTATATTCCTTACGTGCATGTCTTCCAGAGAGAAGGTAATTTGTGGGATCTGCCTCCTTACTTGATGACAGCTGGGGCAAGAGTCCCGTTCCTCTTCGGCCGGCTCGACAATCTGAGCTAAGAATGACTCAGAGTCTGTCAGGGCCTCTCTCAACGCCTCACGAGTTGACTTTGATAATCGTAGCAACTCGTATAGTGTGACTCGAGCCGGAATATTTGCCAGCTGAGCTATTATATCAAACTTGAAGGAAGTCTCCTTGGCTCCTTCATCTCTAATAGGATTCTTCTGGAAGCGAAGTCCTTTCTACTTCGCCGGTTTTGCAAGTTCTGCATATATGTCTTTCGGATCTACTCTGGTGTAGTCCTTGAGATATGTCTTCCCAGATCGA
The DNA here is from genome assembly GCA_036321105.1 of Dracaena cambodiana. Classification (NCBI taxonomy): domain Eukaryota; kingdom Viridiplantae; phylum Streptophyta; class Magnoliopsida; order Asparagales; family Asparagaceae; genus Dracaena; species Dracaena cambodiana. The sequence goes on from JAYEPQ010000011.1 coordinate 45,776,016, forward strand.
GTACCGGAAGGGCCTGCCCCACCTTGATGAGTGGCCATAGTTTCGGGCTATTATTCAGAATCTGTGAAGGCTCCCGAAACTATATATTCTTCCTATCTCTGCAGAAATGGCATTAACAGTCCGCCTTTTCCCTTGACCTGTGATAGTCCACTGCTCATCTTCTAGTAAGTCAGGGTGAACCCACATAACTTCCCCCTTCTGGGTTGTTACGGGGACAAGTCCTTCTTGGGCTTTGTTGTGAGGGTCAAGGTTCTTTATAACCATCTTACCCTTTGGGATTTGGGTCACTCCTGCGAGGAACTCATGGGTTCCAACCACTATAGTTGCCATGTTGGCGGTGACCTTCTTTTACTCCTCTTTAAGCGTCAGAACTCCAGTTTCTATTAGTGCTTGGATTCTATTCTTTAGAGGGTAACAATCCCTAGTAGGGTGCCCAACATTCCGGTGATAGAGACAATAGTTGGGATCGTTGGTCTTACCAGCGTCCTCTGACTTCCTATTCTCCGGAAGTTTCAGCATTTCCTTCCTCTGGAGTAAGTAAAAGAGGGTAGGCGTCTGTTCCACCTTAAAAGTATAAATCTTCTCTTACTGACGCCTATTCTGTCTGGTGCCCTGCTGATTTTGGGGCTTCGAATTTGGTGGAGGTTTCGACTTTTGAGGATCAGGTTCTGATGCCATCACTGCTTTCCCTTTATTCTTATTGCTATTATTTTGGGTATATGGCTTATTACCCCCAGCACTTCTTGATCCACGAGACTCTTTAACTCGACGGATCAAGTTTTCAGCTTGCTCCCCTTACTTGAGCAGATCTCTCCACGTTTTAGACTCAACGGCCCCCATTTTTAGGAGCACGTTAGTCTTAAGATTATGTCGACATATCTCGACTAGAGTTTCCTGGACCATTCCGTGTTTACAATGCACGGACTTCTCCCGGAACCTTTCTATAAAGTCCTTGACAGTTTCTTGTTCCCCTTGTTTGGTTGCAAGGAGAGAATGAACCGTAATCTCGGTATCATCCTCGAAGACACGTGAGAGAAATAATTTCTCAACGTCTAACCAGGTATTAATAGTACCTGAGGGCAGCTGCATGAACCAAGCAAAAGCAGGCCCTCGCAAAGTACTTGCGAATATCTTGGTCATAATTGGGTCATTACCCATCAGATGTCCTGCTTGGGACAAGAAGTAATAAATGTGTTGACTGGGCGATCACTTCCCGTCATATGGCTCTAATTTGAGCGGTTTATACTTCTGAGGGTTTGGTACATATCCCATTCAGGCGGATATGGTTTTGAGACCCCTGACTCTTTCAACTCCTTATGCATCAAAACTTCGAGTTGACTTTGTAATTTTTCTATCTTTTCTCCATGTGGATCATGGAAAGAAAATCTATCCTCGTCCTCGTGCATCGAGTGGGCTTTCTCTTCTTTTTCCTCTTCGTTCAGAGTCTCTTTGCCCCTCTTGGCATTATCTTCAACAAATTTTGAAAGCATCACTTTAAGGTCTTCGATCGTCTTTTGTTGCTCTCGAATCATTCTTTCTTGAGCTTCAAATCTCTGATTGATGTCGTTAGATTTATCCGCCATATGCGATGCTGACCTTTGTAGCCTAGATGATGCAGAGGAAGGAGGCGAGACTATAACTGAATTATCGCTATCATCGTCATAAGAACCCCTTACAAATCTCTTATAATTTCGAGGTGGGACAGCTCCTGATTTAACTCGAGTGATATGAGGAGGTTCTTCATCACTCGATTCTGAATCATCATCCGTCTCTACAATCTTCTTCTCTTTTCCCACCATATTGGAGGTTACAGTTCTCCATTCTTTTAGGGAAGCGGTTTTTGTTATCTTAATAGGGTTCTTGTTCGACTCGGTTAATCGGTCGAACACCGATACCCTGCTCTTGCTGCAGTCATAGTTGTTCATTACAGCGGATACCGCTGTCATAAGCTGCTGGCAGTGACAGACAGGTTCAGCTTGAACTTGTTCTATGCCTCTCTTCTTGGACAGATACTCCCTGAGATCAGTGCCTTTAGCTATGGAGTCGTGGGACCCATTCAACTGTTTAGAGGGTCTAGGAACCCACTGAAGTTTCTTAGGATCACTAGAGTCCAGTTCTGGTCTACTGACGCGAGGATCAGCCCTGATTTTACAGTCGGGTTGATGTACGCGGATCTTAGAAGTAGCTTCGCGTCTTATCTCGCGAGACTGAAGAATAGCTTCGCCTTCTGCCATGTTAGCCTCGCGCTTCTCGCTGGCATGGCGTGTGTTCAGAAGTTTAGCTACTGGAATAATAGCCCCGCGTGAAAGGAAATTCTTACACGCTGGCTTACCCTTACGATTAACGCAAGTCATAGCTTCGCGCCTAGCGCGGTTTTTACGACTGACAACAATTTGCCAATCGTCTTCGCAATTCTCGCAGAGAATCTTGCATTTCTCGCAAGTATTACTGGTCTCGCGTTTATTGCTTAACTCAGTATTAGCCTCGCGTGGAAAATCACACGCTGGCTTTGTTGAATTTTTATACTTGTGTTCCTCGCGAGTGTAAGGAGTCTTGCGTTTCTCGCAAGTATTACCGGTCTCGCTTTTATCGCTAGGCTCAGTATCAGCCCCGCGTGGAAAATCACACGCTGGCTTTAAAGAATTTTTATACTCGTGTTCCTCGCGAGTGTAAGGAGTCTTGCGTTTCTCGCAAGTATTACCGGCCTCGCGTTTATTGCTTGGCTCAGTATCAGCCCCGCGTGGAAAATCACACGCTGGCTTTAAAGAATTTTTATACTCGCATTTCTCGCGAGTGTCGGATATTTTGCGACTAGCGCAAATCTTACTGGCTTCGCGTTTCTCGCTAAGCTCAGCAATAGCCTCGCGTGGAAAATCACACGCTGGCTTTTCCTTACTTTTAAGGCAAGTTGTAACTTCGCGTTTAATGCGATTGTGACCGATCTCGCGATTAGCGCGAACCAGTTTGCGAGGGACCATAGCCTCGCGTCCATTAGTCTCGCGTCTAAGGCGGGCTTTGAGGGCTTTTCGCCTCGCTCTCCGATTCCTATTTCGGAGTTGGGTTCTGGTCAATCCAGTTCCCAGGTCTTCTTCGGCAGCAGGAAGCTCATCCTCTACTAGGATTTCATGTCCGAGTATCGGCCCTATAGCCGCAGTCTCCAAGGATCCCCGTCTCTCGGTGGATACCTTTCTATCTGTTGCTCGGGTATTGGAGAACATGCGACGATAGTGTCGTGTCTCGTCCAAGTCACCTGATTCAGAGGAGAGAAACTCCTCGTACTTCTGCTGGTCGATTTCAACGACGAGCATGTCTACGTCGGATCCGATCAAATCAACGTCCGATTGCGCCACAATCTCTTCATCAGTGAAAGAGACGGCTCCCACTGTGGTCGCCAGTTTGTTCGCAACAAAATTTCTTCGCTTTTCTTCCATTGAATAAACTCGAATTACAATAGAAGAGAACAAGATAAAAAAGAGAACAAACGAGAGGATTTTATATGTCAATCTCTCTCTTTTACAATATTTGTGTGGGATCTGTGTGGCGATGAGATCTGTCGAGCAGCTCCTTTGGACGATCAGTACGTCGAACTCTTCTCTCTTGAAGATAACGGCCAACTATAACCGATCTTCTCTGGTCTTTCACGAACTCAAGGCTCTATACGTAACTTGAATTCTCCAAGAGGAAAAGATCAATTGCCGAAAAGAAGAACTTCTGCCGAGCCGAAGAAAAAGACCCCTAGGGCTTCACCAAGAAGGTATTTATAGCCTTGGGATGATTTGAGAGTTTCTATCTAAATAGAATTTGCTCTCATCAAGGATTCCAATTAAATATTTTAGTTTTGATTTAAATCTCTTGATTTGGAATTCTGATTGGACTTAATTTGGGTATTTGGATAAGCCCAAATCATAATCTCAATCAGTTTGAGATTCTGGTTATCTGCTCACGCAGAGATAATCTCATCAAAACGCGGTGCTAAATAACCAGAATGCGGAGCTAACGCGAAACTATTGATAGCCCCGCGTTTTACTCATCGCGAGGCTAAAACTAGCCAGACGCGGAGCTACTGGGTTAGCTCCGCGTTCTGTTGTGGAAAATCCTATTTACTTAGAAATTTTCACTGCCAACACAAGCATTTGGAACTCTGCTAGTTTGGTATGGAAATTTAGTAACTAGAAGCTTAAGTGAAATCGTATAACCTGGTGACCTGTTACCCATTACCAATTTCCTATTATTCGAGGAGGAGGCACAAGCACACAGAACTGGAAAAAGACAAAAATAACTTGACATCATGCCAGTACAGGCACATATGCCTGGACCGAAGTCGTAAAGCATATCTCTTGAACACATGAATATGCCTGAAGCTGCAGAAGCGTGTGATTTGTGTGATTTGTATAACGCATATATTCCCTAATGCTATTGCAGAAGGATCTATCAACTTACCGGCTAATATCCACTATTCAATGAATGGGCATAACACCAAAATTAAGTTTAACTATCAGATAATATGACATCATACCTTGATAAGAAATTTATTAGATCCATACAACCATATTGCCAGGCAAGAACAAACTGCATCATGATATCTAAGTATCTACATGGTTAACATCTAAGGTTAATTGAGGTAATGCTTTTGATATTTAATCCATAATCATCTCAGCTGCAGCAGCATCCAAGTTTTTTTTGTTTTCAATCAATAGAGGGGCTGTAAAAGACTTCATTGAACAAAAAACTTTACTTGGTAAAATCCCCGATGAACTTGCAGTAGTTCACGCCTCTTTGTACTTATGAACTTTGTTTGTAAGAGATAACGGCATAAACATATCAATGAATGATCAAAGAGCATCTCGTGAAGTAAATAGGCAGCAAGCAGAAGCAGAACAAATAGTAGTATCGTCACTAGCAATAATTTTACATGCCTATATAAATAGAACACAGAAAATCCCGGTATCAGCTCCAAAGCATGCATTAACAGGACATGAGCACAAGAACGCGAGAGCCAACCTTAAATAGTCCAGCACATGGCACATGCAATTCCGATCCCTGGATTCTTACGCTTTTGCCTGGACCGTGAAGGAAAAAAAAAACAACAGGGGAAATTTAACAGCATATCAAGTCATCTGCATGAAATGAGCTACACTCAAGATCATTATATAATCCATATATATAAGTAAGACAATACCATAGGTTTCATTGTTATTATCCTTCTATTTTGTTTTTATCGGTCATCTCAGTAGTAAGGGATGCTAGTACGTACTTTATGAACTCTATATAGTTTCGTTAGATGCATATTAATGAAATGCGGGGTATATAACCACCACAGGTTAACGAATCTTTATGAATTCAAACTTGCTTCAATACGAACAGTCCGAAACTTTAACTTAAGTACACCATTCACCATCTTCATACTAATGATGACTGAGCTAGAATCAGAAGCATGATCAGAGCTTAAATTTTCAATACATTGCAGGTAAGATTTCAACAAATATAAACTTATAAAAATTACTAAATTGGGAAATTTCAATTAAACCTTTCTTCTTCTGCACAATTTTCGGCAGCCACGTAATGAATTCATCAACTACATCGTTTTTTTTTTTTTAAAAAATTAAAAATACATATTTCTTGAGAGAATGGATCGAGTCCATCGCTCCAGTCAACATCAGCATTCTAAATTGATATCCGAAAGCAAAATAAATTGATTCTTGATGATGAAAACATTCTAAAATTTACTGAAAATAGCTCAAAATTAATGGGGGGAAATTGTAAGTTAGAAACGAACATGAGAATCGCCATTGCACCAATCTGATGAGCGAGCATTGAATCATCGCTGCATCGCAAGTAATAAAATTGAGAGAGAGAGAGAGAGATCTTGAGAATGACGAGAATATTTGGGGGAATGTAGAGAGAGATTTGAAAATGGGGAGTTTCTAACTGAGCACACAACTTTTCCTAGTGAGCCCACTTTCATCTATTCTGGCTTGAAAAGTGGGCTCACGATAAAAATATGTGTGCTCATTTAGAAACTCGTTTGAATATATTTTCCTTAATATTTTTTTAGGGTTTTTAGATATAGATTCCTTATAAATTTTATATTTAGATATTAATCTCCTACAAATTATTATTTGGATAAAATTATTATTAACTTGAAATGCCCCAAGTCAGGATAAAAGTTATATGATAGTCAGTATAAAATATTATCACATATAAAATATTATCACATACTAGGACATGGCCTAAAAATTGAATTGATTCTCTTTTAGTTTAGGTAGCCTACCTAAGTATTTATGATAGATACTTTAGTTGTTGTTGAAATATACTATTTATCAATAATATAATTATTGTTTGTAAAGAAGAGAAGAAAAAATATCTTATACATATCTATGCGAATACGTAAATAATTGTAATTACAGTTATAAATTTTTATGACTTCAATTGTAATTAAACAGTGAAAAACGTCATTTTCAGCAAAAATGAACGTAAGCAACCAAACATCTCCTAACGCTCACTTGAAGGAAGAAAGAAGACTGACATTGAAGAAGAAAAGGCATAAATAGGCCACCATTTTCATAAGTATTAGTGGATTATATTTAGATATATGATGAAATGTGAAAACTATCTCGCAAAGAAGAATAAATGTCATGAGTTAAATCTTTTTAAGTTCTCGTTAAACAAACTAATAGATGTTGAAATTTTTATATGTATAAACTTGATCTAAATAAGAAAATCTAAATACCTTTTCTTGTATTTATCTCTTTTGTTTAGCTGAACTAAAAAAAAAAAAATGAAGAAAATAAGCAAAATAGGAAAATTGAACTAATTATTAGGGGACATATTGCAGAAAACTCCCTCTCAAGTATCATTTTGCAATATGACCACTATTCAATCAAGGGCAATCATCTAGCCTAGCTTTTTGATTTTACATGGTGTTAATATCCTTCAAGCTATGAGAATGGAAGAATCCAAGAGTTAATTCTTTGCCCATATTATTTAAAAATTAGAATTAAAAATAAAATTTTTATTTTTTCTAATTCAATTTTTTTTTAATAAGATAGATCAAGGATTGTCACTTGAGTCTGTCCATTTTCATCCTTGCATCCTTTATTGCGATGCTCAGGAAATAATCCAAAAGGCCATTGAGTTGGTAGGCAAAGATATAGGGAATACTAAGCTTCATTAACTTGGTTGTCTAGGTTATTCCTACTTATTCACAGATTTAAATATTCATGCTAAACTAAACATAGCCCCATCGAAAAGAAAATGTGAGAAAATCATCTACGATGATTTAGCGAGCGGAATTTATCAATATTTGACAAGTCAAAAGAAAGAGCAAAGGGACGACCGAAGAAAACATGGATAGAGGTGTTACGAAAAGATATAAATATTAGATGCTTAAATGAAAATAGTAGAGAAGGATTATCCATGTGGTCGATCTGGCTTGATTTTCTTTTGGTTCATATAGCCCATCCTAAGTCGTTGGGATAAAATGCTTAATAGTCGTAGTAGCATTCACTAATTTGAACCTCTTGGAGATTGAAAGGAGCTATCTATACTCTTGGGCAACATTAAGCAATTTATCCCTTTCATATTGCAAATTTATGCCCAAAATTGAGTTGGTCTCTTCTCCAATATAAGTTGCAGCTATATGTGGGATGGTAAGCTTGAGGCTATAAGCAGACCTAAAAGGATCAAATCCGACATAAGTCAGTCCATTCCCCTTCACGCAAATGAAGATAATTGGTCTATTGATCCATCAGAAATGCGTGAGTCAGCATTCTTCGATTCCAAATTCAACAAAATCTGAAGCACAAAGTATAGTGTGTTCATCTCAATTTGCACCCTACTGGTCACGTGAATTCAAGCAATCGTGGATCGTAGACAGGGAGTCAGTTGAGACAGACAAATAATAAAGGGCATTTGGAACGAAAGGGATTGGCGAAGGAGTTTCATTTAGTGGTCTAAACTCGGATCAATCCTCGGAGCTCTCTTCATGCTCGACAAGTCTTTGACATCAGTATATGGTATATAAAAGATCCCCAATCCCCATCTATCGAGAGTGCCAATGATAGAATGTACTTATAATACCTACTTCCAAAGCTTAACGATTTGTAAATGGATTTTCAGCAACTCTGCAGATCCAAAGAGTGAAAGATATTGTAATTTAAGGGTGCAGGTAAGCAAATCTCATTCATTTCCCCATATCAATTATTTGTTCAGATGTCAAGGTCTATACAATACATTTCTCTAAATCATTGCAATTGTTTAATGCAGCTCGATCAACTCACTGAAGCCAAAACAATTGCCTTGAGGGTTAACGATTGCTGATCTCAAGTTATTATGGATCTTGACAAATTAACTACATAGTTTTCATCGATAACTTGGTGATGTTTTCATATGCTTTTGTTTATCGCAAATACCCTTATCTTAATAGTCCCGTAACAAAAATAATACAAGAAATAGTATAGTTTATAATGATTTCAATAAATCTATAAAGTAATCATAATTACTATTTTGGGGAGGAATTTATAGTTAATTATAAATTATTTTAACTCATTCGAGACTTTAATATCTCTCCTTTTTTTTAGAGAGGAATCTGTTATTAATTATATTTTATCGAAAACTAAGCATATTCAAATCAAATATATAGCCGGTACCTGTTATACGTATATTTGTATACCACACATCAGAGGCGAGGCATTGCAGTTCTTGCAGAAAAATTGTTGCTAGAAACGAGCCAATTGGCTAACTATTTAAAACCGGTACCTGTTGTACGTATTTGTATATCATACGTCAGAAGCAGGGGCGTGACTATTCTTGCGAAAAAAATTATTGCTAGCATATTCAAACCAAATATGTAGCCGTTACCACTTGTACGTATTTGTATACCATACATCAAAAACTGGGCATTGCAGTTCTTGTGAAAAGATTATTGCTAGAAACGGGGCAATTTGCTAACTACTTAAAACTGGCACCTGTTGTACATATTTGTATACTACACGTCAAAAGCGGGGAATTGCATTATAGTTCTTTTGGAAAAATTATTGCTAGAAATAGGCCAATTGGTTAAGTACTTAAAGTTGGTACCTGTTGTACATAGTTGTATACCATACATCAGAAATAGAGCATTGCAATTTTGTGGAAAAATTATTGCTAGCATATTCAAACTAAATATGTAGCCGGTACCAGTTGTAAGTATTTGTATACCATACTTCAGAAGCTGGGCATTGCAATCCTAGTGGAAAAATTATTGCTAGAAATGGGCCAATTGGCTAACTACATAAAGCCAGTTGCTGTTGTACGTACCTGTACCATACATCAGAAGCAGAGCATTGCGTTGCAGTTCTTGTGAGAAAATCATTGCTAGAAATGGGCCAATTGGCTAACTACTTAAAATCGGCACCTATTGTACGTACTTGTATATCATACATCAAAAGTGGGGCATTGCATTGCAACTCTTGTGGAAAAATTATTGCTAGCATATTTAAATCAAAAACGTAGCCGGTACTAGTTGTACATATTTGTATACCAGACATCAGAAGCTGGGCATTGCAGTTCTTATAGAGAAATTATTGCTAGAAATGGGCCAATTTGCTAACTACTTAAAACCGGTACCTGTTGTACATACTTGTATACCATACAGCGGGAAATTGCATTGCAGTTCTTGTGAAAAAAAATTATTACTAGCATATTCATACCAAATATGTAGTTGATATCAGTTGTACGTATTTATATACCATACATCAGAAGCTGAGCATTGCAATTCTCGTGGAAATATTATTGCTAGAAATGGGCTAATTAGCTAACTACATAAAGCCAGTAACTATTGTACGTATTTGTATACCTTATAATCAGAAGCGGGGCATTGCAGTTCTTGCGGAAAAATTATTGTTAGAAATGGACGAATTGGCTAATTAGTTAGAGCCTCGGCAGGCACTGGCACTGGCACTGGATCCGAGGCAACAACCTCTTGAATTGGCCGAGAAGTATTTTATTGTGATTTTTTTTTTTTTAGAACTTCAGTTGGTTTACAAACTTTTTAGCTTTGAGCTTACACAGATTTTTCGATTATAATTTCAAAAATTGTGTACCTCGCGATGATATTGAGCTACTCGATATGGTGATGATAATGCAATGTTAATGCATGATTTTCTGTTGGGCTGGGCCGGTTGCTATGAGAGTTGGCCTGATCCATTTTGAAGGCCCATTGCAAATACTAAGATCTCTAGTAGGATCCAATCGCATGCAAAAAATAAAATAAAAATAATTCCAATATTCTATCATTGGATTATAGATTTGGATAATTTAAGAATTTATATCCTGGATCCAACTAGAGTAGGAATTATGAATTAAAAAAAAAAAAAAAAAAAAAAAAAAACAAGTGTAGCGATTATGACATATTAGTCCTCTTTCTTAGTAAAAACACAAAAAAAATATTTTAAGAAATAAAAAAAGATTATGATGACCAAATTATCATAATATTTCATTTTAATATGTTTGGACATATAAAAGACCATGTAATGCCTATTATATTTCTAACTCTTATGAAAATAATCATTTCTTCTATTATTCTCACGTTTTCATGTCATAAAAGTAAAATCAATTCTTACTATAATAGATTTTTGGCTAGTAAGTGCCATCAAAATATCCCTATTAATATATTACCGTTGCATCTGTTGGTAAAATTATTTGTTGAAAGTCATTTTTACTGTACCAAAACTCTAAAGTTGTAATGAGACTTGAAAGAAATTATTTTGTAGTTGTGATGAGAATTGAGCGAAATTATTTGCATATTCAAACCTAGACTTTACATAGCGGTATAATTTTTTTTTATAAAACCCACAGTTAAATGCGTGCCTGGCAAGATTTGAATCTGCAGGCAGGATTTGAACCTGAATTGTTATGATACCATATTGAAAGTTTCTTCTACTGCAGTAAAACTCCAAAGTTATGGTAAGAGTCGAGAGAAGTTATTTTGTATTTTAACATTATTTTCTTCGAGTAAAGAGTGAGAAAAATAATATTAAAATCATAAAAATCATATTTTATCACAATTATATCTAGTATTGTGGTTTTCAGAAAAATCAATTTTTTTTATTTTATATTTTAATCCAAGCTCTATATGGATTTATTTTAACTATAGAACGAGCTTTTGTCTCTAATTAACAGAAGGACTAAATTGTGGTTCTACCAAATAAAAAAAGATTAACTAGTCATAATTTCATAATTCATAAGAATATTTATACGTATTCAAAAGCTTTCGTAATATGATTTCTAGAATCCAATTCGATCTAAATCAGATATTGAACCTCATGTCTGATTATAAATATTTCTAGAATCCAAATATTTATAGTGCAATTTTGCTCGTTGTAATACTCCTAGCGCACTCAAAAAGTAATTATATCTAGTTTTTTGTTAGCAGGAATATGAGAAAATTCTATTAACCCATGGAGATTTACTCTTTACGCACATATTTTAAAATTGTAAATAATTATAAGTTTGTCAATTTTTTTTTAACTAAGTTACGTTTTTAAATTCCAAATTTTTAATGCTGTTATC